>JARHVA010002162.1:1432500-1582500 GCA_037957365.1 Torreya grandis
CAAATCATGCACTATAACATAAAATTCCTAATCATATGTTGAATACTTATTTTTTCCTCATTAATTTTCTCAAAAATATATGCCATAGGTTTACCTTCCTAACTTAGCACAGCTCCTATGATAATTTCACTTGCATCACATTCTACATGGAATAACTTACCAAAATCAAGTAGTGCTAATATAGACTGCTATGTGATTTTCATTTTTAACATCTAAAAACTTTTATTAGCTACTTCAATCCATCTAAATGGTTGATTTCCTCCTTTAATTATTTGTATAATAGGAGCATAGATATTTCTAAAATTCTTGATAAATTTCCTATAAAACCTAGCAAGGCCATGAAAACTTCTTACCTCAAATGGATTCTTGGGTATAGGCTATTTTTATATAGATTTTACCTTTTCTTTATCCATATTTAACCCTTCTTGTGAAATCATAAAACCTAAATAGATTAACCCTATTTAAAAAACACATCTAAAGGTTAATCAGTAACCTATCCCCCTACAACTTCTTCAAAACCAATCTTAAATGTCAAAGATGTTCATCTCTTGATTTACTAAAGACCAAAATATCATCAAGATAAACAATAAAAAATTTACATGTGAATGGATTAACTACTTCATTCATAAGCCTCATTAAATTATTTGGGGCATTTGTCAACCCAAATGGCATTACCATATATTCATACAAACCATCATTTATTTTAAATGTTGTCTTCCATTCATCTCCTTCTTTTATTCTAATATGATGATATCCACTTTTTAAATCTATCTTTGAAAAGTATTTGGCACCATTCAAACAATCTATTAGATAATTTATTCTTGGTAAAGGAAATATATACCTGATAGTAATTTTATTTATAGCCCTTAAGTCTGTGTATATCTACAAAGTTTCATCTTTCTTTGGTGAAAGTACAGTTGGAACTACACAAGGACTTAAGCTTTCCATCACCAATCCTTTATCCAATAAATCTTGCACCTATCTTTTGACTTCCTCATTTTATTTTGGAGTTATCATGTAAGCTACTTTATTTAGAAAGTTAGCCCCTGGTATTAAGTCTATATGATGGCTACTACACCTTTTAGGAGGTAACTCATTTGGTAAATCATCTACTACAATATCCATAAACTCACTGAGCAAATCTTGAATTTTAAAAGGCAATTCATTTATCTTAGAATTAGTGATTACAATATTTGGCTTACCAATAAGAGAATAACTTACCTTCTCATGTTTCACTTGTTGAAGGAATTATTTTCCACTGATAACTAACACCTTCAAATTTTAATTTTCTTCTACTACTGCATCATCTTCTTTGAAAGGTGTTATAATATGATTCTTACCATTATTTTAAAATGTATAAGAATTATGTCTGAAATCATGTATAGCCTTCCTGACATATTGCCAAGGCTTGCCTAAGAGAACATGAAAAACATCCATAGGCATTACATCATAAATAACTTCATCCTTATAGCTCCCTATTTGAAATTCTACTTTGCATTGTTCATTAACCAAAATTTGATGACTTTTTTGTAACCAAGATACTTTATAAGGAGTTGGATGACTCACCTTTTTCAAATTTAATTTACTTACCATCTCTGTGGATACCAAATTGTCAGTGCCACCACTATCAATAATTACCTGACAACATTTACCTTTTGCTTTGCAAGTGGTTCTGAACAATGTTTTCCTTTGAGGTGGTTCCTTAATTTCTTTTGTGGGTTTCAATAAAACCCTCTTCATTAGTAATGTTTCTCCTATCTCTGGAGCATCTTCATGAGGAGATGAACCTACACTTTCTACATCTTCATCTTGGGTAAGATGAACATTTCCCTACCTTGTAGATGGAGTTTTAGGACACTTAAAAAACCTAAGTCCAAAATTTCTATATTTTAAACATCTACCAATAAACCTTCTTCCTCTATTAAAAGGTTTTCTACCTCTTGGAATAAACTCTTGTCTCTAAAATCTACTACTAGCTTAAGAGCTATTTGATTCTCCTTGATGTGTCTACAATTGAATTCTTCCTCCTTGTTGTCCTTTTCCTCTGTAAGTCCTACCTATACCCCTTACATGTTGAGGTTGTTTTCTTTCTAATTTTAAGGCATAATGGTATGCCTCTTCCACTAACTTAGGAATGAGAAAACTCATTTCATCCCGAATGGAAAATTTTGAACCATTCATATACCTTGCCACCTTTTCTACATCATCTTTTACATGTCTTACTCTTATGGTTAGTCTATAAAGTTCCTCAATATATTATTTTATAGACATTTCTTTTTATTTCAATTTCTACAATTTTTTAAAAAGATTAAATTGATAATCTTTGGGCATGAATTTACCTTTTAATCTCGCAACCATCCTATTTCAACTCTTGATTTTTGGCTTTCCTTTTCTTCTTATTTCTTCATACACTCCATCCCACCATAAGGATGCATGAATCTTCAATCTGATCATGGAAAATTTGACCTTTTTATCATCATCAGCTCCTTCATATTTTAAATATTTGTCCATTTCACTAATCCAATCATTGAGCTCTTCTACATTTAGGTTTCCCTTATACATGGGAACCACTATCTTGGGCTTTACACTCACACCCATAATGATTTAAATCATTATTTATTCTACTTTTTCTTCTTCTACCACCAATTCTTCCTCTAGTGGCTCCTCTTCTCTATCACTAACTTCACCCATGTTAGTGCCTCTTCTCTGAGCCATTTCTACATCCTACAATCTAGCCATGAGATTTCTTATTTATTCTATTACTGCTACCTATCCAACAACTTACCCTGGTTGCCTCCTTCCACTGCCTCTTTCTCTAATCACCATCTTTATTTCAAAATCTTCTAGATATTTCTCTTTTATAGAGTCTGTTGCTCTAATACCACAAATTGATGCAAAACTTATTAAAATGAATAACTTCCTTGAAAAATAATTATTTTTTCTTAGATCAAACTTTGCATTCCATTTTCTAGATAAAAGGTGAATATCTACGGAGAACCTCGAGAGAAAATTTAAAACCTTCATAGTTAATCTATAAAATGCAAAGCAAAGCTTCAAATCCCCTTTAAATTTGAATATGATTTTTTATTTCTTTATCAATGATGATGATACAACTTGCATGGATTTCAATATGGAGAATGGTGTTGAGATTTAACCTTTTTCTATTGAAAGCTTGGCAGATATTAATTATTCAATTGAGAACTTAATAAACCAGTTCCCTTTTCGTTATAATGCCTTACTAAAAATAATACGTATGTAGACTCTTCATTTATATCTTGGGGAAATATATATATATTAGAAACTCCCAAATTTTAATTCACCATTGTTAATGTGCATAATACACTATGATTCTTTATACCATACATCAAAATATTGATAGCTCTTCTATTTATCTTTTGTCCATATACAAACATTTAAATCATATTTGAATTATAATTAATCTAGATGTCAATAATAAACCATTCACCTTAAGTGAAATTCAAAATATTTGATTTATTGTGCTATAAATTAATGAATCTTAGAAATTTTAAGATAAGATCAAATTTTTGATTAATCCAATCTCATATCACAACACCACTAATCAAGGAATTTCATTTATGCATACTAATCTCAATTGCAAATTGTAAAATGACATAATGAAAAATCAAAGATCTCTCTTTATTTTTTGTAAATCTATTCCTATAGATACATTATACTATACATAGTAATATTTCACCCATTTACTAGGTTTTTGTTTGGATAGCTAGTAAACCATATTTGAATAAATGAATATCCTTTTTTTATTGAATTATCTTTAGCACTCCTCTATGTTGGTCAACACCATAGTTTTATTTTTATTTTATTTAGAATATCCTTAGATTGATGTTTATGCATGAAAAACCACCCCTTTAATTAATTTGTGCCAATCTTTATTAAAAAAAAAAAAACCAATTAACTATTGTATATCAATTTCTTGAATCATGCAAACAAAATAGAAACAGACCATATCCATGCATTAACCATCACCTTTCTTTTAATATAATTTGGATTTATCCCCTTTTATTATTTATAATCACACCTGAATTCACACAATAAAATTCCATAATTTTTTTTTATTAAATATCCCAAACACTCTAAATTTTCAAAGACACACACCCTAACCTGACAAACAAAATACATTTTAAAATTTATACTGACTTTCTACCCCTTTTTCTTAGGATGGAACTTATCCATTTGTTAGAAGAATTAACAAACTTGGATTTTTGGATAACTTTTAGATATGAATTATTCATAATTATTTATTATCTAAATACTATCTACACAACTTACTAATTTAAACATTCTAGACTTCTACAACTATTACCAACTTAGCACCTGACTAATATTTAATTTCTACCCTTTTAATTTTTTTACATACGTAATAATTTTAAGAATTTAAAATCATAAAAAAAATAAGATAATTTAATAGTTCCCCTAAAATGCACCTACATCACATGAGAATATTTAGTTTGTTTCATAGAGCATAATGAATCCTCCTAAGCATAAAGTGGCACATAAAAATTGGTATTCGTCTCCAAAGGCACAACAAGTTATTAAAATAACTTCATCATAGGTATAGGTACATGTTGTTACATATTCTTCTCTTACACATAAATATACAAGGGTACATGATCATATGATCAGTTATTTATATTATTATATTATAGCATATGGATCCTATTCATTTTTTGAGGCATATATAGTTGACACTTCTTCATCATAAGAATTAACTCCTTCATATCATGTCATGGGTTATACATACATGTTCATCACTAATATCATTGATTATTTATTTTTATAATTCTTATATACCATATCCAAACATTATTCTAACACTTGGGCTTACTTTTCACTTTGGATACTTACCCTATTGATTTGCAAACTGATTTTAACAATCTAACACACTTATCACTATGACACTCTGCTTGCTTATTATTGAATGTTTTACACCCTAAGACACTTACATGATATCATAACATGAATATGTTTATCCTCTTCCCCTTTTGAGTAACATGTACATTACTACATATTTTACATAATTACACTACATTTATATGACTCAAAGTTAAATATACATTGGGGGAACAACTTTGCCTTCCTCTTTATCATATTATACCTTTATAACTTGTTGAGGATTATTTGAATCCATCATACTTATTCTAATTTAAAAAATTTAATTCTTATCACCTCTATTCAAATCTATTTTAGTATTTATATATGTCAAAAATTCATAAAACATGCATATATTTCAAAAATCCCCAAAAAATCAAAATATTATTAAATATTCAAAATTAGGACATAAATCATTTTTAAATGTTGCTAGATTAATTCTTTTCATATGTTGTTTATTACATGCTAAGTACATATAGTATCTCATATTTCAATACATCATACTTATCACAAGGTTCTTGAGTGTTATACAAGACGTAATTCCATGTGATAATTTGAGGTCAAGCTTCTCTTATTACCCAACAACCTTGCCAAGTTAGGGGCACATATTTGTTCTCTATGAAAAATTTAATAGCTCATATTTATCCACTATATGGGTTGATTATAAGGTCAAAATAAGTTTAATGCATGAGTAGAGTGAACATGCAAGCCAATAAAGTGCACAACATGAAGTAGTTGAAGGCAAATGAAATACACAATGCAAGAATATTTCACTAAGATATTGGATACAAAACCAAGCTTACATTAATAAAGCTCACAAATGTGAGAAGTACAAATAAGAGAGTGTTGATAAATTCCTCCATAATAGGTGGTCAATATACCCTTATAAAAAAATAGTAACTCCTCCACAAAAGGTGGTCAACATAGTCAATAATAGAGGAGTAACTCCCATACCTAAAATGGCCGATCAAGGGAGTTACTTCCTAGTCATCTGATCAACATATGTACCTAAGCAAGCTTTTCTATAAAATTAGGAAAAATCTAAGTGAGGTAAAATATCCCATGATAAATAAATATGGGAAAATAATAAACCCCTACTCTAACAACCCTCATAAGCACAACTTAGGTGGGTAGTGTAAATAAATGGGTCCTCAAAACTAGGCTTGATGAGGTACCTATCTACAATGTAATATCTCAAAAATTAGAGAAAAGGAAAAAACTTTTAGGAAAAAACTCCCCACCACCAAAATAAATAAATAAATACGAGGCTAGAAGGCCCCACTAGAAGATGATGTTGTAGTTTCTTGAACCTCATGAAGATATCATAAGTGAAGATACTTGATCTCTGTGAAAGGTATGGTGAAGATGTTTGCAAGTTGTTATGTCATATGGTAATTGATAAGATTAATTTTTTCCCCATGAATGATATTTTAGATTAAGTTCATGTGAATGTCTATGTGTTTGGTCTAATGATATTGAATTGAATTCCTACAAATATGAATAGTACTCTAGTTGTCATAGTAGATGATGGTAGGTCTTCTAAACTAAATACAAACACTATGAAAATCCCTTAAAGATAGATGTACCTAATTGAATAATTTATAGACACCATGTATTATACCTTAGAGGATAGATTAATATCATTATGCTTCTTTCTTGACCAACTAATTAGATATAAACTAATGGAGAAACTATAACCTAGAGTAGACTTGCAATTTTGAATATCGTTGGCTTAGTTTGAGTTAGTATAGCAAATCAAGTTGATGTCATTGAGAAATATGTAGTGAATCCTAAATTTTTGTTATAAATGTAGTGAAATATCCTCTTCAATACTTTATAGTGCATCTAATGGGTTTATTTCATGAATCTAGAGACTATACCCATTACATATGATTTGTCAAGTCTAGTATGCATCAAGTAAATAAGGCTACATACAAGTTGTCAATACAAGGTAGAATCAACCAAAGGTGAATTAAAATCCACCTAAAGGTTGAATATAGATATAAAGGGAGTCTAATTTATCTTACAATAATTCATTTGAAATTGAGCAAGTATATGTAGGCTATGCAAGAGTAATCCTTAAGTCAAATTGAGAAATCTGAATCCCAGTGAAGTAGTGTAACAAGAACAATTATGTCATGGAAAATATATCTTAAAGATCCCTTTTCAATATTCTAATGGATGAAAATATCTACCACTGATAAAAATATCATCAACATAAAGAACTAGAATCAAGCATGAATCATCCTTCCATAAGAGATAGATGTTCAGATCTGAATGGCATCTAGTGAATCATGTTGAAATAATAATGGAATACATCTTAGTGTATCAAGCTCAAGGGGCCTATTTAAGGCCATACATGGATTTATAGAGTCTACAAAGTAAGAGTCCTAAATAAATCTCCTCTTCAAGATAATTGTGAATAAAAACACTCTTTTTATCCATATAATGAACATCCTAATGATTGGTTACAAAAATAACAAGTGTGAGTTTGATAGAGTTCATTTTGGAAACTGGTGAAATAGTCTTTATGTAATCAATGTCAGGCATATGTGAGAAACCCTTTACAACCAACTATGACTTGAACTTGCTAGCAAAACCATCTACTACATACTTATTCCAACATATACATATGCATTAAACCATCTTTATTCCCTTAGGAAGAAGTGTCAAATCCCAAGTATGATTCCTGATTAAGGAGTCATAATCCTCATGCATAGTATAATCCCATTTGGAAATACCTGATGCCTCCCAAAAAGTATACAAATATAAAGAAGAGGAATAAAAATAATGTGGACCAATTTTAAACTTTGAATGTGTCTACCTATCATCTAAAATATACCTAACCCATAAGCCTTCACTTTGTAGTGTCTACATATCCCAAAGAGGACCAAAAGTGGATGATTCAGGTATAGAAACACCATCCTCTAAAGTGTGGCTAGATGTGGATGAAGATAAATCTCCATCACTACTCTCCCTATCAGAACTAGAAGTGTCCTCAAACTCTGTAATGTGCTCAGGCTAAGCTGAATCATTTGAATCAAATCCAAGAAAGTTAAATGGAGTGGGATAAGTGTCAATTATTAAGTCTATGGGACTCTCCTAAAAATGAACACTTCTCTCTATGTAAAATCCATGTATGGTTGGATGAATAAGTTGGTACCCCTTGGCACCATATAGATAACCTACAATGATGAAAGTCTTACTTTGAGGTTACATAGCCTTGCATTTCTTATCTGGCATGCTTGCCATAGTTGAAGATCTAAAAACCCTAAAGTACTCAACTACACATTTCTTATTGTGACAAGCTTCAAAGGGATTTATACATTTTAAAGTTTTGTGATGAACCCTATAGTCATAATCAATGATTTCATCCCAATACTAAGGTTCTCATTTTTTATTAGATAGGTTAAAAGTTGGGTTAGAAGGACCTTTACCCTATAAAACAACAAACCAAAATATACTCAATAAAAATTAAAACAACAAAAAGGGGGGTAAGATTTAACCCAAAGGTATAGCCTAAAAGTCACCAAACATCAGCCACCTAACAGCCAAAAAACCAAAAGGAAACTTAAGTAAAAAAGGGAATGACAAACTAATCTAATTTAGAGTAAGTGACCAGTTGTTTGGTCTCTGCACTAATGCATTTTTTGATTTTATCCCTAGTCTATCTCCCAATAAATTGGCCCTCATCCTTGTCCAGTATCTTCCTTTTAAGATCTTAGTAGAGGGTCTCTCTTTTATCTTCCTCAGAAGCCTAAGTGACTTCTTCCTCTTTACCTTTCTGGCTTGATCTACCTTTGGGGGTGTGGACCAAGTGGTCCTTTCCATCATTGTTGTCTATCTTATCAGGGCAGAGGGAGTCTCCAAGCCTCTAAAATTCTTCAGCTATTTCTCTATAGAGGAGTTTTTGTATTAAAATTTTCATGTAAATTTTTTGGAGAGAATCCTCAATTTCCTCATTAACATCAACCCCTAAGGCCACCTTTCCTTTGGAATAAATATATTGAACAAAGGAAGGGATTCCCAAGTCAATTTTGGCTTTTTCATGTACATGAGCATTCAAATCCCGAAAACCTTGCTCCTATTTTTCCTCTTCGGATCCTGTTTGAGAGAAGTTCTCTCCCTCTCCCTCTAAGCCCTTTATTCATCTCTTTCAAGGACCTATTCTTATGTTTTTAAAACTCTATTTTTTAAGGATTTTGAGGATTTATCCAATAAAAATCAATACCCTTTGTTATACAAATTTTTTTGAACCTTTTGTTGACATACTCACCCCCATTATCAGTTAAAATAACCTTGATGCATTTCTCATATTATTTCTCAGTAGGAACTTTTAAGTCTTGAAACTTGTCCAAAACTTCAAATTTTTGCCTAAGGAAGTGAACCCATGTGTATTTTGAGAAATCATCAATGAAGGTAAGGACATACTTATCCATTATGAAAGATAGACTTGGAAAAGGCCCAAATACATCACTGTGTACTAAATCCAACACTTGTGAAGCCCTCCAAGATTTGCCTTTGTAAAATTTATATTCAGGATGGTTCCCAAGGGTGAAACCCTCACAAAGACCCTTAGATAAATGGACTCTAAGTAAGCATGTATCATATCATTCTTGTTGAGTTATTATAATTAGAGGTAGTTGAGGTGGCCAAATCACTCATGCCAGAGTTTGACAACTCCATTTGAATGAGTTGTTAATGTAGTCAAAGAAGATTCACATGAAGAATGTGAGAAGGTCTATAATCTAGCTTGGTGATCTGCCCTACCTACTACCATTATATAATCATTATCAAAATCTTTGATAATTATTGAATGGTGAAAACTTTACTATTGTTCCCTTAATAATGTGAATGATTTGGTACACCAATAAGAGATTAGTTGAAAGTGATAAAACACTTAGAACATTTTTGAATGTTCTTATATCCATTTCAAAAGATCCTCTCCCTACAACTTCTACTGAAGTGTCATCAACCAAAGTGATAGAAGACCTTATATAAGGATATAAGGAATAAAACTCAACTTGTAAAGAGCCCATATGGTGGGAAACACCCAAGTCAATAACCCATGAAAATGTTGGAGATGTAACCGATACAAGAACTTTTCCCTTTTCTTTCACTTTACCTTTGCAATTTTCCTTAGAAGAATCTTGATTTGATGAATTCTACTTGACAAACTAAACCTATGTTGTTATTTTCTAGAAGATGAGTTAGGTGATCAAAATATTTATTCATACACTTGTGTTCATCATGCCCATTTTTCTTGTTAGGCACACTTAACCTTATTTTATTAAGTTTGTCATTGGAATATGAGGTTTTAGTGGTTATTTTGGTAGAGGTTGATTCTTTCTTATTCTTTTGATATGTATTATTCTTCTTCTTCTCTTTGTTTGAAGTCTTTACTTTCCCATTCCTAACAATTAATGATTGAGGTTATATGGACTTTAATTTTCCAATCTATATTACCTTGTCTTGCTCCAAAATAAAGTTGGTAATAAAGTCATCTAATGAAGGCATCTTCCATGTAATGCCTAGAGAAATTTTAGTGGCATGGAAATTAGAGACAAATTCTAAGTAATCAAGACCTAGCTTGAAAGTATAGAAATAATAAGTTGGTAATATTTCTTCTTTATTCCACATTCTTTCAACTGCAATATAAAAGACTTAAACTTGGTGTATAAATCTTGAAGGGTGTCAAATTTTCTAGGACTTTGGATAAAAATTTCATTTTCTAGTTCATCGCCTTTCATCACATTTTATTAACAAAGAGATATTCCAAAATGGTCCACACTTCATCAGGTGATTTGACAAGTTTTATATGAAAGAGGAGACCAAGAGACACATAAAGATATGAAAAATCATAAGATTTATCACTATGATTATACCACTTAACTTTCTTTGTATCTTCATTTGTTTGAGTTTTTAACCCCATTGTAATGTGATGAAAACCTTTGCTCCTAAGAATATTTTGCATTTTATTTTTCCATTCATAATAATTAAATAATGTTATAGGGTTAATTGAACTTGTATCCATTGTGTGTATAAATAAAGTGTAGTGAATGTAATTGATGTTGTAGAAATGAAAGTGCAAGTATAACATAAAGAGTGACACAAATACAATATACCCACTAAACTATGAAACAGTGAACCCCCTCTAAATGTGGCAAACTATGCATGCTCAAAAGATGTCATGCACAAGAGAGAATGCATCTAGAGAAATTAGTTAAAGTTTTAGACAAGATAAAATCTACAAATCAAGGGGACGTCAGGTTCAGATGATAATTATCCAAGGAAAATCAAGTATAAAGCGAACAAGAGCAAAAAAATGAATGTTTTTAATATGAGGGTTTGGCCACCTGCCAAACCAGGCCTCATATTTCAATCTTTATCTAGAAAAAATATGAAGAATAAAAAAAATACTCTTATATTAAAATAAGTCTCAAAATATAATATTATTTTTATACTAAAAAAATAGAAAAAAATCCCTTAAAATCTATTATTTAAAAAAATAATTTAAATAATTTAAATCCTAAAAGAGCTAATAACCCTCTATAATATTATATATATGTATGTATGTATGTATGTATATTAACAATAAAAAATGTTACCTTTATACCAATGAGATGTGGGTGACTTGGTAAAGTGACTTGGTTGTTTCAAGCACCATCCAGGTTGAAATCTCAATATGGTATTAGAGGTCAAATATGGTTGTTCATTAGTATTCTTAGGTCAGTTGTGACCAATTATTGGTATTATTAGGCCAATTATGGCTGATCATTACTATTCTCAGGTCGATTGTGGTTGTTCATTAGTATTTTTGGGCTAGTTGTGATCATTGGTGGTATTCTCGATCTAGTCATGACTATTATTGGTAAATTTGGTACATGTTATAAATGATCACTTGGCGATCTGGGCCCCAGATTATATCCCAAAATAGTTGGAACTCTAGTTAAAAGTGAATATCTATCTAAAAAAACATTACCTTATCCTTTTTAAAAAAATTATCACCTTCTTATGAATAATGGCATTAATAATCAATGGATTTTAAAATGACTATAGTGCATTATAGATTTTTTAAAAAGTGATTTGACTTTTTTTAAAGACATACCCTACCAAAAGAAGATGAAACCACCTAAAAACTATTAAAACCACAAATTTACAATGGTAGTGGTTTTATAAACCACAAATTATGTTGAAAGGTGTTTTTAACTAGAAAGGAGTGGTTTCAAGGGAATACCATTTGGAAGGCATTTGGAGGAAGGTCTTGGAGGTTTGAGTGTGCTCTTATGGTAATGTAGAGGTTATAGACTTGGTCTAAGAGTATTTTGGAAGGTGGATAGCTTATTAGTGGGGTGAACATGGTTGAAAAGGTCATTGAACCAATCGTAGATCTTGTGACTTGCCATATGTAGGTCATGATCAGTCTACCAAAGAAGTAGGTGATCCAATGGACTAAGTGGACTAGAGGAAGGTGGAGGGTAGAAGACATATTTATAAATATAACAAATAAACATGTGAGTGAGACACTTTCATTTTTAGGTCATATGGCTCAAGTACTAGGTCATGATAAGGTAGTTTTAAATACCACTTTGAAAAATTAATGTGTAAGCCAAAGATGTTTGAAAAGATGAATTACATTGGTGGAAGTATTAAATCCTTGCATGCAACCCTATTTGATTATTTGTGCTTACTAAATTAATAACCTATGGATGAAATTATCTAAACCAATACAAATAAGAGATGATCTAGCCTAAAACCATGACCCTCACACAAATCTTGGCAATCCAAAACAAAGCCAATATAATAAAACTTGAGATTTCAAAAAAAAATAACAACAAAAAAGACACATGATTATCATGGTGGCTTTGATACCAGATCAAGGTTGAGTCCAAGGTCTAGATAATTTGAATGCATGAGTATAATTAACATACAAGCCAAGAAACTGTACAACATGAATTAGTTGAAATTAAATTAAATACACAAGGTGAGAATATTACACTAAGAGATTAGAGCCAAAATCAAACACACATTAAAAATGCTTATAAATATCAGAATTATAGATAAGAGAGTTCTAAGTAACTCATCCACAAAAGGTGGTCAACAAACACCTAAAATATAATAGTAACTCATCCATAAAATGTTGTCAATAAAGACAAGAATAGAAGAGTAACTCCCATAGTCAGTAGCTGGTCAAGGGAGTTACTTCTTAGTCATCCAGTCAATATGTACACCTAAGCAAGCTTCTCTAGTATGAAAAATTCAAATGAGGGAAAAAATACAATAATAAATAAATATAGGAAAATAATAAACCCCTACTCTAACATCCACAACTTCTCTACCATGTTAAGCTACATATCATATAAATGTCTTGATGAAACACCCATATTTTTTAATTATATTACATGACATATGCTACTTTATAATATTCACATTCATACATTCAATAATAAATTTCAATTATATTATCATTAGGAGTGGTGTTAAGAGCATTCATTCCATTGTGGATGCATGGGACTTCAAGTTTTATATTACGACGCTTAACACTCATGGTAAAATTTGTGAGTTTAAGGCAATAATTTTCTCAATTTATTCATATTAGAAGTAAGATAATTGTTGATATTTTCCCTCTATTATTTTGAAGGATATGGAGAAAACTTCACTCAGTGACTCTATTTTAAGAGACAACATGGATGGTGAATTATGCAAAGTTAAACCTAATGTGCAGGACTAGTTAAGAATAAGGAAAACATTTGGGGCATTCTACAGGAAGGAGGTTTGGATAATTTCATTGAGAGGATTTAGGGTTATAACCCTAATTTATCTATGTAATTTACAAAGATGTGGAAAGGATAACATGTGTAAATGCAAGGGAATTCTATTTTGGTCTCATTGGAACTTATTTCTCATGTTACTAGAATAAGTATGGAGGGTATGAAGTTCTAAAAATAATAATAAGACAAATAATAGGATATGGAGAGGTTTCTTGAATGATATGAAGATATAATTTATTTTTAAGGTGGTTACCTCCAATATTATCTTACATTTCCATGGAACAAAGTGGCTCAATAGGTCATGAGGTTTATCACTCTTGAAGGTCACATAAGATAGTGTTTTCCTACCACTTTGCATTTCCCAATCACTTTTACGTTAGTATCCTATTTTATTTAATTATTCCCTTAGAGATTTATTTTATCTAGGTCCATCTTGGTAAAATAACCTTATCCCTCTTCCAAGCCTTAATCTTCCAAATTTTCAAATATTCTAAGGCCATGGATTTATGTTCTCTCCCATGGTTAAATTGGTGGAGTCTAGTAGTAAGAACATTATTTCTAAAAAGGTGATTTGAAAAGGGGTGACAAGGGAAAAAGTCAAAAATAGTCTCATCAAAATCCTTTCTATGGAGATAATGTGTCCTAACCTAGGTGAAAGCACCTATGTTACCATTGAATCATATTTTGAAGAGGTTGAGGACTCAAAATATTTAGACTTAAATAATGAAACTAATGTGCATGAAATCAAGTATATTGAGCTTATTTAGGGTAAGTATTCAAGTGTTAAGGAGTTAGAGTGAAAATATGAAACCTTATTCAAGGGTAAGTTAGACTATAAAAAGAAAAAGAGACTTTTTGAGGCCCCTGAGACTGTAAATTCTAACAAGTTTAATTCTATAGTGAGTGATGATGAACTCCACAAGAGCATTATCAAATGGATAATGAAGTAGAATAACATTTTAAATTACTCTCTCAAATATATCAATTTTAATCTTAGTTAGTACTCTAGTTAGGTTTTCAATTTCAATAATAAATGAGACTTGGAGAATATATTCAAAAAAATAAAATAGTTGGAGGATAAAGTCAATATGCTAAAAAATATAAAGTTAAGATTAATGAATACATCCATCAAATTGTGCATTTTATTAGGATGTATATCAATAAATGTAAGTCTAATATCAATTTTTTGAAAGAGGTTGTGAAAGTGAATAAGGAGTATCAAAGCAGTTTTACATTGAGAAAGAGAGTGAAGTGTTAGGAGAATGATAAGGCAGTGGATGTGGAGGCTAGTAGACTTGAAGAAATGGAGAATATCCTCACCAAAATGTCTTAATATTAGAACATATCCCTTTATGGTCCTAATGTTTATTTCTTGTCTTAACTATTTTTTAGTGGTTGTCATTTTTTTATTATTATTTTATGTTATAATTTTTTTGTTGATCGATTGTTGATAAATAGATTTCTTTAGCACTATTTTGTTTCTTTTTTTATATCTAGACTTTTTAGGCCTTTATACACATTTATTGTGAAATTTAAGGGTCATTTAAAAACCCTCTCTTTACCTATATCCAAAAAAACATTTACATTCATACATATTATAGAGCTATACTAGTCTCATTTGATACATTCTTTACTTTACATTCTTATTTTACTACATGTTAGTTTACCCTTTTTTTTTTTATTAATTATGTGTGTGGACCTTGGACTTGTAGGTTAAAATTATTGATTATATGGCATCATTATTCCATTTGATTCTATCCCTTTGCCTTTTTTGTTATGTGTGTGGTTTTTTGGGCCTTATGAGTGACATATTATGTAAATTACAAAATCATGTATGATATTACTTTTCTAATCATTGCTTCTTAATATGGTACTATGATTCATATCATACAATATATATACTTTAATATGGTTCCATGATTTATGTCATGAATCACTTATATAATTTATTCCTACATTAGTGTCATGATGCATATCATGCATACATTGCTTCTATGCTTTAATGATATATCTTTCTAACTCATGCATCATATGAAAAGTTAATGTTTTATTCCATACTATGAATTTAATTAATTTAAAATATTCAAAGTGATATATTTTTCATATATGTTTATTTTGAGATTAGTGACTTGCAAGCTACATCTCTCATCTCAAAATGGGGCCATGATAATGGGCTTGATTATAACATTCAAACCTCATGAGCAAAAAATAAAATTTATGGCAATGTACTATTTTAAAATGGAAATATAATTAATAATTCTTAGATTATGAGGGCATGTGGCATTCATGTGCACTCATTTCTAAAATTTAAAATTACAAGTTTTAAAAGTTACAAAGTTGCAAAAAGTTCAAAAGTGGAATTGTTTTAAAAATTCAAAGTGAAAATTATAAATTTTAATATCATTTCTATATAGTACAGATACAAGGGGCATGATATTCATTCATGTTCACATTTATACTATGGCATTCTCAAAATTCATAAGTTTCATGTTTCAAAGTTACAAATTTTCAAAAAGAATCTAGATCCATTTAAAAAAATGGGATTCATATCAGTTTCAAGTGGGCCATGTTAGATTTTAGTTACTCTCATTGTCTATGTTTACACTTTTTTAATATGTAATAGACCACGATTTATGTTTCCACCCCTTATAATATTATATAGAGTAATCTATATAACTAAATAAGAGTTGGAACATACAATCCTTCCAAATCAAGAGTATTAAATGGTTTTAAAATTTAGACTTGATCACTTTCAATTCATCATAGTTAAATACTTCTCCAAATGTCCCAACAAAGGGTCATGCACACTTCTCCATCTCCAAGTTACTAGGCAATTAGGCATACTATTTTTATTTTATATTTTTCTTTCTCTCTTTTTAAATTACAAATAGAAAGTTTTAATTTTAATATTTTCAATATGATTAGATATCACTTTCAATGGCATTGTTATAGGTTTATTATATTAGGGCATCTTGTACAATCAAACTCTACTTCTAAAGATAAAGTGTGTACACACTCAGGTTCGCATGTAATTTACTTTAGTAATCTCACTTTGGGTGTCACTAAAATAAAGTGTGAGATAATGTAAATACATAAAACTAATCATTAAGTGTTTGATAATGTTTATTCTTGACATCCTTACCCTTACTGGATCTATTCACCATTTTTCCTATTTTAAATATATAGTATATCCTTCACTATCTTATAATCATTATAAATATAATGTAAACATCCCTAGTTCAATTACATTCATCTTTATTCAGCCCATAGGCTCCTATGACACCTATCCTAATAGTCGTTGGCTCTCTGGGATAAGTTTGCATTAGTTAGACATGGCCACATTGCATTATTATCCCATAATGCGACATTTTATTTTGCACTAAAATCATCAATTTTTATAATTAATACATTTCACAACATCACTCCTACACATTGGGTAAATTTAGTTAACAAAATATTTCCAAATATTCTTCTATCAAAGCACATTTAGGGAACTCATTATTCCCCCATTATATCTCTCTAGAAATTTCACTACACATTGAGTTGTAGATACTAAAATCTAATTTATATAGGATCTTAGTCTTGTATACTTGATAAATACCTATTATGTCTTTACCCTTCAGTTCTAGGATTCACTGTTATTGAAAGGCTTGCATTCATCATCTCATTGTACCTAATTATTTATCTTATAGTATGACCCTATCATTTTTTATGGCCCAGATATCTTGCACTATCTAGAAAGCCTAAAACTATATATATATATATATATATATATATATATATATATATATATATATATATATATATATATATATATATATATATATATATATATATATATATATGTATGTATGTATATGTGTGTGTATATATATATGTATATACACACACACACACACACACATATATAACTATCAGTTTCAAATCCTCAAAATTCATCTAGTTTGGAAACATTTTAAATCCTATAGGTTGGATTATTTGTCATATTGAACCCTATCATGAAATATTTTCAAAATGTGTGGTATAAATAAAAATCTAAACCTACTCATTATTCATTTAAAAAATACCAAGTAAGAACCTATTCAAGCTCACTCAATGAATTGTAAAACTGATTTCTACTATCCTATTCTTACCTATTTTCATATCAGTCATAGGAGAAGTTATATTATAGTTCTAAAGCACTTAAATAACAACCCATGAGCAATATTTTTTATGTTACAATATATATCATTGTATGCATTTGCATATAGTGTCTTATACCCTTGCACACACACAAGCCAACAGCTAGGGGAGAACTACATTAATATTAGGCCCTCCTTGGAGAATTGGCCATGTAGGCAGTGCTTATTGATATAGGGGTACTTGAGGTCAACTCGACACTATGATCCCCCTAACCCATTTTTGGAAAAGGATAAAGACCTAAGGTGAAGAGCTATGGTTTGATCCATACACACTCACCAACATCCTATGTGCACAAATTAAAAGATATCAACTAGAAAGGTGATATAAAACTAAAAAGATATAGGTAGTCACTTCACAATATGGTGAATATTCCATCTAAAAAATTTGCATTGAGATCAATATATAATTTTTGACACAAGTGTCCTAGGGTTGATACAAGTGTCCAGGTTTCCATAAATAATATTTCCAAAATCTAACAACTAGATTCTGATCGTGTTCCTATCTATTTCCACCTTTTTACTTATCACAACCACCTATATATTTATAGATAATCTAAATATGATCCCTAAACTAGGTGGATATTCCACACTAAGTTTCACAAACACATACCCTTTCAATTCAAAGTGTTCCTCTCAAGTTTTTTGCCATAGAAAAAACCTAAAATGTTATTTTAATATGCATTCCAACTCTAAAAACCATCATATACAACATATAAAAGAATAACTCCACAATTTAAACATGTTACAAATCTATACATGACTAAATTCAACATGCTTTCATAGAGGTATAATTCCAAATGTGAAGTTCTTTAACCATAGGGATGAATCTTGATCTCTCTTAAATGTTTGTGTATTAGCCTAGTTACAAGGAATGTAAATATGTAATCAAAGGAAATAAACACAATAACCATAAAGAGAGATAACACAAGACACCCTAGAGAAACTCAATGTGAGAAAACTCCAGCAAGAGTGAAGTCATGTTTCTTCATCTCCACTATGTTTTATAGTTTACAAGCTTTTTTGCCTCTTGGGATTACAAAGAAAATACACTCATAATGATCTCTATAATATTCTTTGGAAGATTTGAAAGAAAACTACTGAACTCAGATTTTTATAGCTATGTAGTATTCACTCTATCACCTATAGCTAAGAAAAAATGAGGAAAGAATACTAAGGACTCAAATCTGCCCATACATAATGTGAATCCAAGTAAATTACATCATATTGCCCTTGTTAGTTTTCCTATATTCTCCTCTATAATCTACCTTCTAAATACCTATATCTAACCTCCCATATGCTTGAAATCTACCTAGAAACTAAAAAATCCCATTAAAAATCCAAAATGCCAAAAAATAGTTCACATTACCATGGTCATGGTGAAGCTCCAGAGTTTAACAGTCCAAAGCTTCAAACGGATCTTAGAGCTTAAGTTAGTCAACTTAAAATAGTCATAACTTTTGCATATGACCTTGAAATGATATTTTCCAATGTGAATTCAAATATGTAATTAAAATTTAATTTTTAAACTATTTTTTTATCCCATACAATAGAAACTAGCTTTTTCTAAACCTTAGCATTTTCCAGATTACATATTTGTAACAACTAGATATTATACCAACTGAGATGGATGATAAACATGATCAAATTTATGATCACATGTCCAAAATTTAAGGCTTTTATGTCTCAAAAAGTCTATAAAAATAAGATGAATATTTACCTTTTATCACCCAAGTACAAAACCCATCTTATCATCCTCTTGGATAGTACCCCTTTTAGGTTCCAATTTATTCAAATCTCTGATTTGAAAGTTTTCAATCTCACAATTCACAAAATCAAGTGGTGAGGAATCCTTACCCCACTCCTTTGAATTCCATTTGGATTTTCTTTTTATACTCTTCTTAATGCTCTTTTCCTTCATCTACAACAACAACTTTGTCCCACTCCTCTTGGCCAATAGGATCAAGGATCTATAATAAAAGGTACCAAATACCTTCTTTATTCCACATGGAAGGCTCAAAGAAACATTATTTTTAAAATAAAAATAAAAGGAGACATATCCAAGTAAAAACATTATTACTCAAGCTTCATAGTGTTACCTTTGGAGTATTTAATCGACTTAAGTATAGCCATACCCTATTGTCATAAAGAAACTATGCATAAATCCATGTTGAACATGTCTTGTTCTGCACTTTGTAACTCTCTTATCCATTCTTTCTTTGGAATAGTAATTTCATGTCCCCTGGATGGTTGGTCCATCAAAGATTTTTGGAGAAAACCATCACTTTGCATAATCCTAAGCAGTCTACATCATCTTAACAATAATGGTAATGGTAATTTTAACCCACCTTATTGCCAATGAATTAAGACTCTCTCCACTAACACTTTACCATCAAGGTAAAGGAACATTTGCACAATAGTCACACTATAAACACCAAAATAGAACATAAAAAAAACTAACATCTACAATAATATGTTAGAAAACCTTTTAAAAAAAAAAAGGATAACCTATTATGATACCAATCTAGTCCATAAACTAAGTAGATTTACCACACTAAGTTTCTTCATCACATACCCTTTCAAGTCAAGGTACTCCTCTCAAGTTTTTTGCCATATAAAAACACCTAAAATATTATTTTAATGTGTATTCTATATCTAAGGACTATCATATACAACATATAAAATAATATCTCCACACTCTAAACATGTTACTACTCCATACATGACTTAAATTAAAATTCTTTCATAGTGGTGCAATGCCAAATGTGAAGTTATTTAATCATAGAGATGAATCTTGAGCTCTCTTAAATGTTTGTGTATTAGCCTAGTTGTAAGGAATGTAAATATACAAGCAAAGGAAACAAATACAATAAATACAAAGAAAGATAACACAAGACATACCTTGGATAAACTCAATGTGATAAAGCTCCAACAAGAGTGAATCTATGCTTCCTCCTCTCCACTATGTTCTACAATTTACAAACTTTTCCACCTCTTGGGATTATAAGGAAAATACACTCATTATTATCTCTACAATATTATTTGGAAGATTTTAAATAAAACAACTAAACTCGACCTTTTATAGCTATGTAGTATTCACTCTATCATCTACATCTAAGAAACAATGAGAAAATAATAAAAATGACTCAAATCTGCCCATACATAATATGAATCAAAGTAAACTACATCCTATTTCCCTTATTGTTGTTTTCCCTCTATTCTCCTCTATAATCTACCTTATAAAGACCTATATTTAACCTCCCATATGCTTGGAGTCTACCCAAAAACTGAAACAAACTATTATAATCCAAAACTCCAAAAAATGGTTCCCATTCCCATGGTCAAAGAGAAGCGCTAGAGTTCAACAATCTAAATCTTCAAGTTGATCTAAGAGCTTAAGTTGGTCAACTTAAAATGGTCATAAATTTTGAATATGACCTTGAAATGATGTGCCATATTTTTGAACTTATCTATTTTTCTGAGGGGAATCTAAAAATGTAATTAAAATTACTTTTGAAACCAAACATATGTTGTTTTAGCCTATACAATATAAACTAACGTTTTCTAGGCCTTAGAATTTTCCTTACACATTTTTGATAGCTGATTATTTTACCAACTAAGATGGATGATAAATATGATCAAATTTTTGGTCAAAGGATTATCTATTCTTCATGTTTATGTAATTAAAACTACTATTTTGAGTGTAGTTTTTATATTTAACATAACTTAGTACTTTAATTTAAAACATTCATTTATATATGTTTTTAATTAATTGGCCTACTCTATAATAGTTGTATTCATCCTTGTGTATAGGCTATTCTACCCCCTTAACCCTTAAACCCACATAACCAAAAAGAGTTAAACAAGGGTAAAAGAGCACTACTTCTTCCTATTTCAACTCCAATCATTTTAACAGTATCAATCTAAGTCTGAATATTGTTTATAATAGGTCAAGAGAATCTATTGTCAAACATTTCAATAAATCTTCTAGTTATAGTAATTGTAGTTCCATAATCATGAATCACATAATCACTTTAGGAGGGATAACTACGTCAACTTAAGACCCATTTGGGTTATGTAGGTAGTGATCAGTTATGTTGGGTTTTTAAAGCTAGATTGGCTACTCTCATTACCTATTTTACCCCTTTTGTATTTGATCTATATCTTGTTTCATGTCCAACATCTAGGGTTTTATCTTTTACAATTTTTTTACGTGGCAATAAAAACTATAAAGTTCAATAGTCAACCTTTATAGGCAATCACACAGATTTATAACTAAAAATCAAGAATATAGTCAACTAGGGCATGACTACAATAGCTATAAAACCCTATAGTGAACCCCTATCCACCTCTTGCAGACATGTCCCATTTGATTGTGAATAAATTCTTCTAACACAACATTGTCTATAAGTCATTTCATATATTTTTCACTTACATTGAGCTCACACAGTTATAATTATATCTTTTTAGAGGAGGTTTTCACATCCTTAATTCCTTTTAATATTTTTATAAAGTTTCCATTTTATGTAACTTTCATATCATATTGTATTTAACTGTATTTTAATATCATATCAATATATATTAGCATTTTTATTTCAATATTTTAATACCATTAGTTTAAGAACACTTAAATTAAAAGGGTTAAACAACTTCATAGAGTAGAAGATATGTCCTCTGAAGTGAAAATATATTCGTAAATGGCCCTAAAACTCAAGGTTAAGCCCTCGAGGGATAAAAAATAGAGCAGATTGGTCACATTTCCACCCATTTTCTACACATAGTTACTAGTGGTTAGTTTTAGTCACAATGGTGGTTTGTGCACTATAGACATCCAAATCCTAACACCATTTTATTGAAATTATCAATCTTACTATAAATTTAAGAAAATACATAATTTAGGCCAAAATCAATTAAACACACTAAATGATTTGAGCTTATCGCTTACAAGTGCCAATTTAGGCTAATGTATCCCTAAATGGGGCAATGCATTTTATGTGATTATTAACTTTTATCAAATCATTTCAAGTCAAAATGATGAAAATGTATTTTGGTGCTTTGGATCACTCTTTTTTTATAATTTGAAAGCACATGATACATACATGCGTTATTTTGTGTCAACAACATCCTAAATAGGATATTGGTCCATACACAACCAACATCATCTTCTAGTTCCTCTCCACTAAAATTACAAGCTAGTAATATGACATTATGACCAATTTGATTAATGAAGTACAACCAATTTTTAAATAATTGCATAAAATTTGATTAATCTTACTTAAGAAAATTAAACCAAATTATCAGCTTAAGTAAGAATTCCATAGAAGTTATTGAATATTTATTTATTAGAAATTGATTCCTATTATCTACATCATCAGATGACATCATTTGTGAGGTGGCATGCATAAGCCATAAATGTAACAAATATTAGGTTTATGGCCTCTTATGCCTCTTTAATGTTCCTTCCTTCTAAATATTTATGAGGGTATTTATAGATATTATTTAAATAATTAGATTAATTCATGGCTACACATCTTGATCTCAAGATGGAAAATCATGACTGATCCTGATCAATTCCAAAATCCTATAAATAGAAGGGCCAAGACCATTTTGATTAAGCTTCATTTGTGTGAACTTATTATTCATATTTCTCTCCATAAGCCATTTTTGTGTAGCTTACTATGCTAAATGTGTAATAGGATAGCTTCATTGATAGGCACAACATTGATTTCATATCATTGGCCTAGTTTCATTGCTGACCAAGAGATGATGGAGGATCTTTACCTTGCATCATTGTTGAAGACTTGAGCACCAAATCAAGAGGAAAATCATATTTTGAGTTGCATTTAGATGGTAGGATGCTCTTGGGAAGGTAATGTATATGTGATTTCTTTAATTTTCTCTTTATTATCATTTACAAACCCCATTTGAATAGGTTGGCTTAGATTGTTATGTTCTTATGATTTTATTGATTACTACTAGATCTAACCATCTTTGTAATCCATATCTACATCTTGGCATGCCTAGTAAGACCACCCAACCCATTCAAGCAAAGAAGACACTTTAGCAATCTTAAATTTCTTTAAAAGTGTTTAAAAATCCTTAAAATCAAGTTTTTATCATATTTTTCTCACATTCTTAAATTTTTTTATTGACGCATAGGTCACACAATAATCAATGTCAGTTCCTATGCAACTGACATTGGTTAGGTTGAAGGGAAAGGCACAATTAAAAATTTGCATTTTAGAACATTTTTCAAAATTATAATTTGGTGTTTTTGTTTATAAATCTTTGTCTGAACATTTGTTCCATGATCTAGAAGTTTCTTTTGGAGATTTTATTCTAACTTAAGCTAACAAAAGTTTTTGTAAAAATATTTTTTTGCCTAAAGGTTCACAGGTGACCTTTATCGATCATTTTCAACTGGCATCGATTCTTTTATGATCAGCATCAGTCATTGTTGACTGATGTCAGTTTTTATGTTTAAAAAATAGAGAACTTGAGATATAGTTTCTAAAACTTATTTTTTTCATTATCAATTGTGCTTCAAAGTAGGGAGAAACTCTCTAATATTTTCAAGACCCGTGTCGAAAAGTGATAAAAATTTGCACAGGATTTAAGTCTTTAACCTTCCCTTTGGTGTTTAAAAGGAACTTAGATGGTTTGTTTAATTTTTTTGTGAAGTTTTTAAAAGTTTTTGCAAGCCAAGGCCAAGGGGATAAGAATTTCACTCAACATTTCAATTTAGTGCTTAAAACTAATAATCACTTAAATTATAATTGATGCAGGTGCATTTTTAGGGGGTATTATTAAATAATTTTATTTTTTATACTTTTAAATTTTAAAATTATTATGTATATAAAAAAGGGTAGAAATTAAAATTTAGTTAGGTATTCAGGTGGTAATAGTTGTAAAGAATCTTGAATGTTTGAATTAGCAAGATAATAAAAATCTCAGATAATCCATATTTAGAAGTCTAAGTTTAGTATCCATTCCAATGAATGGATAAGTTTTGTTCTATATAAAAATTGAAAAAAATATAAATTTTGAACGTTTATTATTTTTCTAGGTTGGTTTTTGAGTATGTATTTTAAAATATATATTATTGGATATATTTAATAGTATCACGTGGAAGTATATTTTTTGGTGTGAACTCAAGTTTAATTATAGAGAAGAAAAGAGGATAACTTTAGATCCAATTAAAATAAAGTGATGGTGGATGCATGGCTATGATCTATTTTTATTTTGTATTATCTAGAGAGTTGAGGCACTATAATAGTTTGGTATTTATTTTATTATTATTCCCTTCTACTATGCATGGTGCTAATGTGTTTATGGTCAATCAACATGTTGTAGGTTGAAAATTTTATAAAAGAATATATGTTAGTATTTCTATGGTGGTGCAAACAACTAATCCTTAACATGTATAAAGCTAAGTTTGAGGATTATATAAATTAAATTTAAAATTAAAAACTGGAGTCGACTAGAACAAGAAGGGTGCCATTCTACTTATGGGATTGAATTGTATGCAATTTAATTAAATGAAGAATTTTATAAATAGGAAATTGAGACATTGTGGCTTATTTAATATTGGATTATCACTGTTGTTACCAAAATTAGGTGGCTCAACCTATTATTATATAAATCCATATATACAAATAGTTGTGCTTATTCCATTTTCCACAGTTAAGAATGGCAGCTCCATAGTTAGGTGATTCATCTTTGCAGGTCTAAAGTTATTTTTGGTGTGAGGTGTTGAAATTTAGTGGGATTGATTCAAGAAAAGAAAAGGTGCTAAATTAAACTTGTATATTTCCGGCTACAAAGAGGGCACTAACTTAAGTCTAAATGGGATATTGTAGTTATTTGGTTTCAAATCAGATTTATTTGTTAAGTCTTTTAATTTGCATATAGGCTAAGAAAATTAAGGGAAAGGAAGAAGTTATGGATTATTATTTTAGAAAGGCACCACAGTGAAAATGGAATCAACTCATTAAATCCTCCATTAGAAATTTAATATTTGATAAATATTAATATAGGAAAGCCAGATTTTAATGATATTTTCCATATTATATACAAGTTGCAATTCATCATGGAAAAAAGGTTATAAATTTCATATTTAAATTCTAAAGGGGATTTAAAGTTTTGGTTCATAATTTCTATACTAACTATGAAGATCTAATTTTCTTTGGAGGTTCTCATAGAGATTCACCTTTTATCTAGAAATTGGGATGCAGAATTTGATTTGAAAATCAAAGAATTTGTATATATATTTTTTAAAAAATTCAATAAATTGTTATCAATTTGTGGTATCAGAGCAACACACTCTATAAAAGAGAAAGATCTAAAATATTTTGAAATAAATATAGTGATGAGAGAAAGAGGTAGAAGGAGGCAACTAAGATAACCTATTAGATAGGTAGTGGTAATGGAGTAAATAAAAAATCTTACGGCTAGATTGTAGGATCTAAAAATGGCTTAGAGAAGAGGCACTGACATGGGTGAAATCAATAATAAAGAAGAGGAACCACCAGAGGAATAATTGGTGGAAGAAGAATAAATGGTAGAAGAAAGAATGATTCAAACTATTATGGGTATGAGTGCAAATCCCAAGATAGAGGTTCCCATGTATGAAGGAACCTGAATGTGGAAGAACTCATTGACTTGATTAATGTAATGGACAATTATTTTGAATATGAAAGAGTTAATGATGATAAAAAGGTAAAATTTTCCATGAATAGATTGAAGATTCATGCATCCTTGTGATGGGATGGAGTGTAGGAAGAAATAAGAAGAAAAGGAAATCCAAAAATTAAAAGTTGAGATAGAATAGTTGCATTCATGCCCAAATATTGTCAAGTTAATCTTTTAAGAAATTAAAATTTCAAACAAAAATAAATGTATATAAGAGAATATATTGAGGAATTTTATAAACTAAAAATAAGATCAAGGCATGTTGAAGATGATGTAGATAAGGTGGAAAGGTATATGAATGGCTTAAAATGTGTCATTTAGGATGAGATGAGTCTTATCATTCCTAAGTCAGTAAAAGAGGCATACCAATATGACTTGAAAGCATAAAAAAACTAGTAAGGAAACAACCCCAATGTGTAAGGGATAGAGGTAGAACTTATAGAGGAAAAGGAAAGCAAGGAGGAAGAATTCAATTGTAGACACATCAAGGAGAATCTAGTAGCTCTCAAGCTAGTAGCAACTTTTAGAGACAAGAAATTAAGGAATTCCTTTAGAGGTAGAAGACCTTTTAATAAAGGAAGAGGATTTACTGGTAGATGTTTTAAGTATGGAAAATTTAGACATAGGTCCTTTGAGTGTCCTAAAAATCTATCTACAAGTCAGAGAAATGTTCATCTTACTCAAGCTGAAGATGCAAAAAGTGTAGGTTCACCTCCTCATGAAGATGCTCCATAGATAGGAGAAACATTACTAATGAAAAGGGTTTTGTTGAAACCCACAAAAGAAATAAATGAACCACTTCAAAGGAAAATGTTATTCAGAACCACCTGAAAAGCGAAAGGTAAATGTTGTTAGGTAAATATTGACAGTGGTAGCATTGACAATTTGGTGTCCATAAAAATGGTAAGTAATTTAAATTTGTAAAAGGTGAGTCATCCAAATCCTTATAAAGTATCTTGGTTAAAGTTAGGTCATCAGATTTTGGTTAATAAACAATGCAAAGTAGAATTTCAAATAGGGAGATATAAAGATGAAGTTATTTTTGATGTAATGCCTATGGATATTTGTCATGTTCTCGTAGGTAGACCTTGACAATATGATAGGAAAGCTATACATGATGATAGGAAGAACACTTATACATTTGAAAAGAATGGTAAGAAACACATTCTAATGCCCCTTAAATAAGATGATGTAATAGTAGAGGAAAATTCAAAGGTGTTAGTTATCAGTGGAAAAGAATTCTTGCAGCAAAGTGAAATGGGAAGATGTAAATTAAGCCGTTATTGGTAAGCCAAAGACTATAATCACTAATACTAAATTAAATGAATTACCTTTATAAATTTAAGATTTAATCATTGAGTTTGTGGATATTGTAGTAGATGATTTACCAAATGAGTTACCTCCTAAAAGGAGTATTAGTCATCATATAGACTTAAGACCAGAGGCTAACCTTCCAAATAAAGTAGTATACAAGATGACTCCAAAAGAAAATGAGGAAATCAAAAGGTAGGTTCAAGAGTTATTGGATAAAGGACTGGTAAGGGAAAGCTTAAGCTATTATGGAGTTCCAACTGTACTTTCACTAAAAAAATATGGAACTTGGTAGATGTGCACAGACTCAAGGGCTATAAACAAAATTACTATCAGGTATAGATTTCCTTTACCAAGAATAGATGATCTAATGGATTGTTTGAGTGGTGCCAGATACTTTTCAAATATAGATTTAAAATGTGGATATCATTAGATCAAAATAAGAGAAGGAGATGAATGGAAGATAACATTTAAAACAAATTATGGCCTGTATGAATGGCTGGTAATGCCATTTGGGTTAACAAATGCCCCAAGTAATTTTAAGAGACTTATGAATGAATTACTTAAGCCATTCATAGTTAAATTTTTTATTTTTTATCTTGATGATATTTTGGTCTTTAGAAAATCAAGAGATGAGCTTTTTGAACATTTAAGATTGGTTTGGAAGAAGTTGCAGGAGGAAAGGTTGCTAATTAACCTTAAGAAGTGTATTTTTTTTAAAATAGAGTTAATCTATCTAGGTTTTGTGATTTGACAAGAAGGGTTAAAGATGGACAAAGATAAATTAAAATCTATAGAAGAATGGCCTACACCCAAGAATCCATTTGAGGTAAGAAGTTTTCATGGCCTTACTAGTTTTTACAAGAAATTTATCAAAAAAAATAGTAGTATTTGTGTTCCTATTGTTGAAACTATTAGAGGAAGCAATAAACCATTTAGATGGACTGAAGCAACAAATAAAAGCTTTTAGATGTTGGGAAAAAAATGATAAAGAAGCATGAATTGGCACTACCTAATTTTGGTAATTGTTTCAAGTGGAATGTGATGCAAGTGGAACTGCCATAATAGTACTGCTAAGTCGGGAAGGTAAACATGCGGCATATTTTTTTGAGAAAATCAATGAGGTTAAAAACAAATATTTAGCATATGATCAAGAATTTTATGCTATAGTGTAGGTTTTGAAGAAATGGAGGCATTATTTAATGCTAAAAGAATTTTTTTATTTATTGATAAACATGCCTTACAGTTTATCAGCACCCGAAATAAATTAAATCAAAGGCATGCTAAGTGGGTAGAATTTTTAAAAAGTTTTTATTTTATTATTAAACACAAGAGTGGAAAATATAACAAGGTTGCTAATGCTTTGAGTAGAATAAGAGCTTCCAATAGATATTAGAATCTCACATATATTTAATATTGATGACATATATCCTTACAGTAAAGGTGATGAATAGGAAAATATTTTTGAAGATGAAGCAGGACAAGAAATGCCATGGAAGCAACAATTCCCAAAGAAATAACCAGAATAATTGGAAGCTATTCTGGATTAAAACAAATTATCAAGAAAACTAGAGGCAAAGACTATTTCCATTATTTGGTAAAATGGAAAGTCATCTAGTTAAGGATTCAACTTGGATGTTAGCTTCAGAAATCAATAGGTATGGTGTGAAAGTAGAGAAACTCATGAAAAAAAATTCATGAGTAATCAATTTTTTCTACCCCAATGGTTTGATGCAAGTGTATTTTTAAGGGGTGTTATTAAATTATTGTATTTCCATACTTTTAAATTTTAAAATTATTATGCATGTAAAAAAAAAGGTAGAAATTAAAATTTAGTTAGGTATTTGGGTGGCAATAGTTGTAAAGAATCTAGAAGGTTTGAATTAGCAAGATAATAAAAAAAATTGGATAATCCATATTTGGAAGTCTAAGTTTAGTATCCGTTCCAATGAATGGATAAGTTCCATTCCAGGTAAAAAGGGGAAAATGTCAGTATAAATTTTGAAAGTGTATTATTTTTCTAGGTTGATTTTTGAGTGTGTATTTTAAAATATATATTATTGGATATATCTAATAGCATCATGTGGAAGTATATTTTTTGTTGTGAACTTGGGTTTAATT
The DNA here is from genome assembly GCA_037957365.1 of Torreya grandis. Classification (NCBI taxonomy): domain Eukaryota; kingdom Viridiplantae; phylum Streptophyta; class Pinopsida; order Cupressales; family Taxaceae; genus Torreya; species Torreya grandis. The sequence continues at coordinate 1,462,481 of JARHVA010002162.1, forward strand.
ACAAAGAAGAAAATAGGAGAACTTTAGATCCAATTAAAATAAAATGATGGTGGATGTGTGGATATGATCCATTTCTATTTTGAATTATCTAAAGAGTTGAGGCCTATAATAGTTTGGTATTTATTTTATTATTATTCCCTTCTACTATGCATGGTGCCAATGTGTTTATGGTCAGTTGGAATGTTGTACGTTGAGAATTTTATAAAATAATATATGGTAGTATTGTCATGGTGGCACAATAAACTGATCCTTAACATGTATAAAGTTGAGTTTGAGGATTATATAAATTAAATTTGAAATTACAATTTGGAGTCGACTAGAATAAGAAGGGTGCCATTCTACTTGTGGGATTGAATTGCATGCAATTTAATAAAATTGAGAATTTTATAAATAGGAAATTGAGGCATTGTGGATTATTTAATACTGGATTATAATTATTGTTACCAAAATTAGGTGGCACAACCTATTATAATATAGATCTGTATTTATAAAGATTTATGCTTATTTCATTTTCCACATTTAAGAATGGCAACACCATAGTTAGGTGATTCATCTTTGCAAGTTTAAAGTGCTTTTTGGTGCGAGGCATTGAAATTTAGTGGGATCAATTAAAGGAAAGAAAAGGCACTGAATTAAACCTATAAGCTATCGGCTACAAAGGGGGTGATAACTTAAGTCTAAATGGGATATTTTAATTATTTGGTTTCAAATCAGATTTAAGTGTTGAATCTTTTAATTTACATCATGCCTAAGAAAATTAAGGGAAAAGGAAGAAGTTATGGATTATTATTTTAGAAAGGTGCCACAATGAAAATGGAATCAAATCATTAAATCCTCCATTGGAAATTCAATATTTGATAAATATTAATAGAGGAAATCTAGATTTTAATGATATTTTTCATATTATATACAAATGGCAATTCATCACAAAATAAGGGTTATAAATTTCATATTTAAATTCTGAAGGGGATTTAAAGTTTTGCTTCATAATTTTTAGACTAACTATGAACATCTACTTTTTTATGGAGGTTCTCACAAAGATTCACCTTTTATCTAGAAATTGGGATATGAAATTTGATCTAAAAATTTGAAGAATTTATATTTTGAAAAATTATTTATTTTCAATAAATTGTTATCAGCAATCATTCTTAAAAGTGTGTTGTTTTATACAAAATCATATATTGTTTGTTTGTTCTTTGAGAAAAATAAAGAGTGCATGTATGCTCTCCCCTCATACCCTTTAGGGAACTTGGGTGACCAAAATCACCTTTTCATTATGATTGTGCCTTTGTCCAAGGCATGAAAATAAAGTTGTCTAGGCTGTCCCCAAACCCTGTATAATTTGGGTGACCTAAAAACAACCTCTAAAGTCTTTTCACTTAGACCATTTATTTTATAGAATTTGGCTTATGGAGGGGAGTAGCCTCTTCATGAGTTATTTAAGTAAGCTTTGAACCAAGGTTTCATCTCCTGTCATTATTTCAACCTTGCTTCATGGAGGGGTATATAAATTAGGGTACACATATTGTGAGAGTTAGGGGGTTGAACGACTAACCTCTCCTTTCATAATGAAAACCTTAGTCAGGTCTAGCTAATCAAAGGATTCCACTAATTAGTACTTGGATGTATTTTCTATGTAAAGGAATAGACCCTTGCATAGTAAGTTAATCAATATGAACTCAATTGGCATGAGTAATCTCTAGTGTTAGCCATGCTTGGGACAATCTAGATGGTCAAAAATTTAATTTTTAGAACAATCCCACTTATCACAAATATATTATTGATGTAGGGTGAGTAACCCAAAGATCCATGTCATCATACAATCTCTTGGGAGAAGGGGGTATAAAAACCCTACTACTTCATGCACTTTTATTTTTGTATTAATAATTAAAATCCTCCAAAGAGCACATATATAGATAGATTTTAATAATACAATGCAACCTTGTTAGTTTAGGGCTTATGATGATTTACTTAATTGTATTTATCTTTTCTTTTACTTGTTTGGTCTTGATTTGATTCTAAAACTTATTTGTGAAAAAAAACACATTATAACCAAATAAATTTGTTGTCCACCATTGTTTGAACAAGGAGGTGTTAGCTGGTCAAATCCAAATCATCATTTACCTTGTTCAAATCATCATCTTAAACATTGTGTTTGTATTATCTAAATAATGCAGTTATGTTGCCCATTTGAGTCTAAACTATTTAAGTCCATTGATAATTCAAATTTAGAATTTCACCTTTCTAAGTTCTAAGTAAAAGTGATAATTAGTTTTACCATTTGCACTTGATTTGAGTTACCTTGGGTTCAATTTCCTATTTGGATTGAAGGTCATTTATAGACTCATCATCATCTGATCATTGTGTACTTAGGTCATATAGCATGTTGCTTACGCTCTAAGTTCTAGAACAAATTTTAAATTACCTCCTATTACCATGTGGTGGCATTATGCTGCTCATTTGGTCTTAGTATTATACTTAGGAATTATTGCATATTTTCACATCTTGATTTTCTTGGTTTGCATTATCACCTTCTTAATCCAAAGGGATTTCTTCTAATTTTCTAGTAGTAACTCATCTAAGTTGAACTAGCTTTTATGGTATTGACATATTTCTCAACCTACATTTGGTGTACTAGTTTACACTTAGGTTTTTGAGTTATCATACCCTCTTCTAATTTATATAATTTCAACCCTACCTAGGGTTGAGTAAGTTTGTGAACACATTCTTCTAATTGTGTGGTACTATGCAACATTCTTTGTTGTAGTCTCTTTTACCTTGTCACTTGTTTGGAAAAAATCAAAACACACCTTGTTAATGTTTGTAAAACATTTTCCAAATATTACTAAATGTAGAGAATAACCTTTTAGAAATGACACAAAGGTACAATTATAATAGGGTCTCGTATGGCCCTAGTTTTGAGGAAGAGCATTTTTATGGAAAATATGAACACTCTATATTGTTTGAGGATGTCACCCTTTTTGGGCTTATTTACTAAATACCAATCAAACCCATGCTAATTTTATGCATCATCCCCATCCTTCCCCTTCAATTTGTGCATCATACTCAAAGGTTACCATTTTAAGATATCCTCCTTCAAATTTTGTGCCACACTTGAAGGTTACCATTTTAGGTTATCCCTCTTCAGCTTGTGTGAGCCATCAAGCTCTGAAACACATGAAGGTTACCATCCTAGGCTATCCTCAATTGGCTTACATGAATAATCAAGTTCTACAAAATGAGAAGGTTACCATTTTAGGGCATCTTCCATTGTCTTGTGCAAACAATTAAACTATGCAATGTCCAGTCATTACCATTCTAAGACCATCACCAGTATCTACTGAACTTATTGTTGAGGAACCTCCATTTGATGAACCACATTTTGTTGATCCCTTCTTCAATAGTCTAATTTTTGGAGATGCCATTATTAAACCACAACCCATTGTTCACTCTAAACCAATTATTCTCAACTTTAGAAATTTTGTGTCAATCTTCAATCCTCAACAAGAACCATTGATTCTTTCAAAAGCCATCTTGTGGGGACCAAAATGTGTTCAAGGTTGATATTTTACAACCAATTATAAACCAATATCATGATTTTATTGTTGAAAAACCCATTTATGACGAGTCAACTTGTGATGAGTTACCTATTCATGTTTTGCCTATTTTTAAATATCCCCATCTCCTTAACAATCTAGTCTCTGCATAGTTATATCTTGATCTTTTTCCACTCATAGAGGAGTCTCATTTTGACATACTAGTTTTTGTCAAGTCATCCCTCAAGTGGTTCCCTCTCTTTGATGGACTTCACTTAGATGAGTCAGTCTATGTTGAACCCTTCCTAGACGAATCAATTTTTATAGAGCCCATTATGATATCATAGGCCATTACTTATCTGACACCAAGTATTCAACAAAACATCATTATAGAAAAAACCACATCAGATGAAGAATCAAAATTAGAGTCAGGTTCCATTTTTGAAATAACATGAAATTTAGCATCAGAAGTAGAATCATTATCAGAGATGACATTAGATTTAGAGTCCCTTGACTTGGACTCGACTTTAGAATCAGATTATAGTTGTGGTTGTTATAACATCAGTTACACTTTCCTTGTGGATCAATTTAAATATATTTGTGATCCTTCTATGGTTTTTGAGGATGATTACTTCATCATCAACACAAATTGTCCTATATATTCTATAAGTATTGTGATGCCTTTCATCATCCCATTATTACCACCCAACATAGCCATTATATTAAAATTCCACCTCCCACAAGCATTGATTGGGACTGACAGAATCACACTTTGTTAAACTACATCCATGGTGACATATTAGGTGCATAATATTAGGGGACAAAGACCACATTCATGTAGAATAATAATAATCTCATAGTGAAACCTTTTCAAAGGTGCTAGGGAACAATCAAAGTTTAAACTCAACATCTTTTAGTGAAACCTTTTCGAAGGAGCTAGAAGACAATCAAAGTCAAATGTTAATATCTCAATGTGAAACCTTCTCGAAGGCACTATGGGATAATCAATACAAATTCACTGTTAAAAAACTCATTTAGGCACCAATAGCTGAGCATAAATTTTCTTCACTATTGGATGAATACATTAGCAAAGATCAAATCAATACATCTTCTAGTCTATAACACAATTAGATGGTAGCTACTCTCAAGCCCAAACAACATGAAAAGATGGTGGTCTTATCGAGAGCATATTCAAAAGTCTTTAGCCCTACCACAACCAAAATTATGTTGAATCTAGAATCAACAACATTATGTGTGCCTAAAAATCTTGATCTTCATTTATTTCCCCATCATTATACATTCTATTATCATCCACATTTTCATTACCCACTTATACCATTTATCTTGTGCTTAACATTATTTACCATTTTTGGTTACACTTTCCTTTATAGAGGCTACTAAGATATCTTATCTTAATGTTTGAAGGAAACAAAATCAATGACTAATGAGGATCACAATAACATTATTAAAGATCATATTCATAGTAGGTTCTTGATAAAACAACTATTTAGATGAGGTGTTGGGTAGTAATTTCTATAATTAATTATTCTTGTTGTCTCACATGTTGATTAGGATGTGTATTTCCACATCAACAAGAGAAATAGAACCATTTTTTATTTCTTTAGGAAATCATATAGATCATTTTTCATTTCCACATCATCTCTTTAGGGAAATCCTATAGACCATTTCATTTTAGGCATCTTATACCATTATGTTCCATTTGTCTCACCATTTGACTTACATTGACTTGAGGTCCTTTGAGACTATGTAGGTAGCACTCAATTTCTAGTGAGGTTAGCTTGATTACCTTTTCCATGCTCTTGCCATTTTGCTAACAAACCTTCACCATGCTCTCTCCATTTTGTGAGCAAACCTTCACCACACTCTTGTTATTTTACAAGTAATTATCCCACATTCTTGTTATTTTATAAGACCATTCTAATTTATACACTCTCTTCATTTTTTTAGGAACCCAATCCATGCTCTTATCATTCTATGAGAAAAAACCATCATCGCTTGGGGGATGCTTTCTTTCCACTATATCCAATTATCTTCTGATCATTTTCCATGTACCATTTTTATTATACCATGTCTTTACTATTGTCTAAGGCTTATTTTTAGTCATCCTACTTACCCCATTTTGATCTGGTTCATTTTTTTATTCCCACACCTATCATGATGGGAGTATGATCCAGTTTCAATAATTTTAAAATTTTGTGTTGAACGACAGTATATGAAAGTAGTGTGACATTTAGTCTGGCAAGTTATCTTTCATTTATAATCTTAGTTAATATCACTTATTATAACTACCTATGGGTAAATTAATATTGTATTTGGTACCCTTGATTATAATTTCCTTTAGGCAAATCAAAATTATGACATTATTGCCTAATTATAGCTGCCTATGGGAAAATTAGGTACAATGCCTTTTTATTATGAATTTTTGTGTCACCTGGTCATGACTATTATCATTTGCCTTGACATTTGCCTTTATTTATGAACTTGTTGTCATCTAGTCAATTTTTCATCACCTTTTATATTCGTAGAGCTAATATGACTTGAATTCCTAATGGTATTACATAGGTCATGCTCAATTTATGTTGAGGTCAACCTAGTCCCCCATTTTCATACACTCTTATCATCTTACAAGAATTTTAAGTTGGCACGCTCTCTCCATTTCATGAGAAGTCTTTGCAATGCCCTCATTTTTTTTTGAGTTGGGTCATTCTATGTCTCTTAATCCTCAGTCAAGTTGAGATGCTTAGAAAATTCCAAAAATATTTGTTAAGATATTTGTTGTTTATTTGTGTTGTTTTATGTGTTGGTTTGGTCTTCCTATTTGTTCTTGTTATTTTATTTTGATTCTCAAGTACATCTTGATACTATGTACGGAGCTTGATTATTCATATCTTACTTTCATGTTGCTTATTAGATTGTTATTACTTTGATTTTGTAAATTCTTGTTCCTACTTAAATCCTGATTGTTAATATCTGGATTTTGAGTTAGGTTCATTTATGTTCTATTTTTCTTTATTTTTGTTTTTGTTTTTGTTTTTGTTTTTGTTTTAGTTTTTAGTTTTTTTTTTGTTTTTTTTGTTTTTGTTTTTTTTGCCTAAATGTAAATAGTTGTAACTCTAGTCTTGGTAGTCCTTAGCATTATCCTTAGTTATAAATATTCACATTTGAACCGACTTAGCGCAAGTGAAATACAATGTCATTATAGGTTACTCATACTTATAATGCCTAATTTTTTTTTGCTATAGTAAGCAATATGTGCTTTGGATCTAAGTCTCAAGATTGATGTAGTTTTGATGATCAGCTCTCAAGTGCACCAATGAAATTAGGTACCAATCAATTATCTCACACCTGACTCTATGTAAGATGTACATTTCTTGGCATGCATTATGAGTATAATCAAACACTGACCATTTTTATTCATTTCTCATTCCATTCTCTCCTATTTATGGGTGAACCACATTGGCTTGAAGTAAATTTTAGACTATGTAAGGAGTGTTTAGATACATGACGTATCTCAGGCTAGCTCAGCCACCTTCATTCTTCTATTCATATCTTTCATCACTATGTGCATTCTTGTATGCTTGGTTTCTTATGAATGTTTCAGTCATTAGACTATCACATCTATGTTTATGCTCACTCATATTTAATCTATGTATTATGTTATATCCTTGAGCTATTACTTACCAATTTACCCTATAGGGGCACAACATTTGAACCAGTCACACATTTAAATCAGCCCTATTAGGGAAAATTATTTTATCCCATGATCAAATCTGCTCTACTGGAGCACATTATTATTTCCTCTCTTTGGAGACATGTTATCATATTTCTTCCAATTATAAGCTCCATAGACTTTTGCCCTCATTTTGGCAATATTTTAGTGTATAACTTGTCTCAAGATTGATCATTTCATAAGTGTGTAGCTTGCACCCTAGCTTTGGGTGTGTTCAAAGTGTGTCACTTATATTTTTGGATTGTATCTTTCCCATTACCCCTATCCTTGGGGCCCATTATATTGTAATTATGTATTGATCATTAATGGAATCAATGTGTGCAAACATTAGCTCATTTGGATTTAATCTATTCCATGGGTTAATCTCACTTTCTCTCTTTTTTCAAGAGTTCATCCTTCTCTTTCATCCTTATGTGTCCTTTTTAAGGGGTATCATGGGTAATTTCCTTCCAATTTTTTCTTGACAACTCTTTTATGTGTCCTTTTGAAGGGGTATCATGGGTAATTTCCTTCCAATTTTTTCTTGACAACTCTTTTATTTGAAAAGACTTTGCTTTGCCTAAATGTCTTGTTATGCCTTATCAAACAAGGGCAAAATGTAGACATGTAATCCCTAACACCATTATGTTGAAATTATCAATCTTACTCAAAGTTTATGAAAATGCATAATTTAGGCCAAAATCACTTAAATGTGTTAAATGGTTTGATCTTGTCGTTTACAAGTGCCAATTTAGGATAATGTATCCCTAAATGGGGAAATAAATTTTATGTGATTATTAACTTTTCTCAAATCATTTCAGGTCAAAATGATGAAAATGAATTTTGGTGCTCTAGATCACTTTTTTATTCTAATTTGGAAGCACACAACACATGCATGTGTTATTTTATGCCAAAAACATCCTAAATGGGATATTGGTCCATTCACAACTAACATAGCCTTATAATTCCTCTCTAATCAAATTATGACCTAGTAATATGACATTCTAACTAGTTTAATAAATGAAGTGCAACCAATTTCTAAAGAATTGCATAAAATTTGATCATCTTACTTAGGAAAATTAAACCAAATTATAAGCTTAAGTAAGAATTCCATGGAAGTTATTGAATATTTATTTATTATAAATTAATTCATATTATTTGCATCATCAAATGACATAATTTTTGGGGTGGCATCCATAAGCCATAAATGTAACAAATATCAGGTTTATGGCCTCCCATGCCTCTTTAATGCCCCTTCCTTCCAAATATTTATAGGGTATTTATGGATATTATTTACATAACTGGATTAATTCATGGCAACAAATCTTTATTTCAAGATGGATGATCATTGTTGATCTTTATCAATTCCAAAATCCTATAAATAGGAGGGCCAAGACCACTTTGATTAATCTTCATCTGTGTAAACTTATTATACAAAATTCTCTCCATAAACCATTTCTTTGTGTAGTTTATTGTGCTTAATTTGTAATAGGATAGCTTCATTGATAGGCACAACATTGATTTCATATCATGAGACTAGTTTCATTGGTGAGCATGAGATGATGGAGGAGCTTTGCCTTACATCATTATTGAAGACTTGAGTATCAAATCAAGGGGAAAATCACATTTTGAGCCACATTTGAATGGTGGGGTGCTCTTGGGAAGGTAATGTATATGTGATTTGTTTAATTTACTCTTTATTATCATTTTCAAGCCCCATTTGAATAGGTTATCTTAGATTGTTATGTTCTTATGAATTTTTCTTAATTTTCTTGATTAATCTGGATTTAACCATCTTTGTAATCCATCTCTACATGCACTAGCATTTTACTACAGACTAGGGTTAAGCCTAAAGAAGCTCTTCTATCACACCCAAAGTTTAAATAGACACTATAGTAGTATGATTTATCAAATTTACATGATCTTTGACCTTCTATAAAGATACTAGAGTGAAGAATCCAAAAAAGTGAAGGTAGAGTTTCCTACCTACAATAAAAACTTTAAAAATTTGTGGAAAAGCTTGTTTTCCCTTGTCTTTCCTTGAGTCTCCAACATCATAAATTAATCAAAATTTAACCATATGATGAAAACATTTAAAAATAAATAATTGTTTTTCTTAAATTTATCATAAAAATATTAGGATAGTCCAAGAAATCTATTTTTTTGTGAAAATTAGAAAACCCTCAAAATTTCTTTAAAAGCACTATTGTAAACAAAATGAAAAAATGCTCAGATGATATTTTGATGATTCAAAATAATACGTTGGATCAAAAAAGTGATTAGATATTGGAAAATTTTTGTGGTTATTTTAAAATGATGTAAAAAAACATTCAAAAATATAAAAAATGGTATAAAATTCCCTAAATGACTCTCCTTCACATAGATCTACAACATGAATGTGGATCCATTTGAAGGAAAACTAGATGTGAGATAAGGAGAGATGTGACTTGTAGAGAAGGGAGCTCATATGATGTGAGGAAACCACAAATACCATGTGAGAAATTGACTCTAAAAACCTTTGATAAATAAGGAGGACCCAAAAAATATCAATAATGCAAACACAACATCTACAAATATGTATGTAGAAAAAAAACACCAATAACATGAATGCCTTAAATCTAACAAATAAATATATAGCATAGACGTGTAACAAAAAAAATGTTACACAATAACCCTAAGGATAAAATAATTCTTATTGGTTCTCTATAATGATTACATATCTACCAACTCAACATAACAATATACTCCAAAATATTTGATTTCCTAATTACTCATAAAGGACATAAATGTTCCTTATATAGGGAGTACAAGGGTGAGTTAGATATTGATTATTGGTGGAGTGGAAGGTGGAATAATTCCATAAGAACACCTAACTTCACCTACTTCTTCTCACATATGTGTGAGGACGAATACCACTTTAATTATGAATATGAACAACATCATGCACATAATACATCACAACTAGATAACATAATTATCTAAGGTAGACTTCACATCAAGTGTGAGCATACATAACAACACTCCCACATTCAATTTAAAATCCTAACTTTGAGAGAGATTTAAATTTTGAATAATAAAATGAAAAAAATATATAAATGTAATAAGATCTTGTTTATATGAAGATTATGCAATTTTTAAACACTATCAACACTCCTCTAAACCTAATATCTATTGATAAGACACAATATTAGTTCTCCATCATGGGTTTCACTACATCCTCATAGCCTCATCAAATCCCATTAGCTCAACTCTCTTTCCAAACTAAAGGGACACTAAAACAAACCAACCCGATACCATCTCAAGTTAATGGTGTGGTGAGTGTGCTTATTTCCACCTTTGTAGATCACATTTGTGGTATAAAGGCCAATTGCACAAAATCTTCCTCAAAGTATGCAACTCATGGGAAAATTCCATAGTTATACAATACCCATAAATAGGGTATATGTCACCCCAACAAATTGGGAAATCTTATTTCAATATTGTTTTTCTAAACACATTATGAGTTCCCTTCCACATACCCAATATTGGTTGGATTGAAATAATTCAACACCCCTTCAATAGGCTCCAACCTATCTCCACATGTACTCCAAGTTAGAACCTAAATAGAAATACTCCCCTCATTTCATGAATCAACTCCTTCTTCCACTTCAATAACCCTCTACCTAGGTAAATCCATATCAAACTCATGCTTACTTTTTATTTTTATCTTGTGGTTATTCATCAGAGCTTTTCAAGGGTGTTTTGGCCAAATAAACTTAACTAGAATGTCTTAAGGGCCCTCTTATCATGGTCATAATGATTTTTACTTTACATCACCCTTTACTTGAATTTTATAGTTAAAATGGATATGGATATTATAACCCCTCATATTAAACCATATGTCATGCTTATAAGGCAAATCCTCACTTGGGATTTCATTACGATGAAAATATTCCCCAAGACATTAAAGGGGATTTCCCTAAACTAGTATTGTTACCTACTTGAAGGATCATTCCACTCCTTTAAGAAAATAATTTCATAATTTATGAAATCATTTGATATTAATAATATTCTTTTCACTATCATATGAGATTTATTACACATAAAACAAGAACCCAATGAGTTTGTTGACCATTTTTTCACAAGATGGAACCTAGTTATTTATTCATTAGCTAGCCTCATATGGATTTCCTAAAATTGGGTGGCCTATTTATTCACTCCATAAATAAATAAACTTGGGAGTATGTATAAAAATTACCATACAAATGACATGAAGAATCCATATACATTACCCTTCAAACTCATCTAACGACCATTGATAGTAGGGGCAAGACTTATGGGCCTGATCGAAAAAAATCCACCCCCAATAATGAAAACATTAAAAATAATGAGAGATATATGAATAAAATTTAGGGCCCTAAATCATTAACCACAATCACAAGGCAAAAAAATATGGGGTTATATATAACAATCCATCTAAGCACAATAACCACCATAACAACAAAAATGGAAATGTTAATGATGAACTTAAACTAATGAAAAATTCAGTGATCATGAATGTTGCCAATTATTTTGGGCATAATTATAAAAATAAAAACCAAAAATTGAAACCAAAACCAAGGCCAATATAGAAATCAAAATTGGTATCATGACCAAAATCAATATCAAAACAAATTTCAAAACTTTTATCAAAAGAGACGACCACATAAGTACTATTAATTTCACAAAATGGTGGGTTAGGACACAAAATCTTATAGAGAGTACAAAAAATGAATCAATGGGATACCTAAAGATCAGTGGTAATTATTCATCAATATGTTTTTCAAACTTCCCCTAACAACCTCCCTAAAGTGAACTAAAGCAAGATGCACCTCAAAATAAAAATCTGGGAATTAAAAAAATCCATTTCTAGATATGTAGAAAAGAGGATACTCTTATCCTCCAAATCATGTCATGTAATAATGTTTACATGTTCCACCCACTCATGTTATGACCTATACCAAATCCTATACCTTAATAACTTCCAACCTCAATCCCTTCATTAGCCAACAAGTAAAAACTAGGGTAATAGGCTTAGTTGAGCTTGACACTAATGAAGAAGTAAATGTTGTTATCTATAAAAAGGATTATATTTTCCAACCTACAAAGGATTCTTATTCAAATAATGATGACACCATAGGAGATCCTCTACCTATTATAGCCTATTATTTGAGTATGAATCTCACTAAAACCTCATCTCATGTTTCATTATTAAATTTGTTAAAATATATATCCTACCCATTGAATTGTCTTATTAGAGGCCTTAGGGATTGGTCATTTGGAAAGTTTTATACCTCATCTGAGGCTCAGATTAATAATATTTATTTTGATGTGTATCAACCCAATAAATGTTATATAGATAAAAGGTTTTTCTTTAATATTAGGTAGTTACCTTCTAAGGTTGGAGTAGCCTATAGATGAGATTCATCTCTTTATCTCAAAGTTTGGGTTTACAATAAATATTTTAAAAGATCCATGTTCAATGATGGGGTAGTAACATTTGGTTCATAAAGATATCAACTACATTTAAACTATAAATTTCCTTTGAGGGTATGCTAGTATTAAGTTGACTTATAATGGGAAGATCATATTACTCATCGTTATAGGACCTAAAACCATCCTCAATGAGTTATATATCACAGATAAGGATAAATATATAGCATGATATTAGGTATGTCTTAGATCCATTAGATGAAGGGAATCTCATCTATATTTTTTTAAGAAAACTAATTCTTACATTTTGGGAACATTTTTTGGCTTGGGGTGACCCTAACCCCTTTGACATTCATCAAATCAATGTTAGTAGGAAACCCAAGTTGCACATCGAATATCAATACGCCTCCTCGTAATTATCCTCCCTAAAAGGATCCCCTTCCTAAATTACCTCCCAAAGATCTTGTGTTTATATCCAAGTAGGTGTTGAAGTTTTTATTGAAATTATTTAAACACCACCTCTCAATAAATATGAGGAATAAATTATGATAGTGGCTTCCATTTTCAATCACACTAAATCTTGCATAGTGGAGAGAATATAAAAAGATCAACCTCTTTTTCTACCCTCCAAAACTAATTCTACTAGGACGTATGCTCTTAGGGTTTTGAATGTCATTTCCATCCAAAACCTCATAGATATGGATTATGTGAATGCCATTAATGATAGTCCATGTACCTCATAGGTTGAGTTTATGAAGGGAATTATTTGGCTCCCATTTTCTTTGAGAAAATTATAAAGGATTTAAAGGATTCCACATGGTTTCTTGTGACATATGTTGTATACATAAGGAGGCAATAGGTATTTTCCTTCTTAATGTAAAGCATCATGTCTCAACCCTTTGTGTCAAATGGGTTATTCAAGCACTTGAGTGATATGAGGCCTAGAATATCTTATTATCCAATTACATCTCTCAAGAAAATCTTTATGTTCAAAGAACATGGAAGGGTATTGGTTTACACTCCCTTATAATGACTCTCATGATAGTTAAAAAAATTATATCCTTTGTTACTCAAAGTATATAGAGGATTTTGGAACTACTTAAACCATTTATTATATAGGATTGTGATGGTTTCATCTTTGGGCTCTCTATCAATGCCCATTCACTATGGTGGTCCGTAGTGATATCCTACTATAGTGTTACCATGTCCATAGTACCTTGTGTTAAAAGCCTTAGGTTATTTAAAAATGGTATTAATTCATTTTAGACATATTTTGAAAATATTCTAGATATTTTTTCCTTTTACCTACCCTCCATGATCAATTTCATTCTAATTAATATTGACCTTTCATTAATCACTGAGATGAAAAAGTCTATTTTAGAGGATAATGTTCATAAAATAGGAGTTAAATCCACTTTTATGTGGTGAAAATATTTAAAGTGGCTAGTTGAGACCCTATTCCACTTGTATAGACCCTGGACTGGTTATCAGATACTCCCTCTTCATCACATTCATGTTGATTCTTTAAATTATCATTGGAAGGTTAACTCTTATACTTATTCTTGGGACTAATGAGTTTCGATGATTTTGAAAACCATCGTTGAACCCAAATAGACTCATTTCCTTCAATGTATTCTATATCAAGGTCCACTTGTTCTAAATAGACTTGTGCACTTAGGGATTTCTAATATTTGGTGCCCCTTTTATCAACAAACCAAGTCTCTCAATCATATATTTTAGTTTTTAAAATAGGTTTAGTCTGCCTAGAAATGGATTCACACCATTTATTAACCAATTTTCCCATAATTGTTTTATATACAAATGGTGCTCTCAAGGTATTTGGCCATATCTTCACAATACAACCAAAGAAAGGAATAATGTTTATTTTCACCATTTATCTATCGATGGTTACTTTAGGTTACTAATAAAATGTAAGTGATTTCTAATCTAGTTTAATAGATTAAAGTGTAATATTAGAAGGTTTGTTTGGAGGTTTATCACATCCAATCTCTTTTGGACCTGTTGACCAATTTTTGGTCTTATAGGCCAAAAATTGGGCACCCCTCTTCTTTTTATTGCACGAGTCATTCGATCTAGGTTATAACTAGTTCATTCCTCAGTTGCCTTGTGCAAATTTTCTCTGTCAAGCCATTTTCCCTTTAAAAAAACCTGAGTGTTTTCCTCTTTTGCTTGTCAAGTGTTTTTTGGGTCTGACAAGTGACTTTACTTGTCAGAATTCGTAAGTGAAACCACTTTCAAACCTTGATTTAGTCTTGGTAGATCAAATTGGGTTTTATAAATGGCTTTACTCATTTGTCTTATAAGAAAGAGTCAATGTGAAACTCAATTTGGTGTTAGATGCTTCATAAGGCAAGTAAATTACTTTAGGGGGATTTTTATCAATAAAATGGACCAAATTCAAAATGTTGAAGGGTTTTTTGCAAAAATTTTGAAGGGTAGGTGCCCTTGCAGAGGGAACTTGGGTGGCAAGCATGACCTTTACAATTCTTCTAAAAGGAAACTTTGGAGGCCAAGGAGCCCTTGCGGGGGATAGGAGATGAGTAAAGGGGACCCTTTCAAAAGTTTGAAGGGTAACTTTGGGCTCGAATTGCTCTTGTGGAGGTTAGTTAATCAAAGCAAGGGGCAAGGTAGAAATCCTGAAAGGAACTTGCCCTTAGGAAAAGGTGATAGGATAAAAGAGAATTCCTTCAAAAATTTTATCTAAATAAAATCCAAGGAGGAAGACTCAAGGAAGAATTATTTTAGACATTTTCTTTGAAGGAATTCCTTCAGACATTTGTCTAAAGGAATTTGATAGTCATAGAAAGTCCAAAAAAAATTAGAAGACCAAAAGTATGAAGGGTACGTGTCCTTACAGGGGAACTTGGCTTTGAAAGAGGACCTTTTCAATTTTTTAAAAGGGGCACTTTCCAATTAGAAAAGTTCATTTTTAAAATTTTAAAGGAATTTTCTTAGTGGATGACAAGCCCATGAACGTCCAATTCAAGGGCAGTAAGCTAGCCGTTGGAATTCAAATGTCTAATGACAAGCTCATGAACACCAAATTCAAGGGTAGTAAGCTAGCCATTGTAATTCAAATGTCTAATGATAGGCTTGTGAATGTCAAATTCAAGGTAATAAGCTAGCTATTAGGAAGTAATCAAAGGAGAGTTCCTTTGGACAAAATGTCTGAAGGAATTCCTTTAGATATTTTGTCTGAAGGAACTCAGAATGAAAGCCTAAAGGCTCGTCAAAAGAAGGTTAGAAAGTAATGATCCCAAAGGAGAATTATTTTAAACAAAATGTCTAAAGGAATTCCTTTAGACATTTTGTTTGAATGAATTCAAAGATTGAGAGCCCAAAGAATGAATGAGTAAGAAAGCGAAGAAGGGAGATCAGGGAAATAAAAAGCATCGAGAGCCAAATTTCTATGTAAAGAAGGGGAAAACAAAGTGGGTAACCTAAAACATGGCCATGTGCACATAAGACAAAATCTCAAAATGCTCCAAGTGGCATAACAAGTAAAAGCATAGATCTAAGGATGAACCAAACTAGGGTAGGTGGTACAAAGGTCATCAATAGGAAAATTAAATACACTTAGGTATAATAGTCTCTAGTAAAAACCAATAAAAGGATTGGTTATGAGCATTGAAGAGGGTGGCTCATGTTTTCTTATTTTGACATTAATTAACATCTAGTTTCACTTATCATTAGAGAGAGCATGGATTATTCAACATATCTTTGGGATGGCCTTGTCAGTTGCTAGGAAGAGTAACCCATGCTCTTGCAGACCCAGACAACAAGATTACCAACTTAAGCACCTACATTATGGCTTTCCCATATGCAATTAAGAATAAGTGGTAGCATAATGGGCTTGTGGTCACAATAGGAGTGTTTAATACACCATGGGTTTCATTCCTTTGACTAGTCAATGATCTATTTTCCAAGCTCTCTATATAATTATAACTTCTCATTTTGAGAAGGATCTTTTAGCATTGTATGGTGAATCCCTGAAGAAATTTACCTTGAATCAAAAAAAGCATTTCACCTCCATTTGAGCTTGAAATTTTGCATATGTCTATGGTCTTTTCTTATGTTCAATCATTTCCTTTAATGCTTTCATAAGTTTATACCATCATATCTAGTGTATTATGAATTCTTCTCTATAGGTCAACAAGAAGTGTCCAGTTTGAAGTATAGGCATATGTGAATAGACTATATAATAGTGTGTTTTTATAACACCTATAGTAGTTTCTTCCTCCTTATACCTCAAAAGGATCCCCTATTGAAACATTGATGTAGTCAGTTTCTCATTCTAATGAAGTGTCTATTTGCTTCTCTTTGGTGTAAAGTGTAGGTAAATGCTAAGTAGACCAACCAATTTGGTGCATGACCACATTAGTTAGGTTCTATGTTTTTTAGTATATCTCTCTCTTCACCCCCCACCATTATTATTAGTAGGAAATTTAGGGCCTCAAGGTGCATCAAGGGGAGCTAGCTCCTAATCTAGAGATTCATCCCTCAATTTTGCCACCCAAAGCAAGAGGAATGTTTCCATTGTATCGTGTGGAGGAAGGGAGTTGAGTCTCATTATAGAGGGTGAAATCCATAATGTTAATAGTTTTTATCATTCCTAATGGGACTAATTTTTGTGTCAAGTTTCAATATTGGTGTTTGTCATATTATTGTAAAAAATCCAAAATAAGGAGCTATAATCTAGCACCTGGTGATTCCATTTAGGAACTCAGCCTCTAGTCAATGATCAATTTGGCATCCCATTCCTAAGGTCACTATAAGATATTCTTCTAGGGGTGCCCCTTTTGAATTTATTGAGTTGCCTTTGAACTCAACAAAAATGTTAAGGTTTGTAACTACTCATCCTTACATAGCGATCCACTTTCCCAAACTAGCCATAAAATACACCTACTCAAGGAGACCCTGGTTAAATCCTTTTATAGCCATGGCTTTCCCTTTTGTGGCCTTCAATGGTTAGATTCCCTTGAAACTTCTATAGTATGACCCAATTCTAGGGATATCTCTCAAAAGTGTTCCTCCCTTTAGTGGATAGGGACCAATCACTACTATTGATCATATCAGAGACATAACCAACCTCTGCAACATCCATAATATCACTGAAGAAAATGTAGCCATTAGATTGCTAGCCTTATCCTTTAGAGGGAATGTTTTGGACTGGCATGGGACCTTGCCTATGAACTCAATTTTCTCATGGAATGGGTTAGGGACCCTCTTGACAAACAGGTTTGGGGAAAAAAGTGACCATTTGTCTCTAGCTGAGCAACTGACCACCATGAAGAGAGACCCACATGAATTTATGTAAGATTTCAACATTAGGTTCCAAAAGACTTAGGATAGAATCCCAATTCTTGTGAGGCCAACCCAAATCTATGCCTGAATAGTGACATTGTTGTTATGATAAGTCCATGGGTGGACATATTCTACCCACTACTTATGAGATAGTCATAACTACTAAAAATTGCCTTGTTCAAATAGGAAAAATAGCTTCTAGACCTCATATGCCACTCTTTCCTAATTTATAGCCCTCAATCCAACTTGTTACACCCACTTTAGCTCCTCTACCTAATCAAGAGAAGTTGGCTTCTACTCCTGCAAATGATCACCATGAAGTTAAAAGCTTATTGTAGAGTGTTACCAATGAGTTAGTTACCCTTAAGAGGTAATAAGCTTAGAGTTATAGGCCAAATCAAGGCTACCAATAGTTTGGGTAGACAAATAAACCTCCCTTCAAGAATTATAATCAAGGGCAGGGTCAAATTACATAAGTCAAGCCTTATCAGAGCTATAATCTAAATGCCCCCTCATCTTCCAAGGCTTTCATCCACACTTAAAATAATTTGGTGTAGGATCAGCCCAATTATCCACCTTGGGGCATGTCCAAGAACAAGTTGCTCATGCTAATGAGCTA
Organism: Torreya grandis; assembly: GCA_037957365.1. NCBI lineage: Eukaryota > Viridiplantae > Streptophyta > Pinopsida > Cupressales > Taxaceae > Torreya > Torreya grandis. The sequence continues at coordinate 1,481,142 of JARHVA010002162.1, forward strand.
CCAAATCAAAGCATGACTAAACAAGGTAATTAGGTAGCCCAATTCTCAAATTTTGAGATATCAACACAACTTGGGATGAATAGCAGGTAGGCTCAATCTAATTTCACTCTTGTGAATCACCTGGAAGGAGAGTTCTACATAGTCAACTATATGGGAGCACAAGTGACTAGAATGATTATGTTGTAGCCAATACCAGGTCTAAAAGGAGAGATATGGATGAAGCACAAGCAACCACTCAAGCACATATGACATTTCCTTCACCACAAGTAAATCACAAGTTCCCAAATTATAGACCGTTGATTGCAGCTTCAACTCCTCAAGTTGTAACACAAGTTACAAATGTCCCCAAGGAGAGATCTAAAGGGGGAAGTCCTTCAATCAATGTAGTGGACCAAATGAAGAAGCTACACATGAACATCTCATTATGAGATTATTTAGCACTACCAAGGCAAAAGGATATACTCCAAAAGGAATTGCATGGGCTAGGTGAGTGAGTTATCCTAGTAAAAAATGATAATGTGTTGATAGTAAATGGGGTTCCTCCCATGGCAAGTCAAGCAAAGAAGGATGAGAAGGTTCCTCCCTTATATTTTTCTCTAATTATTGGTGATTTCTTGGTCCATAATTGCATTATTGATAGTGGGGAAAGCACCTCAATTATGCCCAAATGCATTGCTGATAAGTTAGGCCTCAAATATGAGCAAATGACCAAAGGAGTTCTATAGTTGGATGGATCACCAGCTAAGACTTTGAGAGTGGTAAGAGGCTTGAATCTGACTCTCCATGCTTATATAACCTTATCAATTCCCCATGATATAGTAGTGGTAGATGTTCCTCCTTACTTCACTCTTTGCTTATCAAGGTATTTCACATCCAAGATAGGTAGATACTTGGCATCCAATTGGTCTTACATGGTTTTTAGGACAAATTGTAGAACTAAATTGAATATTGAGTTGGAACCCATCCAAAGGGATCACTTAGATCCATACTCACCCAAAGAAATGAATGTGAGGTACACCATCATTGATGAAGAAGAGCTCTAGGTGGACAAATCACCATCTTCTTCCCTTGTAGGAGTTGTTTACTTGCTCCTAGATGAATGGGGAAATGACAATTTTGAGCATGATCCTTAAAATTTCATCGAAGAGACTAGTCTTAGAGTCTATTTCATGCATGATAAAGATGATTTCATGTTGAATTTGATGAAGATAGACCAAAAATATTGTGGTTTGTGATAGCTATTCTTTGATGGATCTAGAAGTAAGTTGGGAGCTAGTGGTGGAGCAATGCTAGTTTCACCTTTAAAGGAGAAATACTTCTCAACTCTCAAGTTCCATTTCTACTACACTTGAAATGTAGTATAGTATGAATCCCTTTTTCATGGTCTAGAATGGGCAAGGAAGAGAGGAATCAAAGAATTGTAGGTGTTTAGAGATAGTCAATTGATTGTGAACTAGGTAAGGGGTCAAAGATTGACCAAGAAATCCCTACTCAAGTCTTAGAAACATAGAGTGTGGGACCTAATGGAGAGCTTCACTGCTTTCAACATCATTTCCATCCCAAGAGAGGAGGATAAGCATGCAGATAGACTAACAACATTTGGTGCTCAATTTGATATCCCAAAGGGGGTGAGACAAAGCAAGAATCAATACCATTTAAAGGTGATAGTGAGGCCCTCCATACCAGATAATGTCACCAATTGGAAGGTGTTTGAAAGTGGCCAAAAAATATCACTTTTATTACAAGAGCAAGCTGATTTCACTTCAAAAAATCAATCCAAGCTACAACTACATGATGGGCAAAATTGTTCAACTAAAGACCAACAGGCTCCCTAAAGGTTTGGTAACTCTAGAGAGCATCTTCAAAGAAGATGAACAACTCAAGAGGGACAAAGAAAGCATGTCAACCAAGAAGAAAAATTATGAAAGGATAGAGATCTAAAAGTATAAGCTACTTGTACATGGGAAGGTATGTACCAATGAAGAAAACCATGCTTTTATTATGTTATGCCAAGAGTTTGCCAATGTCTTTGCTTAGGAGTATGTAAATTTTAAGGGCTTTGACCCAAGCTTGGCCCAACACACCATTGATCTGGAGGAAGGTGCCAAATTAATCAAGCAAAGACAAAGGCTAATTAACCCAAAGATCAAGCCTCTCATGAGGAAGGAACTCACCAAACTAATCGAGTCCAAGATCATCTTCCCCATTAAATACTCTTCTTGGTTGGCCAACTTGGTCCCTATTAGGAAGAAGAATGGAGAGATCAGATTGTGTGTGGATTTTAGAGACCTGAATAGAGTCTCACTAAGAGATCATTATCTCCTCCCAAGTATGGAGAATATTCTTCAAATGGTGATAAGTAGTGAAATATTGTCCCTCCTAGATGGCTACTCTAGATATAATCAGATCTTGGTACAATAATGTGACCAATACAAGATGGCCTTCACCACCAAGATGGGAACATACACATACATGAAGATTCCATTCATATTTTCAAATATGAAAGATACTTTCCAATGTACTATGGATATGGCTTTCTAAGGTTTGATCAATGACATTATGTTAGTTTATCTTAATGATGTGACAGTCTTCTCCAAAGAGGCAAGTGAACATCTGAAGCACCTAAGGTAAATATTTATGAGGTGTAGAGAGTTTGACATATCTCTCAACCCAAAAAAATGTGTGTTTTCCATCCATGAAGGCAAACTCTTGGGCCATGTTATTTCAAAAGAAGGCTTGTCCATTGATCTAGAAAGAGTGCACACCATCTGAGCATTGTCCTTTCCTAAGCATAATAAGGGCCTGCAAAGTTTCTTTGGAAAAATAAATTTCATTAGGAGATTCATTCCTAAATTTGATGAGCTGGTCAAGCCACTAAATTATATATTGAGGAAGGATGAGATGTTCACATAGACAGTAAAGAGAAGAGAAAGCTTCAAAGGCATCAAACAAGCTATCACCCAAGCTTCTACCCTGACTAGTCCAGAATTCTCTAAGAGCTTCAATCTATACACATTTGTAAATGAAGAGGTAATATTTTCTATGCTCACTCAAGTGAATGGTGAGTATTTAGAATAGCCTCTCACTTTTTTTATCCAAGGCTTAGAAGGCTACAAGGTTAGGTACATGTATGTTAAGAAATAGGTGCTTGCATTCATATGAAGTCTGAAGAAATTTAGACATGTGTTGTTTAACATCAAGATTCACATCATGGTGCCACATCCTAATATAAAATACTTCTTGCTGAGCTGAGACTTGAATGAGAAAAGGGTAGGGTGGATCACCAAAGGAATGGAGTATGACGTAGAGATCAAGACCACCAAGCTAGTAAGGGGAAGAAGGTTGTGTGAACACCTAACTATAGAATACAAATAGATGAAGGAGGATATTTTGGTACTCCATGATGAAACTACATAAATAATACCTACAATCATGAAGAGATGGGAAAAAAACATGGTTCATTTCCTTCAAACTAGTGAGTGTCCACAAAGTCTTGATAGGATTAGGAGGAGGTTTTTTAGGTTCTAATCTCTTCCTTATGTCCTAGTTGATGGAGTGTTATTCAGAAACAAATTTTTAGGGGTGTTGTTGAGATGTATTGATTTAGACCAGGTCAATAGGGTACTATCTAAGTATTATGATGGACCAATTGGTGGCCACTTTACTCCCAAGGCCATAGTTGTAAGGATCATGAGGGTTGGCTACTTTTAGCCCAGTTTGTTTAGAGACACTCATGTGTGGGTGAGGAAATGTCAAAAATGTGCTTTCTTTGATGGGAAGCAATGGCTAGCTATCATGTCTCTTCACCTTATTCAAGTGGAACAACCATTCATGCAATGGGGGTTGGACTTCATAGGGTTTATCAATCCTCCTTATAATGTTGGCCACAAGTGGGTTTTGACTACCATGGATTATTTCACAAGATGGGTAGAGGTCATCACTTTGAAAGAGGCTAACAAGAGTGCAGTTTTAGACTTTTAAGAAGGCATAGTGATGAGATTTGGGGTCCCAACCATAATCATTTCAGATAATGCATTGGCTTTCTTGGGAACAAAGACAAGTGAGTGGGCATTAAAGTATGGTATCTATCTCAGCACTCCTTCCAACTATTACCCACAAGGGAATGGACTAGTCGAGTCCACAAATAAGAATTTGATTAGGATCATTAAAAAGACAATGGAGGAAAATAAAAGGACTTGGCATGCCAAGTTGAAGACAACTCTTTGGGTAGACAAGATCACTCCAAAGAGGGAAATTGGGAATTCACCATAGACACTTGTGTGTGGAAGGGAAGATAGAATTCCTATTGCACTTGAGTTACCAGCCTTGGATCTTGCCCATTAGTTACAATTAGTGGAGAGTGACAACCTAGAAGTTAGGTATTATGAGCTAATGAAGCTTTAAGAAGCAAGAGACCAAGCCATGGATGCAATGACCAGCCACCAAAAACAAACAAAGAAGCATTTTGATAAGAGGTCTACACCAAGGAGCTTGTCATAAGGTGATGTTGTCTTGAAGTGGGATGAGGACTGAGCCAAACTTGGAAGGCATATAAAGTTTGAGGCCTTGTGGAGTGGCTCATATGTCATCACCCAATGCAAGTAACATAATTCTTTCTAACTCTCCAAGTTGGATGGTGAAGATCTACATATCCCAATCAATGGGATATATCTTAATCATTGTCACTAGCTTTCTTTTGTCATTTACATAGTTTCCTTGTTTTCCTCATTTTTCTTAAGTGTTTTTATGCATGTCTGTAGTGTTTTTAGCCTTTGTGTGTGTTTTTATTATCGATTGGGGTAAAATATTTATTGGTTCTTAGGTATTTACAATGTTATTACCAACTTTTCAAGCTACATGCTAACTCCATGCCCAATGGACTTTTAGGCCACCAATATTTTCAAGCATAGCAGGCATGCTTCCCTTATGAATCACCAAATGTGTTAACCAATTTTTGGTCATGTAGGCCAAAAATTGGGAAACCCTCTTATTTTTATTGCAAGAGTCTTTGATCCAAGTTCTAGCTAGTTCATCCCTCAGCTGCCTTGTGCAAATTTTCTCTGTCAGGCCATTTTCCCTTAAAAAACCAAGTGTTTTCCTCTTTTGCTTTCCAAGTGCTTTTCAAGTCTGACAAGTGACTTTAATTGTAAAAATTCATAAGTGAAGCCACTTTCAAACCTTAATTTGGTCTTGGTAGATCAAATCAAGTTTTCTAAATGGATTTACTCATTTTTCTTATAAGCAAGAGTTGACATGAAACTCAGTTTGATCTCAGATGCTTTATAAGGCAAGTAAATTACTTCAGAGGGATTTTTATTATTAAAATGGACCAGGTTCAAAAGGTTGAAGGGTCATTTGCAAAAATTCTAAAGGGTAGGTGCCCTTACAGAGGGCACTTAGGCAACAATTAGGACCTTTACAATTCTTCTAAAAGGCAACTATGGAGGCCAAGGAGCCCTTATGGGGGATAGGTGATGAGAAAAGTGGACCTTTTCAAAAGTCTAAAGAGTAACTTTGGGCTTGAATTGCCCTTGTGGAGGGAAGCTGGTTGAAGCAAAGGGGTAAGGTAGAAAGCCTAAAAGGAACTTTCCCTTCAAAAAAGGTGATAAGCCAAAAGAGAATTCCTTTAAACTTTTTGTCTGAAGGAAATCCAAGGAGGAAAACTAAAGGAAGAATTCTTTTGGACATTTTGTTTGAAGTAATTCCTTAAAACATTTTGTCCAAAGAAATTTGACAGTCATAGAAAGTTCATAAAAATTTAGAAGACCAAAATTTTGAAGGGCAGGTATCCTTGTTCGGGGCACTTGGATTTGAAAGAGGACCTTTTCAATTTTTCTGAAGGGGCACATTCCCTTCAAAAAAGTTAATTTATAAAATGCTAAAGGAATTGTCCTAGTGGATGACAAGATTTTGAACATCAAATTCAAGGGTAGTAAGCTAACCATTGGAATTCAAATATCTAATGATAGGTTTGTGAATGTCAAATTCAAGGGTAGTAAGCTAGCTATTGGAATTCAAAAGTTTGATAACAAGCCTGTAAATGTCAAATTCAAGGTAATAAGCTATCCATTGGGAAGTAATCAAAGGAGAGTTCCTTCATACATTTTATCTGAAGGAACTCAAAATGGAAGCTGAAGGATTGTTAAAGGAAGGTCAGAAAGTAACAAGCCCAAATGAGAATTCTTTCAGATAAAATGTCTGAAGGAAACATGAAGGCTTGTCAAAGGAAGGTCAAAAAGTAACAAGCCCAAATGAGAATTCTTTCAGACAAAATGTCTGAAGGAATTCCTTCAGACATTTTGTCTGAAAGAATTCTCATTTGGGCTTGTTACTTTTTGACCTTCCTTTGACAAGCCTTCAAGCTTCTATTTTAATTTATTTCAGATAAAATGTCTGAAGGAACTCTCCTTTGATTACTTCCCAATGGCTAGCTTATTACCTTGAATTTGACATTTACAGGCTTGTTATCAGACATTTGAATTCCAATAGCTAGCTTACTATCCTTGAACCTTCAGACATTTTATCCAAAGGAATTCAAATCTCAAGATCCCAAAGAATGAATGAGCAAGAAAATGAAAAAGGGATCCTGGTTAAATAATAAGCATCGAGAGCTAAATTGCCAAGATAAGAAGGGGAAAACAAAGTAGGTAACCTAGAACATGGCCACGTGCACATAAGACAAAAGCCCAAAATGCTAAAAGTGGCATAACAAGTCAAATCATAGATCTAAGGATGAACCAGACTAGGGCAAGTGGCACAGAGGTCATCAATAAGAAAATTAAATACACTTAGGTGTAATAGTCTCCACCAAAAACCAATAAAAATATTGGTTGTGAGAATTAAAGAGGGCAGCCCATGTTTTCTTGTTTTGCCATTAATGAATAGCCAATTTCACTTAGAATTGAAGAGAATATGGCCCAGTCAACATATCTTGGGGATGGCTTTGTCAATTATTAGGAGGAGTAACCCATGTTATTGCAGGCTTGGATAATAATGGTAGTGACTTAAGCACCTATAGCATGGCTTTCCCATATGTAATTAAGAAGAAATGATAGTATAATGGGCTTGTGGTCATTGTAAGAGTGTTTAATATAGTATGGGTTTCATTCCCTTGACTGGTCAATGATCTATTTTCCAATCTCTCTAAATAATTATAACTTCTCTTTTTGAGAAGGCTCTCTTAGCATTTTATGGTGAAGCCCTAAATAAATTTACCTTGAATCAAAAGAAGAATTTTACCTCCATTTGAGCTTGAAATTTTGCATATGTCTATGGTTTTATCTTATATTCAATCATTTCCTTTAATGCTTTCATAAGTTTATACCAGCATATCTAGTGTATTGTGAATTCTTCTTTGTAGGTCAACAAGAAGTGTCCAACTTGAAGTATAGGTGCATGTGAATAGACTATCCAATAGTGTGTTTTTATAACACCTCTGGTAGTTTCTTCCTCCTTATACCTCCATAAAATCCCCTACTAAAACATTGATATAGTCAGTTTCTCATTTGAATGAAGTGTCTATTTTATTCTCTTTGGTGTAAAGTGTAGATAAATACTGAGTAGACCAACCAGTTTAGTGCATCACCCCACTAGTTAGGTTCTATTTTTTCAATATCTCTCTATCTCTTTTCCCCCCCATTATTAGTAGTAGGAAATCTAGGGCCTCAAGGTGCATCAAAGGGAGCTATCCCCTAATCTATAGATTTATCCCTCAAGTTTGCCACCCATAGCAAGAGGAATGTTTTTATTGTGTTATGTGGAGGAAGGGAGCTAAGTCTCCTTTTAGAGGGTGTAATCCATAGCATCAATAGGACCATTGGGGAGGTTATTTTTATGTTTTTGGATATGTTATTCTAGATTCTGCCTACTAACAAACTCTTTATTAGTATCATAGCTATGGATCTCATGATAGGCACCATTATAAGATTAGGAAATGATGTCATTCATTGTGCTCATGACACCTTTTACCCAACTACATTGCTCAAGATAACAAGTTTGGTTATACATTCCCAAGTAGATAGCTAAGATCAAGGAAAATTTCCTTGCTTAGCTCTTGTTGCCTCCCCACATAAACATGACCTAGAGGAGGATAAGGATCATCTACCACTTCTACCTGATCGAATTAATTCAATTGATCAATTTTCTTGTGTCTTTTATTTCATGATGGATATTTATTTTTCTACACATTAGGCTACATCTTTTATTTAATTGAAAAGTTATAGTTAAGCCTTAATTTTAACTATAATTTTATTTTATTAAAGTGAATTATCTTTTTATCAATCCTTGAGGTCAATGTGATGTTTTCTCTCAAAGTGTAATTCTATTCAAAGTGCTTTTTTATATGAATAACACTATTAAAATTTGTATTATTTAATAGAAAACTATTTTTCAATCAAAAACATTATTTATTAAATTAATATTTTTCTACCAAAATCAAACATGGTTATAACATCCTTCCCCTTTAAGAAGAGTTATCATCCATGATGTATTATTAAATCAAAAACAACTTAATTTAAAAATTATGGAAATGAGGAAAAATATGGATCTAATGTTCTAGTTATGCTTTCTAAACATTTCCAGTATACCCATTTTATATAATTCATGCTTGTAAGACACTACATATTAAACCATTAGTTTATATGAGATATAGTGTTAGAATCACTATGAATATGATCCACATGTAACAATATTATATATATTTTTTATTTATTCTTAGGTGTTTTTTATAGATTTTGTCTTATTCAATAAGTTGTTTGTCCATTCCCATAGAAATAGGAAAGGTTTTCTTTGGAATGTGAAGTGAATAGATATTTTGGATTTATAATGAAATGTTTTCTCCTCTTTGAAATTGAATCATAAAATATAATTTAATGTGACTTAGGAATAAGATTATTCAGCATGTCATTGGTATTAGAGCTTGAAAAATTATTTTTCTTCCTCTCCATTGTTATAGTTGTATGGCCTACAATTATAAGAATCTCTTTTAGTTATCATTTGAACATGAATTTGGTAGTGTGTCATCTTGTTAGGAGGTGTTTTTGAGATTCATATCTACATAATAATTATAAATAGTGTGTGGAACTATTTGGGAGTCGTTTTAATGGTTTTCAACCTATTGGAAGGCATTTTGTCTATTTTCTTGTTGTCTTATTCAATAATAGACCTATGTTTGGGATTTATTCTATGTTTTTGATTGCATTAAATAAAAACTTTATGATGGTTCTTACTATATGGAAGTCTTTACAAGGAATATATAAAGCTTTACCTAATTTTTGGCCTATATATGACATGCTTTTGATGTATTTAACTATGTAGAAGTTATTTGACTACGCGTCATCTTCAGTTGGCACATTATTTTATTGTATTTATACTATAAACTAACAAATTTCAAGTGTGTGGTTTATGACATCTTCTACATGGTAGTTTTGATATCAATTATCTCCTCTATGTGGCATCATACTTCTCCAAGTCTCCAAAGGGCATGGGAAAAAGGAATCATTTTAAATTTCTAAGTTCATACAATCTATTTTATTATTCTAATATTGGCAACAAATCAAAAAAATTGGAGAGATAAGGTATTTCATTTTTATGCTTTTTCATTTTAAAAGTACAAAATTCATTTCTTTAAATGTTAATTTTCAAATTTTGATAGCATTTATACTTGAAATCATTTGAAGCATTTTGAAATTTAAATTTGGAGCATTTTTTTTTCATTTGTTATTGCCCTGAGAAAGCCACTCTCAACAAATTTGGAAAATAATATCCAAACTTTACTAATTAATTGATAAACAAGTAGAGCTATTATTTTACCCATTTGTCATTGTAAAAAAAACATAAATCTATAAATTAATAAAAACTAATTATATTGATGTATGAGGTTTTCTTGCTAAGTCAATATTAATGATAGGGCAAATCATTTTCATGTGCCACCTAGGTACCATGTACCACTATGCTCTCACATAACTTAAGGCCTCTTTCATGTAATGATGACTATATCAAAAGGTATAGCTTCTTCCATGTACCAATGGGTATATAGGAAGGGTAGGTATATCAAGAGGTTTGGTATATCGATTTGGTGGTATATATAAAATTGGACCATTATGGATTGATAAGGAACCAATTAGGGTTAAAAAATCTAAAATCTAAAATTTAAACCATGTATTCAATCAAATCTATTGTTGGAATATCATTGATTGACAAAGATAGTTGATTATAATGGTCTAAAAAAGTGTAAAACATACTCATATTTAATGGTCTATGGTTGGATATTTGCAATGGAGATACACAACCAGTTGAGCCAACAAGGAATGAAAAAGGATATTCAATCATGGAGATAGAAAAACCGAAAAGCATTGGCTTTGATGAGGGCCTCAGTCTATGGAGATGTGTTTCTTCATAATCAAGGTTACAATACTACATGGGAAGCATTTTAAAAATTGAAGGAGATATATGATTCCCACTTAGAGTTTAAATTCATTTAGTTGCAGTTGAATTTGTTCAACCTTGATTTGAAAGATGGTGATGTGATAAGATTGGCTTTAGAGATATGTGCCATCAACATTGATTTAGAAGTAATGGGTGTCAAAATTAATAGCTATATGACCACATTCATAAAATCCCTTCCTCCCAATTATTTAACCTATTTGAAGTCTCTACAAAAAGTCAATTAGTTGAAGACTTTCAAATTTGATCAATTGGTTGAAAAGATGGAAAAAAGAGAAAAGGCCTTTGGAATAAATATTGATTCCAGAATAGGAAAATTTGTGTGTTATGTCAAAAAAAATTCTTCCAAAATATCCAAAAAAGACACATATTTCAAAAATGAAGACAATAACAAGTATAAGAAGAACAAGGCAAAAAGTGGAAAAAATGAAAATCAAGGTGGTTAACAATAAAATGATAAACAAAACCTCAATTGTGAATGTGTGATAGAAAATAAATTCATGAGACTCATTAATTCAAAACTCTATTAGATAAAATTAAATCGTACCATAAAAATAAATAGGATAAATAAAATAAGATCAAACCTACCCAATTCACTAGTGAATATGCGTTTTTTAGTACAGATGATAAAACAAATAATGTCTAAGTCAATTCTTCATGGTTTTATGCTTGGGTTCTTGATACTGGTGCCACTCTACATATGAATTTATGAAGAGACTTCTTTTAGGATTTTAGTGAAGAAAGTTGTGGTGTGGTATAGATCAAGTTTACAACCACAAGGAAGAGGTACAATAAGAGTTAAGTGTCTAGGGTTTCTATATTTAAAACTTCAAAATGTCATATACCTTCCTCAATTGAAACAAAACTTATTTTCCCTAGTGTTATTAAGGAAATAAGTCCATTTCATTATGTTGGATAATGGGGATGTCACTATCATGAGAAAAAGTGGCAATCCAGTCATCTTGAATGGATATGAGGAAGGGAAACTAATCAAACTAGAGGGTGAGCCATCAATTTAAAGGAATTGCACTCATCTTGTGTAAGATGGAATGTCTCCAAACATATTTTTGCATGTTAAATTTTGATACACTCACTATAAAAACATTTTTGTATTACAAAATAATGGTGTTGTTAGCATGCTTACATTACTTGTGAAATCAGATGAAAATTGTGAAGCCTACATCTTGGCTAAACATGCAAGAGAACCATTTCTAAAATCACAGTGAAAAGTTAACATAGAATTAAAATTGGTTAACCCATACTTTTTTTCTCTTATAATCCTCTTTATTGGTGGTCATTAGTATTTTATGTTATTCATTGATCACAACTAGATGACATGGATATACTTTTTGATGAAAAAATCAAAAGCCTTCAAGACTTTCTAAGACTTTTGAAAAATGATTAAAAATGAATTTCAAAACCACGTCAAGACATTCAAGATAGATTATGGTGGTGAATTCACTTCAAATAAATTTTAATACTATCTTGAGTAAAATAGAATGAAATACCATCTCACAGTTCCCTAACTCTACAATAAAATGGAGTTGTAGAAAAGGTGAAAAAAAACTATGATGAATAGGGTTTATGTTATGTTTTACTACAAAGGGTTAAATCTACACTTTTAGGTTAAAGTATCTAAAACATTAATATACCTTTACAACAAATCACCATTAATAGATATTAAATATAAGACTCCATATGATATATGGTGTGGTCATATACCTTTAGTTTGATATCTTTGGATTTTTAAATCCATTTGTTATGCATCAATTCCAAAGGAGAAGAAAAATAAATTAGACCATAAGAGTCAAAAATTCATCCACTTGTAATATTATAAATCCTCTAAGACATACAGGCTATATGATGAGAAAGAGAATAAGTTTCTTGTCACAAGGGAAGTTATCTTTTATGAGTATACAAAGTACAAAGAGAAAATTGATTGATAGTTGACTTGACTTGACAAGTATGAAAATTTTTATGTCTACAAAAAAAATGATTTGGATGTTTTAGACAATGATTTGGGGACACATAGTTGGGAATCCAATGATTTTTTATTGTCTCCTATACATGATATTGGAACACCTCATGAAAGGGAGAATTAAACTTCATCATACAATGAATAGGGGCCACCAAAATAGAGGGAAAAAAGTGATGGATATTTATAAGATGAATTTAAAGCATCCAAAACATATAAACACATGCCTAAGTGGGTTTCTCAAACATTGAAAGATGTGAAACTTGATGAATTTTGGAAAACATGCACAAGAAGTGCACATGTAGTTGCATCACAATCAGACAGGTTCCTTGAATAAATTGAAGATAGAATTGAAAAGCTTGCCTTGAATGATTCTCCAAAATAACAACTCAATATTGCATTTGATTCATAACTAACATGTTTCAAATAGGCTAAGAATCTTGAATCTTGGATAAAAGCAATTAAAGATGAGTACAGTGTATTAGTCAAAATGGGACTTGGAAATTGGTTGATCTTCCATATTATTTCAAACCTATTGGCTATAAGTGGGTCTACCAAAATAAATACAAGGCTGATGGCTCACTTGATAAGTACAAAATGAGGCATGTCACAAAGTGATATGCTCAAAAAGAAGGAATCGACTAGAATAAAACCTTTATGTTCAATAAAATAGACTACCATTCAAACCATATTGGCTATGGAAGCTCACAACATATGTAAATTTCACCAAGTAGATGTCAAAATTGCATTCCTAAATAGTGACCTCAATTAAACTATGTACATGACACAACCTAAAGGTTTTTCAGTAAATAAACTAGAGCAAAAGGTATGCAAATTTGAAAAATAGTTGTATGGTTTGAAATAAGTCCCTCAAGCATAGTACAACAAACTAGCTAAGCACCTCATGAAAATGAACTTCAAATGTTTTGAGTTTGAATATGCATCTCTTTTTTTCAAAATAATTGACAAAATAGTTGTATTTGTGTTGGTGTATGTTGATGTTTTGCTCATCACAGGGAATAATGAATGGTACATTACAAAGTTCAAATTAGATTTGATGATTTTTTTTGAAATGATGATTTGGGTTATCTTCATTACTACTTGGGTATTGAAGTAATTCAAACATCAAATTATTTCTTCATCACTCAGAATAAGTACATTGGTGACATTATAATCAAGTTCAAAATGGAAGATTGGAAGCCTCTTAACATGCCCATGGAATATAATCTCAAATTGACATATGAAGATTTGATAGATTTGGTTAATGCCATTAAATATATATAACTCATTGAAAGTCTAATTTATGTGATCACAACTCAATTATATATATAATTTATAATTGGTGTCTTCTCAATTTCATGTAAAAAACCAAGGACAGTCATTGGGTAATCAAAAAAAGGGTCCTCAAATATCTCAAAAGAACACATAATTTTGGTCTCAAATACTCCAAGGTAGGAGACTTCAAAATGGTTGGGTATTCAAATTCTAACTATGCTGGTGATCATGAAGATGGAAAGTTCACCTCATATTTTTTGATGAATTTGGGAATATCAGTTATCAATTGAAAATATGAATAGCAACCAATGCTAGAAATTTATTTAGTAAAATTAGAATATATGGCCACTTCAGAGGCAACTAGAGAGATCTTGTAGCTTATAAGGGTTCTTTTAGATTTCCAATTTCAATAATTTTTGTTAACACCTCTCATGATTGATAACACTTCTATAATCTAGATGGCAAATAATTTATTCTTTTACGACCAAACCAATCATTTCAATACAAAATTTTATCTGATTCGACACTATGTGAAAGATGGTAGTGTGAAGTTGCAACATTTCTCGATAATAGAGAAACCAAAAAACATCCTAACAAAAGCACTTGGACAAGAAATTTTTTAAAATTTCAAAGGAATGCTTGGTCTAACAAAGACCCCTACATATTAAGGGGATGTAAAAATATTGCATATAATTTTTATTTAGTTCTAAGTGTCTTTTATAGATTTTGTCTTATTTAATAAGTTATTTGTCCATTCCCATAGGAATAGGAAAGGTCTTCTTGGTAATGTGAAGTGAAAAACCATTTTGGATTTATAATGTATGTTTAACCCTCTTTGAAATTGAATCATGAAATAGAATTTCATATGCATTATAAATAAGATTATTTGGCCTATCACCACACATACTAGAATGGTGAAGTCAAAATCATTTAGATCTTTAAATTGAGGGGTTTGTCATAGATGATAAAACCATAATTTTATGAAAGTGGTAGTTGTGTAATTATCTATAATTTTAGGTGATGCTCAGTGGTTTTGAAAATACCATGATAGTTTCATAACCATTGGTCTATATATTATGGCTATTTTGATGCCATAAAAACATGGGAAGGGAAATGGTTACCAACATTTCCACTTCTTTATGAGAGTTCATTTGATATTTTTGGTGGTTTCCAATTTGAGAGAGCATAATTAAAATCTTTGCTTAAGGTAGAGGACATCAGAAAACATAGTGAGAAGTATTGAAGTTAAATTCACATTGTAGTTTACAAGTTTGAGTCTTTGTTCTCGTTATCTCATTTTTCCTAGTTTTATATCATTGTTTCAACTATGTTTGGAGTTTTTTGAACTATCTAAGAAGTGAAAATAAATATTATGTGTAGGATATGGATAGGGTGGTAGTTAAAAATGTGTTTGTGAAGGCCATATTTGGTAGTAAATTATCTCACCCACTGGAGTTTTTCCCACACAGAGTTTTTCTAGGTCAATTCTTATGTTCTTATGATTTTTATTATTTTCATGTTTCATATACATGTATAGTACATTTCAAATTTAATTTCCATCAATTTTATATCTCAGTTTAGTAATTTGAAGTAGTCTAGAATAGTCATCAATTAGTTATTTGTTGAACTAGGATTATACAATATGTGTTGGTGAATCTTAGTGTGGAATATCCACCTAATTTAAAAATTAGATTAGTATCAGAGTTGATTTAGTATAAATTTTAGACTTTTTATGTGTGTTTTTTTACATTGTATTATATGCCCATCATTAGATCAAGTAATGATAGTGGTCAAGGTATCCTTGTTCCATTTAAAGAAGACATTTCCATAAGGAAGTTGAAGAAAAAATTCATAGGTATGGTCAATTCTAATTAATAATATTCTCATATAGTATAAAATAAATTTCACAATCTTGAAGGAGTTATTAACATATATTTTTATATGAGCAAGATGTTAGGTGTGTGGAGCTAAAAGCTTCACCAAGGAGCACACAAACAAGTTCGGGTCTACACAGACGCCGGCGTCGGTCAGGAGCGACCGACGTCGGTCAGTTGCAGTTGCAGAGGCGCCGACGTCGGTAGTAGAGTCGGCCGGCGACGGTCACAGGCGAACAGGCAGGAACCGACGTCGGTTACCTGTGTGTCCAGAAAGCGATTTCTGAGGACAGAAGCGAGTGTTTGCATGATGAGTTTGAGTTTTAGACTCAAGCTCGCATCTCTATTGTTAGCAATATTATTTTTAGAGCCCTTGTTGAAGAGGCTTAACTGTTTGTTGTAAGAGCATGCTCAAGTTTCCTATTTCTATATGTAGGAGAGATCTTCTAAGCTATTGTGTGTGTAATAGAGTATGAGTAGAACATTGTGAATGTTTGAAGGATAGTACTTGAGAGAGAGCTCTTGAGGAATAGAGATCTAGTGAGATATCTTGTGTGCATCTGAGAGAGGTGTGGAAGAACAAAGTTCTTCATTTGTATTCCTATTGTAAAGAGTTTTTAATACAAGTTTTCAGGGTGTTTTCTTGTATATCTTGTTCTGTGCTATTTATCATTTCAGTTACTTATCTATCTAATTTATTTCCGCATTCATTGCTTTCACAAGTGTAATCCATTGTTGGTTGATCCCCAACAAGTGGTATCAGAGCTCAGGTTCACTAACAGGTGGTTCAGATCTGTGTAGTGTGTTTGGATTACAGGTTGCTCACAGGGGTTTCTGCAGGGATTTCTGTTTGAGTGGGAGGAGCAATGGCAGAAGAAAGTAAGTTGAGAATGGAAAAGTTTAATGGCAAGAACTATCAACACTGGAGAATGCAGATAGAGGACTATCTGTATCAGAAGGATCTTTACTTACCGTTAGGTGGGATAGCAAAGAAGCCCAAGGACATGGAGGATGAAGAATGGGAAGTTCTTGACAGAAAGGCTCTTGGGTCTATAAGACTGAGTCTGGCCTCCACTGTGATATCTAATTTGTCACAGGCAAAAACTACGGTAGAGTTAATGACCACGTTAGCAAATTTTTATGAAAAACCCTCCGCTTCAAATAAGGTATATTTGATGAAGCAGTTATTTAATTTGCATATGCAAGAAGGTGGATCTGTTTCTAATCACCTGAATGATTTCCATGGTATTGTTAATCAGTTAAGTTCTGTGAATATTGTATTTGAAGATGAAATAAAGGCTCTTTTAATATTATGTTCTTTGCCTAAAAGCTGGCATGGCTTGGTAATGGTAGTTTCTAATATTGCTTCTGCTTCGAATATTTTAAAAGTAGAGGATGTGGTTAGTGTTATTTTGAATGAGGAAATTCGCAGGAAAAACACAGAAGAGACATCTGGGACATTCGGGAACGCTTTAAATCTCGAGAGCAGGGGAAGGAAAAAAGAAAAGAGCAAGAGGAGATCAAGATCTAAGTCTAAGGGAAGAGGCAGATCCAAATCCAGGAATGGCAGAAGGCCACAATGCTGGAACTGTGGAAAGTTGGGGCACATAAGCAGAGATTGCTGGTCAAAGCCTAAGGAGGACAATCAGCACAAAGGAAAGGAAGAGACAAAGGTTGCAGGTATTACACAGGATGCTCTTATTTTCTCTTTGCATAATAATATAGAATCTTGGGTATTAGATTCTGGTGCATCTTTCCATGCTACCCCTAACAGAGAATATTTTAGTGACTATGTCCATGGAGATTTTGGAATAGTGTACTTAGGGGATGATGAGCCTTGTAAGATTATTGGCAAAGGTAAAGTGCAGCTAAAGATGCAGAATGGCAACACATGGGTGTTGAGGGATGTGATGCATGTTCCTAGTTTGAAGAGAAATTTGATTTCTGCAAGTAAGCTAGGTGATGAGGGTTGTACAGTAACTCTCACAGTAGATTCTTGGAAGGTGACCAAGGGTGCACTTGTTATGGCCAGAGGTAAGAGAGAAGGTACTCTCTATTTGTGTAATTGTGTTACTAACAAATCTCCTTCAGTTTTATCTACTTCAGATGTGGATGCTAAATTGTGGCACTCAAGGCTTGGCCACATGAGTGAGAAGGGGATGTCAATCCTTAAGTCTAAAGGTATGCTTTCAGATTTGAAAAGTATGGATCTAGAATTTTGTGAGCATTGTGTATTTGGAAAACAAAAAAGGGTTAGTTTTCTAAAGACTGGGTCTACTAAGAAAAGGCAGAAGTTACAGCTTGTTCACACAGACGTGTGGGGACCAGCTCAAGTAGCCTCTATTGGCGGATCACAGTACTATGTTACATTCATAGATGACGCCACAAGAAAGGTATGGATCTACTGTATTAAAAAGAAATCTGATGTTTTTGAGACTTTCAAGATTTGGAAAGCCATGGTTGAGAATGAAACAGGCAGAAGATTAAAGTGCTTGAGATCTGATAATGGCGGTGAGTTCTGCAGTCTTAAGTTTAACTAGTATTGTTACACTCGTGGAATCCGAAGACAAAGGATGGTTCCAAGGACACCTCAGCAGAATGGTATTGCTGAAAGAATGAACAGAACTATTATGGAGCGTGCAAGATGTATGAGATTGCATGCAGGGTTGCCCTTAGAGTTTTGGGCAGAAGCAGTTGACACCGCAGTGTACCTGATCAACAGAGGACCCTCTACAGCTCTGGATGGTGGAATTCCAGAAGAGGCATGGACAGGTAAAAAGGTAGATCTCTCATATCTCAAAGTTTTTAGTTGTGAAGCCTTTGTGCACATAGATAAGGAAAATATAAAGAAGCTTGATGCTAAGTCTATGAGGTGCACGTTTATAGGCTATGGCTCAGATGATTTTGGTTTCAGATTTTGGAATCTAGGAACTAACAAGGTAATTAGGAGCCGTGATGTTGTTTTCAATGAAAGAGTGATGTACAATGATCAGATAAGGAAGCTAGATCAAGCTGGGCAGAGCAATAATGAGTTGGATGAAGTTATGGTCCAAAATGAGCTCACGGGAAAAAGAAATAATCACTTACAGGAAAACACAGAGATCGACGTCGGCAGGTTTGGAACTGGCGTCGACAGTACAGAAACTGATGTCGGTCATACAGAGACCGACGTCGGCAGACCAGGCACCGGCGTCGGCCAGGAAGAATCGGCGTCGGCCAGTAACAGGTCTACAGGTGGCCGAGGTCAATCACTGTCAGAAAATTTGGGTGGACAGATTGTTGAGAACGAGTCTAAGACACCAATCAGGAGGTCTGAAAGGGTAAGTAAGCCTCCAATTAGATATTCTCCTTCTTTATATTATTTATTGCTAACCGATGGTGGAGAACCAGAAAGTTTTGAAGAAG
This sequence comes from Torreya grandis, assembly GCA_037957365.1. NCBI lineage: Eukaryota > Viridiplantae > Streptophyta > Pinopsida > Cupressales > Taxaceae > Torreya > Torreya grandis. The sequence goes on from JARHVA010002162.1 coordinate 1,500,114, forward strand.
CATTACAGGTGGAGTCCAGGAGTAAGTGGGAGCGTGGCATGGTTGAGGAGATGGAGTCCTTAAGAGAGAACCAAACATGGGATTTGGTTGAATTACCAGCTGGTAAGAGAACACTGAAGAACATATGGACTTACAGGTTGAAGGAAGGTGAGGATGGACAGATGAGGTATAAGGCCAGATTGGTTGTGAAAGGATTTGCACAAAAGCCAGGTATTGACTTTGGTGAGATTTTTTCTCCGGTTGTTAAGATGACTTCTATAAGGGTTGTATTGTCTTTGGTTGCTTTTGAGGATTTGCATCTTGAGCAGCTAGATGTTAAGACAGCATTTCTTCATGGAGATTTGGATGAGGAAATTTACATGGAACAGCCAGAAGGTTTTGAGGTCAAGGGTAAGGAAAAACTAGTGTGCAGGTTGAAGAAAAGCTTGTATGGCCTCAAGCAAGCTCCTAGGCAATGGTACTTGAAATTTGACAGGTTTATGACTGAGCATGGCTACAGTAGGTGTCAATCCGACCATTGCGTATATTTTAAGAGATTTGATAATGGTAGATACATTATTCTATTGTTGTATGTAGATGATATGCTGGTTGCAGGATCTCACATGCAGGATATCTCTGAGCTTAAGGTAAAATTAGCTCAAACATTTGCTATGAAGGATTTGGGAGCAGCTAAGAAAATCCTTGGCATGAGCATTAAAAGAGATAGAGAAAATCACAGGTTGATATTGTCTCAAGAAGATTATGTGGACAAGGTGTTGAAACGGTTCAATATGTAGGATGCGAAACCGGTAAGCACACCTTTGGCTGGACATTTCAAGTTGAGTAAAGAACAATGTCCCAATTCACATGATGAGGTAGAGTACATGAGTAAGGTTCCATATTCTTCCGCGGTAGGAAGTTTGATGTATGCAATGGTGTGTACTAGACCGGATATTGCCCAAGCAGTGGGAGTAGTAAGCAGGTATATGGCCAATCCAGGAAAGGAACATTGGAAAGCAGTACAATGGATCCTTAGATATCTGAGAGGAACTAGCAGTAGACACTTATGCTATGGAGGTTCAGATACTTCCCTACATGGCTATGTAGATTCAGATATGGCAGGGGATTTGGATGGCAGGAGGAGCACCACAGGTTATGTTTTTACTGTAGGTGGAACGGCAGTTAGTTGGATATCTAAGTTGCAGAAGGTTGCAGCCTTGTCAACTATAGAAGCAGAGTACATTGCAGCTACAGAAGCTAGCAAGGAGATGATATGGATGACACGGTTCATGGAAGAGCTTGGAAGGGAGCATGGGAGTTGCAGATTGCATAGTGACAGTCAAAGTGCAATCCATTTGGCTAAGAACTCAGCTTTTCATTCTAGAACCAAGCACATTCAGCTAAGGTACCACTTCATATGGCAGGTATTGGAAGATGGTGAGTTGAAGCTAGAGAAGATCCATACAGACAAGAGTCTTGCTGATATGCTAACAAAGCCAGTTACTAAGGAGAAGTTGAATCTTCATTCAACTTCTATTGGTCTTCATGATTGAGTTGAAGATGGAGGAGCTAGAAGATGTTGCTGTACAGGTACTGGTGCAGCTGGTTTATCTCCAAGTGGGAGATTGTTAGGTGTGTGGAGCTAAAAGCTTCACCAAGGAGCACACAAACAGGTTCGGGTCTACACAGATGCCGGCATCGGTCAGGAACGACCGACGTCGGTCAGTTGCAGTTGCAGAGGCACCGACGTCAGCAGTAGAGTCGGCCGGTGACGGTCACAGGCGAATAGGCAGGAACCGACGTCATTTACCTGTGTGTCCAGAAAGTGATTTCCGAGGACAGAAGCGAGTGTTTGCATGATGAGTTTGAGTTGTAGACTCAAGCTCGCGTCTCTATTGTTAGCAATATTATTTTTAGAGCCCTTGTTGAAGAGGCTTAACTGTTTGTTGTAAGAGCATGCTCAAGTTTCCTATTTCTATATGTAGGAGAGATCTTCTAAGCTATTGTGTGTGTAATAGAGTATGAGTAGAACATTGTGAATGTTTGAAGGATAGTACTTGAGAGAGAGCTCTTGAGGAATAGAGATCTAGTGAGAGATCTTGTGTGCATCTGAGAGAGGTGTGGAAGAACAAAGTTCTTCATTTGTATTCCTATTGTAAAGAGTTTTTAATACAAGTTTTCAGGGTGTTTTCTTGTATATCTTGTTCTGTGCTATTTATCATTTCAGTTACTTATCTATCTGATTTATTTCCACATTCATTGCTTTCACAAGTGTAATCCATTGTTGGTTGATCCCCAATTCTAATTAATAATATTCTCATATAGTATAAAATAAATTTCACAATCTTGAAGGAGTTATTAACATATATTTTTATATGAGCAAGATTGAGTAGTTGGATCCCATCATGGTAACTATCATGGAGAACCTTAGTATTTTGATAAAAGCATTGAAATAAAATAAGTAAGATGCTCCTGAACATGAGAAGGTGGAATAGCATCCCTATTCCAATCAATCTCCACCTCCATTCAAGGTTGAGGTAAATATATAGATTCAACCATATGATAAATATGTGAATGTAGATAGGATATATCATTGGCAATCCCAATTAGCATTATATTTCATTTTTTATTATATTAATGAGAGGCAACAAATTTATTTCTTAAGGTTAAAATTAACCAATCATGTTTTAACCTAGTTTGAGAGTTATGTTCATACCTTGGTTGTTAAGAAGATTCTTGATATTAATAAATGGTATGATTTTAAGATGCTTATCAATAAAAAAAATTACCCTATTTTTATGAGGTAGATAGGCCCATGTATTGGTAATATCTTAGGTAAAATCAATTCCAAAGTGTGAAAGCACACACAAATGAACTCTAGAATAAATTTATCCAAATGGGAAAAGATATAGTAGACCATGACATCTTGATTAAATATGATGGTGGGGTCCATATTCATTTGAAGAGATTTTCCCTCTTGGCCAAGCCTACATATGTATATTAGACTTGTTCTTAGGCTCACTACTTAGACATGGATAAGAAGAAGCCTCAATTAACCTCACAACAAACTCCAAAGTAAGAAGGTGGCTCTAAGCATAATAAAAATGATAAAGGAAAAGGTAAAGGTAATGATATTTCTATTTTAGCAAGGATACTAAAGACATTATAGGAATTATGATGTTGATACTCATTTTGATGGGACCTTTTGAAAGTTACATCTAGAATTGCATCATGTTAATGGTCAAAATTATCACATCAATAAATCAACCATTTTGCCTATAATGAAGGTTAGGATGGAATTATACAAATTTAATAGGCAAAAATGATCTTATATATGTGAAAGGGTTTTTTTTAAAAATATTCTATGAAATAATAGGTAAATCAAATGAATAATACTCTATTATAATATAAAAATCTAATATCTCTAAAATTGAATGAATTAAATCATATTATGATTATATAATCTAACCTATCTAACAGAGAAAGTCTATGAATGAGATAACCTCTTGAAGGAAATATCTCTAATCTTTTGTATTTCTATTTTATTGATTATCTTTTGATCTTTCTATATTTCTATTATGCTAAAAATAAATCCAAAGAATAGAAATAAAATGAATTAAAAGATAAAAAAATCAATTGGAAATGAAAACCAAACAATGAAATTGAAATGAAGACTAACATATTAATCCATACAATCTACGAAAAAAAACCATTCTATTTTACAAACAACTAACTATAATAAATTTTTAAAAAAATAACTTTTATCAAAACTAAACTTAAGGAAATAAACTAAGCTATCTAATAACTATCAAAAATAAAGATTAATCTAATACTAATTAAATCTAATAAATAAATAGAAAGAGTAAATTAAAATATAATGCTTAATTCTAACAAGTGAAGATCAAATAAATAAATTAGATTAACAAACTTAAAAATAAATAAATAAATGAAAACATAAACCTAAAATGTAAACAAAGTAAATTAGAAAAACATAATACTGAAATGTAAATGAAACAAGAAATTAACATATAAATAAATTGAAAACTCAAATAAATAACAGTATCAATTAATTATATTTAAGAGAAAATTAGATAAAACAAGAAATTTAGTACTAATAAAAAGAAAAGAGAAACTAAAACTGAAATAAACAAGATTAATAAGAAATATAATAGATTATGAGTCTTAGAAAGAGTCTTCTTAATAGAAATAGAATAAGATTTTATTGAAAAATAGTTTTAAGTATAAGATATCTTTGAAATGATAACTATTACAATTTGAATAAATCAATAAAATGTCATACATGATGATATAATTATTATTATTTAGGTCAACTAATTTAGATTCTGCACATATGATTGTATATCTAAAATCATCATAAGATATTAGACTTAATTGACTTCAAATAATCAATTTATCAACTAAATAAGAAACCTAGATATACCCACATTGATTAATCATATTACTTAACCATCAAAAAATGTATTATTGGTTTGTCTACAAAAGTTGTATTATTTCATAGATGTTGCACAAAAAAGAGAATGATAGAAAATATTGAAGTAACTCAGAGTCTTTAGAATACTTGTGTGATGTTTCTCCTTTTTTGATGTAGCTTTGATCTCTTTTTAAACAATCTCATCAAGAGATGGTTAAGAAAATAGTTTATAAATAACTTTAATTAGGTCTTTGTTAACTTCAATTATCTTTAATAAAGTCAATTAATTAACTTTATAACTTGACTTTACATTCGAGACTTTGAATAAAGTCTTAAGATCAATTTTTTTAATAATAATAGACCAAAAAATAAATATAAATGGGTGGAGGGCCTTAAGTCATTACAATCATTTAAAAATAAAAATAAAATATGTCGAACAAAATAATGACTATAAAAATTAAATATTAAAAACATTAATTCCATATGCATTTAACCATTAAATTTAGTATATATATAATCAAAATAAACATACTACAAAGTATTAATATGTTGTCATACATCGAAAATATAAAATATCCACATAGTCAAAAATATTATAGTGTCATCAACAACAACTTAAAGTATCAAGTATCAATAGATAAATAACTTAACCATCCATCTAATCATCATCAATATTTGACAACATTTTAATTAAAGGATGGTATTTATTTAGTACATATTCAATATAATTCATTGTAATTGTAAGAAATTTAACTAATTTCATGTCTAACTCATTGTCTTTATCATCAAGCTCTAACTTTACCTTTTTAACCATCCTTTTGATCATAGGTGAATATGTAGTTGAAATATTAGTTGCATGCCTTCTACCTCTTGAAGAAATAGCCTTATCTTGCTCATGTGAGTGAGGTAAAAAAGCATCAATACTTAATTTAGAACACCCTAAGAGTCTACTCACAGGTTTAGGTGATGATGGTTTAGTATTCAAAGGCACCAAACAATGCGGATGCAACTTTGTAGTCAACTAAAATTCATTTTCATGCTCTATGCTTAGGTGAATTATGAGGCTTATACTATATGGTAGTATGTATATGCTTAGAATAACTACTTATAGTTCCCCATATATGAGGGTGAGATTTCTAAGGATAACCTCTCCAACCTCTATTTCCATGGTCAAAAGTAGGATTAGATGGTAAAGTGTTCAATACATTCTATAAAATATGGTTAGATGCATCAAAGTGAATAGACATGTGGGTAATAAAATTAAAGGGTCTAAAAAAACTCTAACACCCCTATGGTGAAAAAAAAATGGACCCTTGTTAACATGCTTTTGTGTAGGAATACCTTCTCTTTGTTGATCATTATTATGAGGCCTCCTATTATTTACATTTGAATGATGTGAATGAGGAGTCCAACCAAACATATGTAAGTAAATTAATTAGATGATTCACAATAGTATAATTATATAGGGCATACTTAAGATCATAACAAGAAAATACACAACAACAATTGGTGAAAGAGAAAAATACTTAAATATTATGACTGAACCACTTTGAGGGGGAAACATCCATAACAATGTAATAAGAATAGAATTCACAATATGATTCTAAAAGACTAACCACTACCTCTTGTATATACTCTACTTAGCCATGGTTATTCCATAGGTTGACCATACTAAGAACATCAAGAAATGAAACAAGCTAATATGAATATGTGTAAGCCACAAGTTGGCCACACATATCCCTAGACACACTATAGGTTAAGGGCATAGTATTCCCCTCCCCTTCAAAACAATATTGTTCTTAACATTGAATCAAACCAAGATGTTTTGGTAGGAATGATTCATCCTCCCATGTGCCATCTTCAAAATGCATGTTCTTCCATTTGATCAAATACTACTTAATGGATCTAGTCTGCAGTTGCTTAGTGTGCATGTGAAAGATTTCCTAAGGCTCTAGAATGACTCTACTTTCTTCATCTAATTCAGGTAAATCAGTCTAAGAGGAAATTATAGGTCTAATTACTTTCTTCAGGCAAAATACATAAAATATCAGATGTATGTGAGTGGCTAGGGATAATTTTAACTTGTAAGCCACACTACTAATTTTTTGCAAAATCTGGTAAGGGCCATAATAATTAGGTGATATCTTGTTATCCATTTTATATTACTTTAGAGACATCTAATTAAATGATTGCAAATGCACAAATACCTAATCACCTATGTCAAAATGCCACTCATTTTAGTGTTGATCTACTTGTTGCTTCATTTGATTTTTTGCCATTGATAAATTATCTCTCAAACTGACTAACACATGTTGATGGTGAATGTGTTCCTTAATAGCTTGAAACTTGGGATGCACTATCAAAACTAAAGTTATGGATGGGGGTGATACCCAAACAATGACATAAACAGAGACATCTTTGAAGAAGTGTGAAAAGAAGTGTTATGCCACCATTTAGTAAGTGGTATCTATGATCCAAGAATTTGACTCAAGATAGGATGGTTAGTATAGTGTTAGTTTCAAAATGAAAACAAAATGAAAGAAAAGACTAATAACATAAAAACTCTAGGGCTAGACACTAGGGAGAGCTTGGTAACAAAAAAAATGACAAAAATAATTAAAAAGTAAGGAATAAAACACAAGAATTCCTTCACCTTTCTTGGATGCTCCAAATTCCTTTGTAGTAGTGGTTTGCTCAATTTTGTGCTCATGAAGTCCTTGGCAATGGAAGTTTGGCTACCTCAATCTCTCTTTGGCACCTTTGGCTTATGGCTTGGCTTGGCTTGGCTTGGAATCAATTTAATATGGTAATACTAGTTGCAATGGCTCCTTGAAGATATTTGTGCATTATAACTTTGTACCAAAAAATAGTTTAGAAATGATGTTCATGGCCTCTCTATTTATATGTTTTTGCAAATGTCTTGAATCAATCTGAACCATCCATACTGAGATTGAGATGTGTGGTTGAGGATTCATTCAATTACTGAACTTAAATTTATAATTATCCTCATCATGACATTGGAATAAGGGGCAATTAAGAGGCATGGAGGGCATCATGGAAGGCATTAATGAGACATGGAGGGCATGAATCCTGATATTTGTGGCATTTATGGCCTAGGGATGTCTTCTCAAGAAATGAGGTCACCTAATGATGTAGATATTCAATATTCATTTAAAAAACAATTTATTCAACAATTTTCCATGAAATTATTAATTAGGCCTTGATTTGGATTAATTAGTTCTTAAGCATAATTAAGAACTTTGTGCACAAATTACTTAGATTGATCAGAATGCCTTGTTATTGGTCCAAAATTTGGTTGGATTGGAATTAGAAGGCAATGTTAGATGTGTTGGATCCATTATCTTATTTAGGATGTTACCAAAAATAAATAATTAAGGCACATATCTCATGCTAAAGATTTGATAGGAAAGAGCAATGCAAAACACCTAGGTGTAAAATTGACATTTTGACTCAGAATGATCTGATCAAAGTTAGCTAGCCCAAAAATTGCATTACCCCATTTAGGGATACCCTGGCCAAAATCAGCACTTGAATATGTTAGTTTTACATCATTTAGCATGTTTTAATGTTTTTGGGCCAAATTGTGCATTTTGGGTGTAAATTGGTCAAAAGCCTAGTTAGAGGTTATCGATGACCAATTTTAGGTGTCTATAGTTTGCCCCTATTTGGGAAGATGTTATAAACTATAGGTAAAGTAATGTCTTCTCAAATAATGAGATATGGTTTGTATGCCAAGAAGAAGATGATGACTAAAGAATAAAGCTCTAAATGGTTTTGGGAAGCTTATGATGATGCCCCCTCGAGGGAGTGGCCATCACATTTGTTGATGGGCAGTCCCTCAAAAAGAAATAAGAAGAAAGGTGGAATTAACCCATGGTTGAGATTAATCCAAATAAGAAAATACTTGCATACATTGATGTAAAAAAGATGTTGATTTGCCCAAAGATAGTTATAATCAGGAATAAAATTCAAAATTATGATTTGCCCATAAGCAGTTATAATTATTAAGCAAACCTAGATTGGTTAAAGAGGATTGTGGCCTAGTTAGGGATGATTAACAATCATAACTCAAGGATATAACTATAATAAAAATTAAAGATGAGTAGGTGCAGAGTGATGAAATAGATGAATAGAAGAATAAGATTGATCAGTGTGAATGATTCAATTATACCTACTAATGAGGAGATGCTCATCCTGATTAACAATGATACAACTAGAATGGTCAAATGAGTTATATTGATCAAGGTGGGTGGAAGGGTTTACTAAGGTAATAAAGATAAACTTATGTGGCTCCATTGATTGTAGACCTTCTTGAAGCTATTTTTTGTTGTAGTATGTGATGGTAGGATTTATGATAGAACACCATGAAGACTATCCCAAAATATGCATAAGGACTGACTCTCGATCCAATAAACACTCAAAAACAATACACCAATGATAAAAACCATGATGACAATGTTAATGGATGAATATGGATGGACTCAAGAATAATGTGCTCAAGGAATCACCCAATGAACACATGTAGACTGAGTCGAGGCAACAATGTTGAAAGCAAACAAATAAACAAACAAATATACAACCTGAATAAACAAACAAATAGAAAGCTTGAAAATAAAAGCAAAAGAAAGCATCCTAATAATGATAATGCCCCAGTAAGGTAGATCAAGGATAACTAACTAGGGTTAGACAAGACAAATATTTTTGGATTTTTTGAAATGTTATGAATGTTTTTAGAATTTTGAGGTATCTTAACTTGTTAGAGAATGATAAGATACATGATCGCAAAATGGTGAGAGCATTTGGCTTAGGTTGCTCACAAAATAGTGAGAGTGTATGGAAAGGGGGACTGAGGTGACCTCAACATGAATTAACCATGACCTATATAGTCCTAAAATGACATCAAGTCATAGTAATTCCATCCACATAAAAGGTGGGGAAAAACCAACTAGGTTCCAACAAGTTCTCAAAACTAACAAATGGCCAGTCAAATGAAAATAGTAATGGCAAGGTGATGTGGCAATGCATGATAAACAAGTATTGCCCCTAGTTTGCCCATAAGTAGTTATAACTAGGATACAACAACATAGGTCAATGATACTAATTTTCCCATAGGTGGTTATAATTAGTAGCAAGACTGGTGAGACATTGATTTGCCCATATGTGGTTATAATCAGGCTCACATAAACAAGCTTGATAAGATGAAAGATATCTTGCCAGATCAACTGTCATATTACTTTCATAGAATATCATTGTAACATAGATTGGATTGATTATTGAAACTTGATTGGAATCACCCCGTAAAAGGTGTAAGAAGAACCAAATTAACCAAGATCAAAATAGGATTGGGTAGGATGACTAAAAATAGGCTTTTATCTAGATAGGAATGGAATGATAGGATGGATAAAATGGTAAGAGGGTTGCCCCTAGGTGATGGGGTAAATCGCTGGGATCTACAATAATGAAAAATAGGCATATGTAATAATGACAATGGCATGGTAATGTGAAATGCTATGGTACATGAAATGGTATGGTATATTTTTTTGACATGGGTGTGGTTTTTGATTTTGTTGTTCTTGTTGATGGGGAGATGCACATCTTAATCAACAAATGATAAAAATAGAATACTTGATCATGTTAATTTTTAACCCACACCTCATTTGAATAGTTGCTCTATCAAAAATGGCCTACAAATTTGGTTATCAATAATGTTTTTGTGATTTTTGTTGGTTATTGATTTTGATTCCTTCAAACATTGAGACAAGGTATCTTTGTAGCCTCTACAAAGGAAAGTGCAACAATGGATGGTAAATAGGGACAAATAATGGATGGTAGGCTTGATTGTGAAATGGAATGGTTGATGATAATTAAATGTATAATGGTGGGGAAATAAATGAAGATCAAGACTTTTAGTCACATTTAATTTTGTTGATGTCATATTTGACATAATTTTGGTTGTGGTGGGGTCAAAGACTTGTTCTCTCGATCAGACCACCAAATTTTTATATTGTTTGACCTTGAGAGTAACTACCATATAATTAGGTTGTAGATTGGAAGTTATTTTTATTTGATCTTTGATTTTGTCTTCATCAAGTAGTGAAAAACTTTTGTTCTCAGCTATTGGTGCCTTAAAGAAGTTTTCAATAATGAATTTGTCTTAATTGTCCCGTAGTGCCTTCAATAAGGTTTCACTAATGAACATTAGCTTTTGAATTTTATTTTCTTCTAGTGATTTTAAAAATTTATCACTAGAAGATGTTGAGTTCTGACTTTGATTGTCCCCTAGTGCCTCTGAAAAAGTTTCACTAGGAAAGTGTTCTTTTACTACATGAATGTTGTCTTGGCCTCCTTGTTCTTCTTCAACCGCTATGTCACCATGGATGCAATTCAACAAAGTGTGATTCTATTGATCCCAATCAACACTCATGGGAGATGGAATGTCAATAATATGGCTATTTTGGTTGATGATAATGTCCTATGGAATGGTAATGGAATGGGTGTTGGCATCAAAATCCTTGTAGAAGATACTAGGATAACTTGTGTCAAAGTTGAAGTAATCATCTTCAAAAACTATAGAAGTATCAAAAATGTATTCAAATTGATTTTCAAGGCATGCGTAACCAATGTTATAATAGCCACAAACATATTCTTCTTTTGAATTTGATTCTAACTCAAGAGACTCTAAATCTGATGTTAAGACTGATGTTTATTATGATTTTGATGCTAAATCCAATGTTGACTCATGAAAAAAACCTAAATCTAATTATTATTCTTCATGTGATTGGTAATCTATTACAATGATGTCTTGTTGAATGCTTGGTATTAGATAAGCAACAACCTATAATGGCATGATGGGCTCCATAAAGGTTGGTTTATCAAAGTGAGACTTCTCTAGGATGGGAAAAAGGTCAAGAGAAAACTCCTTAGATATTGGCTTGTCAATAGGAGGATCTTGAAAAATAAGCACATATTTGAGGTAATGATTTGCCCAAAGGTGGTTATAATCATTAATAAGTGACTCGACAAAGATTGGCATATCAAAGTGAGACTCCTAAACAATTTGTATAGGATCAATAAGTGATTCATCATAAGTTGACTTATCATAAGTGGTTGGTTCAACAAAAACATCTTTGATTGGTTGCTTCTCTTGGCCTTGGTTTCCATTGAGTTAGAAAATACTAGTTTTAAACATAGCTTGGTCTTTGAATGGTTGGATCAATTAAGGTTTGGATGGGATTGGTACTGGATGAGGAATGACTTGTGGTTGGATAATGGTAGGGCATTAGGGAGCATGATTTCTCACATGAGATAAAGGATAAAGTCCTGAGATGGTAACGATAGGGTGGTGTGGAGCATGATTGCTTGCACAAGCCAAAGGACTAGGTCCTAGAATGATGAAGTGGTGTTGTGGAGCTTGATTGCTTGCACAAACCAAAGGACTAGGTCCAGGAATAATAATGATATTCTTTGAATATTTTAGAGCTTGATAGCTCGTATAATCTATAGGAGGGTTAGGGGTAGTCAATGATAAGATAATAAAAGGATGTCGTGGAACTTGATTACCTACACAAGCCAAAGCATCCAAGTATTCCTCATAAACCATATCATCCCAGTCATGAGTTGGCTCATAAGTTGGTTCTTGACTATGTTCCATGTACTGATTATTACCAAGAGGGTATGGATCTATATCCCAAACAACATTATTTATAGTTAGGTCTTCAAAGTCCTCACAAGCCTCTTCATGCCAATCAAGGTGTTGAGTTAGATCATAAGTTGTTTCATGATTTTGTTCCCATGAATGATTAATATGAGGTAGATAGAAATATGTCTATTAAACAATATTATCATCATTGAGGTCTTGACTAAATCCATAAAGTTCTTTTTGTGTGGCCATTCTATCATAAGTTGGATTGTAAGTGACTCCACCATAAGTGTAGTGAGACATATCTACAATAATGATGAAATCTTCTAAACAAAAAGGCTTAGAGTTCTACACACTCTAAAAAACTATGTCCAAAGGACAAATGGTTTAAGCTTCATCTAACTTGGTCAAAAAGTGGAGTTGTATCTCTAATGTGGTCTAAAAGTGGATTTGTATCTCCAAAATAGTTTGTGCTAAGAATTGGCATAAAATAGCCTAATGTCAAATGTCTAAAGTCAAATGTCATATTCACAAAAGGTCAAGCATCTGAATAGAAACTGACATGTCAAAGGTCTAGATCAAAGTGTTCCAAACAAAGTCTAAACTAGGGAAGGGAAAAGTTGAGTTTCTAGGTCTTTTGTCTAAACACAGAGTCAAAATATAGGCTCAAAAAAATAAGCATATGCTAAGACTTTTGTCTAAATGATGTCAAAATCTATACTTAAAACAAAGGCTGATGTGATTTGATTTAATCTAACAAGCTTGGAAACAAATTTGACATAGACCTGACACACAGAATCAAACATAAACATGATCAGTTGGCATAAGGCATAATACAGAAGGCTCTTTGAAGAAAGACTATGTTTTCCCAAATAAAGGCATAAATAATGACGAGGATAGGTTTTGAACAAACAAATCATCAATAGTTTTCAAATTTGGGTAATCAATTAACTGAAGTTATGTAACCCAAAAGAGAAAGATATGTGTATTAGCCCCATGAATTAAGGCTTAAAAAAATCAATCAATGTTTGATGCCAAACTTGACAAGGCTAATTGAAAATTCAATGTTGAAAACTATGATTTGACCAAATAAGATAGACAAGATTGGACAAAATGATAGCCCAAGACAAAGGTCCAAATGGTATACATGACATGGTTTGAAAAAAGTAGTTTTTGATAAAAGGTAAACTAGTTTTGAAATAAATTAAGTAGCTTAATGATGTAATCATGCTCTAATTATGTGATTGATGTTATGTTTCAAAGACTCAAAAAGTCTCAAAATTTTTTGACATGATTTGGTTAGCATAACACTACCCTCTGCAACTCAAATGACACACACACAAACAAGTTTAGTAAAATTTTCAAGGCACAAGTGTGGTGTAAAATGGCCAGCATAATGCCTCTTTAGAAAAAAAAAGTGACATATAGATAAATTTATTTTGACATGGCTTATAAACAAACAAATAAGTTTTAGTCTCAAAACATACCAAACAAAAATGACATAAATACTCTAAGTATAATCGTCTAAATCCTAGCAAGCATATGGAAAAATGGGGTTGACTAAAACTAGCAAGGTTTTGATCATTCTAGGGGAATCAATTACACAATGACTTTACACCAAATAATGTAAAAAAAATCATAAAAATTGGGTGACCATGGCATTTGCTAGTTTTATAAAGGTCTAGTCCTTTTTACAACCACTACATCCTGTTGTTCGCTCAGTGTAGTGCGATATCCAAATGCATATATGTCCTGTGTGAAACTCCAATTACAAGCCAAATGAATTCAATGCTAAGAGGTGAAACCCTAAGTCAAATCTTCCCTAAAAAACTCATGGGAGGTGATGAAGTTTGCCTCGTAATCCAAGTTTGCATAAAAATAAAGAAAGCATGAAAGTAGAAAGACTTTAGGGTCATTTTCAAGGTCACCCAAACTTTGATGATTTTTTGGGGAGTGCTTTAGATGACTTTATTTATAAACCTTGGACTAGGCTATTTGCAATAGGAATGGCACTTTTTATTCTAAGGGTTCCCTAAAGGGGACAAATAGAAGAGCATACATGCAACATTCCTCTTTTTGCCAAACAAAATTTAATTAAAAAACTATTTCAAACAAAAATTTACAAGTGTGTTCAATTTTAAGTCCAAATGAAAGATTTGGTGGTGTTGATTTGACCCCTTGGTCTTATTTGTAACTTTGAAAAAATTCACCACAAACATCTAAATTCTTTTGTTAAACACCAAAACAAGGTTCCTAATTAATTTTTTTTAAGCATGCAAAAGGTGATCTAAACATGTTTTTGTCAAATGTCAAACTTGGTCCTATAGAAAAAATGTTAGCATGTCCTTTAGATTTGAAGATATTTTTGGTTTGAAATAATAAACTTTAGAAAAAGAGCTCTCAGGTCTATGTTTTAAGAAAAACATAGTGACCGACGTCAGTTTTTATAACCGATGATGGTGACATTTTATAATTGATGTTGGTTATCCAACTGACATAGGTTATACCAATGTGACCGATGATAGGTATATGACCAATGTTAGTTTTACTAATCAACATCGATTAGGATATGAAATTTATGTTGGTCTTACCTACTGACGTTGGTTACTATGTAAAATTGTGGCAAACAAAAATGGTAAAATAAAGTTAGAAATCAATTTACAAGATTTTTAAAGGTCGAAATGAATATTTTTAAGTTGCAAAATTATCTTTTTCAAGTGTGAGGTGCATCTAGTCCCACTAGGCATGCCATAATGTGATCTAGGAATTTGAATCAAGAGAGGATGGTTAGTATAGTGTTAGTTCCAAAATGAAACAAAATGAAAGAAACACAATAATAGCATAACATCTCTAGGCCTAGACACTAGGGACAGTTTGGTAACAGAAACAAATGACAAACACAACTAAAAAGTAAGGAATAAAACATAAGAATTCCTTCACCTTCTTTAGATGTTACAAATGCCTTTGTAGTAGTGGCTTACTCAGTTTTGTGCTCATGAAGTCCTTGACAATGGAAGTTTGGCTACCTCCATCTTACCTTGGCACCTTTGGCTTGTGGCTTGGCTTGGCTTGGGATCAATTTGGAATGGTAACACTCATTTCAATGGCTCCTTGAAGATATTTTTGCATTATAATTTTGAAAAAAAAATAGCTTAGAAATGATGTTCATGGCCTCTCTATTTATAGATTTTTGCAAATGTCTAGAATCAACCTAAACCGTCCATCTTGAGATTGAGATGTGTGGTTGAGAATTAATTTAATTTTTTGAATTAAGTTTATAATTATCTTCGTCATGCCATTAGAAGAAGGGGCAATTAATGGGCATAAAAGACATCATGGAAGTCATTAATGAGGCATGGAGGGCATGAATATTGATATTTGTGGCATTTATGGCCTACGAATGTCTTCCCAAGAAATGAGGTCACCTGATGATGCAGTTATTCAATATTCAGTTCCAAAACAATTTATTCAAGAAGTTTCCATGGAATTATTAATTAGGCCTTGATTTGGATTAATTAATACTTAAGCATGATTAAGCACTTTGTGCACAAATTACTTAGATTGATCAGAATGCCTTGTTATTGGTCCAAAAATTGTCTGGATTGGAATTGGAAGGCAATGTCAAATGCATTGGATCTGTTATCCCATTTAGGATGTTACCAAAAATAAATAATGAAGGCACATATCTCATTCCAGAGATATGATAGGAAAGAGTAATCTAGAGCACTTAGGTGCTAAATTGAGATTTTGACTTAGAATGATCTGATCAAAGTTAGCTAGCCCATAAATTGCATTGCCCCATTTAGGGATACCCTAGCCAAAATCAGCACTTGAATATGTCAGTTTCACATCATTTAGCATGTTTTAGTGTTTTTAGGCTAAATGATGCATTTTGGGTGGAAATTGGTCAAAATCTTAGTTGGAGGTTATCGGTGGCTAGTTTTAGGTGTCTATAGCATCTAATGAACCCATTTATCCTATTTGTCAAAAACAAAACAATGAAGATACCCTTTGAAACATTTGTTGACTACCTTTGTATGTCCATTAGATTGAGGATGATAGGATGAGCCATAAGCCAATTGGGTACCCAAACATACAAATAGTTTAGTCCAAACATTACTAATAAATATGGGATCTTGATCACTTACAATGATCTTTAGAGTGCCATGCAATTTTTGAAATGTATTGAAAAAATTAGAAGCTACTATATTAGCAACAAATGGCTATGATAAGGAGAAAAAGTGAACATACTTGGTGATTTGATCCATAACTACCATGGTAACATTTTTACCCTCAGACCTGAGTAACCCTATAATGAAATCCATGGTAACCTCTTCCCAATGTTAACTAGGGATGGATAAAGACTACAAAAGACCTAGGGTCTTAATGGTTTCACCTTTCTTTTATTGGCATACCATACATTCAACCACATATTTATGAGCATACCCTTTGAGTCCTTTCCAAAATAATTCTTTCTTGATTCTATGATATGTTTTCAAAAATCTTGAGTGTCCTCCAAGTGGAGAGGTATGAAGTTCCTGAAGAATTTTATGTTTGAGGAGAGAATGCTTACAAAGGTATAATCTATCTTTATACCATAATGTGTTCCCCTTCCATAATTTTTTTTATAGAATCATTAGAACCCTACTGAAGATTATGAATCAAATCCTTGGTAGCATTGTCATTCTCCCATTCTAATCGTACTTCTTCTACCCAATTTTCCTGCCACATGGTTATGGTGCATATCAATGCCTCAACTGATTCATCCCATTGAGGCAAGGCATCTACCACCACATTCTCTTTTCCTATCTTATATACTATTTCAAAGTCATAGCCTAACATTTTAGTCACCCATTTTTATTATTATTCAGATTACAAGCATTGTTCCATAAAATATTTGAGGCTATCATGATCAGTATTTACCTAAAATTGATTACCCATTAGATACAATTTCCATTGATTCACTGCATGTAGAATAGCCATCATCTCTTTCTCATATATTGGTTTGAGCCTGTTTTTCTGCTTAAATTGGAAACTTTCAAATGATAATGGTCTTCCTTTTTTTCATGAGTGCAACTCCTATGCCATATCCTAATGCATCACACTCGACAATTTTTTTTAAAAAAAAATTAGGAGTAGTCAAAATTGCAACTATGCACATAACCATTTTCAATTATTTAAATGCTTTGGTAGTTGAATCGGTCCACGAGGAGTCTTTCTTCAAAAAAAGGTGAGTGGGGCTACAATGCTACCATAATTTTGGACAAACTTGTGATAGTAACCAATTAGCCCCAAAAATTTGTAGAGGTTTTTGAGGGTCTTAGGAACTTGCATTTCCATCATTTCTTAGATTTTATTCAGCTCAAATTTCACTCCTTCATATGAAAAAATATGAACCAATTACTCTTCCTATTGGACACCAAAAACACATTTAGAAGTTTGGCATAACATTGATGTTGTTCCATAACTAAAAGCACCTATTTCACATGATTCAAATGGTCTTCCCAATTTTTTATGTAGATGAGGATATGATCAAAAAACACTAATACAAACTTTCTCAAAAATGACCTAAAAAAAGTATTCATCAAACTCTAAAATGTAGATGGTGTATTTGTGAGGCCAAAAGGCATAACCATAAATTCATAATGGCCTTCATGAGTTTTGAAAGCTATTTTAGGTATTTCCTCATTACAGATATGAATTTGATAATATCCAAAGCAAAGATCTAACTTGGTAAATAAATAGCACCATGCAATTCATCTACAAAATCATCAATTACTAGAATAGAAAACTTATCTGTGATTGTGTATTTATTGAGTTCTCTATAGTCTAGGCACATCCTTGAGTTTTCATCCTTCTTCCACACCATGACCATCGAGGAAGAATATTCACTTTGACTATGTTGGATGATTCCTACCTCCAACATCTCTTATACCATATTTTCAATTTCACTCTTCTAGGCATAGGGATACCTATATGGTCTGATATTGGGTGGTGTACTTCCTAAAATGAGTCTAATGGCATGATCATGTGTATGACTTATAGGAAATCCTTTTGGCATGTCACCAAAAATAATATAATGGTAATCTAATGCTTTTTACAAATTAGGATTGGTAGACTCCTTAGTTGGTTTAGCCTTCGTGAAAAATAAGTGTGCCTTAAAACCTTATGTACCTTTTCTAAGAATCTTCATAATATGGTGGAAACTAAATAGTTATGAATATTTATCCCATAATCCATGTAGTTCAATAGTCCTTCTTTCTAAATGGAACCTCGTGAATAATTCCTAAAAATTCATCTCAATAGTGCCCAAAGTGGTGAGCCATTACATGCCCAAAATAATGTTAGTTCCTCCCATGAGAATAACAAACATAGGGGAATCTAATAAATAGTCTCCCATAGCAAGCTTAATGCTATGACATTTTCCAAAATAATTAACCATACCACCATCTACAATCATGAGTTGAAAGTCTAGATCTAGGTAAATGAAACAATTCAAATGAGTAACCAACTTACTATTGATGAAGTTATGTGTACTCCTAGAGTCAATTAACACAATCACCTTCTATTTCTTCAAGAACCCCACCACCTTAAGAATTTGAGGAGTAATCATTATTGAAAGTGCATGATAAGAAATAGTAGGTTGAGAATCTTCAGGTTCTTCTAACCCAAGTGTCCTCATCTTATTCCTCATTATTGGCACCATTAATGTAAAATAACTTCTTTTCAACACATTGATGCCTTTTGCACCATTTGCTATCACAACCAAAACACAAACTTTTTTCACACTTTTCTTCCACTTGTTGAGGTGTTAGTCTAGTAGGCTAATGAAATGATGGTGCTAAAAAGGTGCATTCATAAACATTGGTGAAAGGTTTACATCTAATCAGCTCGTTTTCCTCAAGCATGTGTGCCTTTGGTATGGCCTCAGATATAGTATTAGGATAAAACATGAAAAATTCCAATTGGATGCTATCTTTGAGGCCACCCAAAAATAGGTCAATCAAAATTTTCTCAATGATGTCTACCATATGTAAAGAGAGACTTTGAAATTGATGAATGTAATCCTTGATAGTCCCAATTTGACATAACTTAGCTAGCTAATTGAAATAATGTTTAGATACATTATTCTGATAATGGAGCTGTAACTCCTCATAAAATATTAATCATTAAACTATAATACCCTTTTTAATTTTGATCACACAACTAAAGATACCAAATGAATGGCTCAGGTTCTAGATAGAGAGAGTCCATATCTAATTTTTGCAAACATGGAGTTTGATGTAGATCAAATAAATTTTCAATTTGAGTGAGCCAAATGAGTGGATCATTACCATAAAACTTGTGCAAGTCCACTTTTTCCAACATTATCTTATGGACATAATTAGTATTGGTCTTGTTGGAGTAGGAGAACCAAGTTGAAGCGGTGGAAGATTATTTTTCAATGGATGAGCTAACAAGTTGGCCAATTGCCTAGATATTTATTGTAATTGATACTTCATGTTATCCAAGTCCCCTCTCAAACCTTAATGTCCCCTTAATCCATATCAAAATCATATTTTTTCACAATGTCCTATAAGTCTAACTTAATTTGGTGAACTACCTCTAAAATAGATGAATCAGAAGTTTCATATTCCATGTCATCCTCGTGAGGAGTTTTGGGGGTTTCTTTCCATTTCCTATGTCCATGAGTGTTTGAACTAGCCATGCACAAACCCTAGGAGGTTTTTAGCCCCCAAAAAATGTACCAATGGAATACATCATTATGATCACCTCACTGAGATGAATTCAACTACTACTATTATGCACAAGGGTGAAAAAAATTGACCCAAAAAAGTGTACTAGTGGAATACACCGTTGCAATCATTTCATAGAGATGAACTCCAATGATTACTAGTTTACACAAGGTAAAAAAAAATTAGACATTTGTTTAACCTATAAAAAATGTTTTTTGTTTTTTGTAAAAAAACCTCACAAACAAAACTACAGTGATGAAAAAAATCAAAACCTTCTAGATCACAGGTTATGTTTTTTGGCCTTCTGGTGTTTAGGAAGCTAGATCTAAAAAAAATGTGCCATAGAAAATTGCCCAAATTGATGATCTGATACCACTTGTAAGGAAATTACTTATATTATTCACAATAATAGAATTATATAGGGCATAATTAAGAGTAGAATAAATAGATACACAAAAACAATTGGAAAAAGAGCATAATACTTGAATATTATGATTGAGCCAGTTTGAGGGGGCAACCTCCACAACAATGAAATAATAATATAATTTATAATATGATCCTAAAAGACAAACCACTGCCTTGTATATATAATCTACTTAGCCATAGTTATTTCATAGGTGTTAAGCATGAAATATACTAAGACAGGGGGGTGAATCAATATATTATATATCTTTTTACTTAATTTGATTTATTTCTTTAACCACTTAATCACACATTTAAAATATTCAATAAAACTAAAATAATAATTTGCACCACACGATGAGAGAGAGAGAGAGAGAGAGAGAGAGAGAGAGAGAGAGAGAGAGAGAGAGAGAGAGAGAGAGAGAGAGAGAGAGACCAAATTTTTATGTGGAAACTCAAAGTTAAAAAAACCATAGAGAATAATCTCAAGTATATGAATGAGCACCAACTCAAAATACAAAGTTTTTAAGCACCAACCCATAGGATCACCAACCCCTCTTGTATATAAAAAACAACTATCTCTCAATGTTACTTACTCAACAAATGATATAACTCTATAATATCTCTTACTTTTCTCTCTTAAAAAACAAATACAAACCATACACTCTCTTGCATATTACAAATGGCTTCTCAAGCCTTTATTTATAGCTTTCCAAATGACCTTTGGCATTCACCCTTTGTGACCCTTCAAACCTCATGGAAAATGGGACCAAATTTGCATGACCCTTTGTATCATTGCATTTGAAAAGTCATATGGTGACCCTTCATAAGAAAAAGTGTCATTTCCTCTTTTGTCTTTATCTTGGTGACTTTTAATATTTCTCAAAGTGTACCTTCATAGAAAAATGTGCCATATCTCTTTTGTCTTCACATGGTGACTCTTGGAATTCCTTAAGATGATTCTTCATGAGAAAATGCATCCCATTCCTCTTTCATCTTTTACCTCATCTATGGGCCCTCTTTTGACTTATATGCAACCAAAAATATATTCATTAATATTAAATAAATATTAACACATATTATCCAAGATATGAATATAAAAATAAATAAATAAATGCAATGGGGCCTTTATCACCAATAATGCTAGACCTTTAACATCAATGATAATATTTCCAACAATCTCCCCCTTTGTCATTGATGGCAACCTCAAACTAAAATTACCACATCTTAAAACTTGCACATACTATCATCTAAAAAACATATAGTAACTCCCCCTTACTATAGCAAAATGTACCTATTTTTGCACCTATACCTGTACCTATTATTCTCCCCCTTTGATATCAATGGAAAAGGGCCTACCTAGAGCTAACACTTAGCTCCCCCTCAACTGATGTTGAACCTCAATGGTAGGAAGTAAAATAAATTACTCCCAACTTCTCTACTAGATACTCAAATGTGTCTTTTGGTAGTGGATTTATGAAAATATCTACAATCTAATCTATAGTACTGATATACTCCATCTTTATCTATTGATCTACAACCTACTCTCTCAAGAAGTGATATATAATGGGAATATGTTTTGTTCTTGAATGCATCACTGAATTCTTTGAAATATTAATAGCACTTGTGTTATCACAAAAAATAGAAATAAGTTCATCATACTTTACCTTGATATCTTCCAAAGTTTGCTTCATCTAAAACACTTCAGTACAACATAATACCATTGCAATATATTCCGATTCAGTTGTAGAAAGTGATACTGAATTTTGCTTCTTACTTAGCCATGATACTAATATATCACTAAGGAATAAATCTCCTCCACTTGTACTCATCCAAACACCCCATCTCCTCCACTTGTACTCATCCAAACACCCCACCCAATCTGAATCTATATAAGCAACCAAAGTGAAATCTATACCTACGGGATACCACAATTCATAATCCAATGTCCCCTTGATATATCTAAATATTCTCTTCACCAACTAAACATGATTGTCTTTTGGAGCCAACTGATATCTTGAAACCATATTGACTACATGCATGATGTATGGCCTTGATGTTGTTAAATATAAAAGACTACTAACATAGATCTATACAAAAATTTATTTGTAATAGGTGAATCTTCATCCTTGCTCACCTTATTTCCTGTACACATTAGTGTGCCAACTGGTGCATAATCTTCAAAACCAAATTTATTCAACATTTCCTTGGCATATTTACTTTGAGATATGAAAATTCTTTTATTTGACATAAATATTTTCAATCTTAAGAAAAATGACAATTCTCCAAGCATAGACATCTCAAATTATTTTTACATATTATCAAAAAAAAAATTATCATCAATATTTTCTCCAAAAATGATGTCATCAACATATACCAAAAATAATCAATTGATGCTCCCCTTCTATTTTGATGTAGAGATTACTATTAGCAAATCCTCTCTTAAAACCTTGATCTTGTAGGTACTTATCAAGTCTTACATACCAAGCTTTGGGAGCTTGTTTCAATCCATATAATGCTTTCTTCAATCTGCATACATGGCTACCAATATTTGAGAGAATAAATCCCTCAGGCTACTCAATGTAGACCTCTTGTACATTCCCATTTAGGAAGGCAAATTTGACATCCATCTGAAACACTTTGAAAATTTTAAACACTGCTTATGCAAGAAACATTCTAATAGCCTCTAACCTTGCCACTAGTGCAAAAGTTTATTCAAAATCTATTCCCTCAATCTGAGCATATCCTTTACATACTAATTTTTCTTTATTTCTAGTCACTTCTCTATTTTCATTCAAATTATTTCTATAAACCCATTTTATTCCTATCACATTGTGACCTTTTGGTCTAGGCATTAATTTCCAAGTATCATTCTTTTCTATCTAATTTAATTCTTCATCCATAGCCTTAACCTAATGCTTATCATGTCTAGCTGCTAAAAAAGTTCTAGGTTGAATTTTGGATAATAAATAAAAATTAACTTGCTCAAACTCACTTACCATCATTCTTCTGGTGTGAATTCTTTCATTTATGTCCCTAATGATGTCACTTTTATTATGATTTATCTAAACATGGATGGAGTTTTGGTGTCCTTTTTATCCTTCTTCTCATCTTCATCTGATTCTTCAAAATCTTCTTCTTCAATGATTTTAGGACTGTCTATTAGATCACTGATTCTTTGTGTTCCATCTTCTTCTATCCTGACACTTGCACTTTCAACAATTTTTTTGATTCTTTTTTTATAACATTTATAATCTTTAATTTTGTAAGAAAACCAAGAAATATACCTTCATCTACTCTAGATTCAAACTTATTAAGTTTTTCATCAGTTCTCTTTATGAAGCATCTGCTACCAAAAACTCTAAAATAATCAACTATTATTGGTTTGTCTTTCCATAGCTCATAAGGAGTCTTGTCACTATTGACTCTCAATAATTCTCTGTTATAAATATGCACTACTGTAGTAACTACCTCTCTCCAATATTTATCTGCTATCTTGGATTCATTTAGCATTGTCCTCGCCATCTCCTAAACTATTCTATTTTTTCATTCAACTAGTCCATTTTGCTATGGAGTTCTAGCTGTTGAATAATGTCTCTTTATTCCATAGTCTTCACAAAACTCAATAAATTGATCTAACATGAATTCTCCTCCTTGGTCTGATCTTAGACACTTAATCTTTAAACTAGTTTCATTCTGAACTAATGCTTTGAATGCTTTGAAATGTATGAAAGCTTCTAATTTTTTATTTAAAAACATTACCCAAGTCATACATGAAAAATCATCAATAATCAACATGAAATATTTCTCACTTCAAGTAATTTGATTTTCTATAGGTCCACATAGATTAGTGTGAACAATCTCTAGCATCTGAGTGGTCGAGTACTCTTTTATTTTAAACCACCTTCTAGCCTACTTTCTATGCTAACAAGGTTCACAAAGCATATTGGATGGATTTATAATATTTGGAAGATTTTTTATTTCTTGCTTCTTGATGATGTTGACAATATTGTCAAAATTTATGTGCCCTATTCTCCTGTGTCATAGCTAACTTTCTTCAATCTGATTTAAACAACATCTTTGACCTTTGATGTATGATAGTATATACAAATTATTGGTTGTTCTATGAGCATCTGCAACCATCACATTTGAATATTTTATTCTAATTTCACAACCTTCTACATAAAACTTTAGTGTGTGCCTCCAATCACACATTTGACTTACACTCAAAATATTATGCTTAAGACTTTCTACATATAAAACATTTTCAATTTTAGTTCTACCATTATCCAAACTTAGTGTACCTTTTTTAGTAATTTTGGTAGTAGTATTGTCTCCAAATTTTACTATGCCACCATTAATCTTCTTCAAGGTTATGAACTTGCTCTAGTCTCCTATCATATGTATCAAACATCTACTATCAATGAACCATGTCTTTTCTTCATTTCTTGCATGTAAAGCTGTCTGCACCAACATAGATTTTTAGGTTGTTTCTTTTACCATGAACTTGTCTGAACTTTCTTTTTGATGAATGGAGCTTTGAAACTCTGGTCCTTCTTGACTAACTCAAACATGCTTCTATAATATCAAGCTATGTGTTTGAAATTGTTTCACTTGTAACATATTATGGCTTCTTTATTAAAGCTTGATAGATGAGTAAAAGAGTTGTCTCTTTTTTTTGACTCTGTAAAAATTTCCTTCTTATTTCTAAAATTGTTAGCCCTTTTTTGACATTCTATTTTCTTATGACCATAAAAATTACAATAAAAATAATAACCATAAAAATAGGACAAGTTTGTGTATCTCTGACCTGATTACCTTTTGTAGCTTTCTTCCCTCCAGCCTTCTTTGTTTGAGATGTCCTCTATATTCTTAACTTCTTCCCTTTTTATTTCTTCTTTTGTAAGAGCTTCAACATAACTTTTTCCTTTTTCCTTGTCTGTGAAATTAGTGACCTCCTCTTTCTCTTTTTCAAATCTAATACTTATCTTATCTGACATTGATCTTTGATTTTCTAATATCTTATTCAACATATTAGTGTTATTTTCAAATTTTGAATCATTGGATACTCTATCATTGATTACTTTATTTATTTTCTCAAGATTTGTTTTTAAAGAAGTAATTTCAATAACATACCTTTCACATTCTTTACTTACTATTTTCAACTATGTCATTAGATCTTCTTCATTCTTCTTGGCTTTTTCAAAGTGTGATTAAAGATATTCAATTAGTTCCTTTGACTCCTTTTCATTTTTCTTGATTTGGAGCTTTAATCTTCGATTCTTCTTTTCAAGATATTTTAACTCTTCTAAGGCACAAATGAGTTCTCCTTCCAAATTCACTTCAACTTCATCTTATTTTTCTTCTTGATCATCTATACTTTTGCTTGTGGAGGCATTTTCATGTATGGCCATGAATAGAGTCTCTTCTTCTTATGAATCACTAACTCCACTATCTTCGACTGAGCTAGGATCTTTAAAATATAAACTCTTCTTCTCGAATCTCTTCTTGAATTTACCTTTTAAATTCTTCTTGTATGTAAACTTTCCTTCTTCATTGTCATCATTACCCTTATTTGGGCATTTAGCTACAAAATTTCCAATATTTTCATAATTAAAACATTTAAAAGGTAATTTTCCTTGATATTTACCTATTCCCTTTTTTGGCTTGAGAATGAAAAGAACTCCATTTTCATCTTCATCATCGCTAGAACTATCACTTGATTCTTGAATCTTAGCCTTCTCTTTCTTTGATGTCTTGAAAGCAGCTTCTCTCTTTGAGGGTTTGTCTTATTCAGTCTGCATCTCATATGCCATAAGAATACCATGAAGCTCATCCATCTTTAGCTTGGATAAATTCTTCATCTCTTCAATTTTCACAACTTTTGCATCATATCTCAATAGTAGAGATCTTAAAACTTTTTGAACCACAGTTGATTTTTCTAAATTTTCTCTAACACCTTGAATCTGATTAACTATTTGATCAACCTGCAAAAGATAACTTGCTATATTTTCTTCTTCTTCCATCTTCAAACTCTCAAACTATCTTTTGAAAGTTTGAAGCTTAGCTTGTTAAACCTTTCCATCACCTTTGTAAATATTCTCAAGTTTTACCCAAGTTTCGTGAGCAGATTTACATTGCATAACTTTAACAAATTTTGATTCACATAAACCACATAAAATAGCATTTAAATCTTTAGCATTATTTTCACTTGCTTTCGTTTTTGTTGGAGTAGTTACAAGTGTTTGTGGCTCTTCATATTCCTCCACCACTACTTGCCATATGTTGAATCTAAGGGCCATCAAATAAGTCTTCATCCTTATGCTCCAAAAAACATAATTCAGCCCATCAAACAAAGATTCCTTATTTGTATAAAATCCTTCATGTGATCCAGCCATCATGCTTTCTCGATCTACCTTTATGCTGTAAAACTTTTTGAAAAGGAACCTGCTCTGATACCAATTGTTAAGCATGAAATATACTGATTGGGGGTGAATCAATATATTATATATCTTTTTACTTAATCTAATTTCTTTAACCACTTGATCACACATTCAAGATATGTAAGAAAATTGAAACAATAAATTGCAACATGAGAGAGAGAGAGAGAGAGAGAGAGATAGAGACCAAATTTTTATGTGGAAACCCAAAGTGAGAAAACCCTCTCAAGTATATGAATGAGCACCAACTCAAAATATAAAGTTCACAAGCACCAATTTTTAAGAGCACCAACCCCTTTGCCAAGAACCAACATAGCAACTATTTGTGAGCACCAACCCCTTGCAAATATTTTTGAGCACCAACCCATAGGAGCACCAAACCCTCTAGTGTATTAAATACATCTATCTTTTAATGGTGCTTACTCAACAAATGATAGAACTCTATAATATCTCCTACTTTTCTCTCTTCAAAAATAAATACAAACCATGCACTCTCTTGCATATTAAAAATGGCTTCTCAAGCCTTTATTTATATCTTTTCAAATGACCTTTGGAATTCACCTTTTATGACCCTTCAAACCTCATGGAAAATGGTGCCAAACTTGCATGGCCCTTTGTATCCTTGTATTTGAAAATTCATATGGTGACCCTTCATAAGCAAAAGCACTCTTTCCTCTTTTATCTTTATCTTGGTGACTTTTCTTATTCCTCAAAGTTCCCCTTCATGTAAAAATGTGCCATACCTCTTTTGTCTTCACATAGAGACTCTTGAAATTCCTTAAGATAACTCTTCATGAGAAAATGCATCCCATTCTTATTTCATCTTTAACCCCATGACTCTTTGATTTCTCCATGGGCCCTCTTTTGACTTATATGCAACCAAAAATATATTCATTAATATTAAATAAATATTAACACACATTAGCGAAGATATGAATATTAAAAACACCATTAAACGCAATGGGGCATTTAGCACCAATAATGCTAGACCTTTGACATCAATGACAATATTTCTAATGATAGGTTAACCATACTAAGAACATGAAGAAAGGAAATAAACTAATATGAAGATTTGTAAGACATAATTTATCCACACATATCCCTAAACTCACTATAGGTTAAGGGCATAGCAACATTTTATACTAAAATATAGGACCATAAAATAAAAATAAAAACTTAGGTTACATTTCAAATCTTGATTTAATAATGTGTAATGCAAATATATAAATATATAAACTATCAACCATTTTATTCAAAAAATAAATGAAAGGAATCTCTTGCAAAAATCCAAAAAGAGGAGATTGAAATTTAGTATTACTAAAAAAAATCATTGCAACCTTGAATTTAAATCCATATAACCTTATTTCCAATGAACATGATATATTTGTCAAATGAAACTCTTCTTTCAAATAACCACCAAAAAATTGAATGCAATCCTCATAACGTCGATGTTGTCAACAATTTTAAAAATTACCATAAATTCTAATCATGACTGAAAATTCAACCTTCTGAACCAGGCAAAATATTTGACTATGTCATTATGTCAAATTATCTTCTTAAAACTATATGAAACCACAGATGCATTCAATACTTCAATACCATTATACATGCTTACTATAATAATCAGAATCAAAATAGTTCCAAATACCAAGATTAAAAAAATAGTAATATCGATCATTTTCAACCCTACTCTACTTCTTCTATTTAAATTGTATGTGCATAACTTAACAAAACATATTCAATATTCTTCAGTATTACCCAATAGTTTCCTCTTTGATATTAAATTCTAAAATTCAACTAAAATCTTAAAATATCCATAATATCAAACAACTTATATCATCAAAGAAAGGTAAAGAGTCTCTGAACAAATATCCTCTTTGTACATGTCTTTACCAATAATTGTTTATGCATGACCGAATACCATTATACAAAATCAAAACCTAAACCTTTATTCAACACAAAATGCTATATAGGTAGATCTCACTAATACCATCATTGAAATTATTCAATATATATCCATTGTACATTGAAAAACCCTAAAACATTTTTATGGGTGAATAAAATGAGGTCAAATATGAATTCAACCAAAACTTTTGATTACCAAAATGTAAATAAAACCCAACTTCAAGAAAAACATTCATTGCCTCTTAAGATTTATTCAATCTACATTCATCTAAAACTTCATATAAACCTTCATAAGAATACAAAGACCAAACAGTCTTCAAAAATTAATCAAAATTTGTATACCATAATTGATGCTAAAACACCAAACAACTTACTCTCAAACAAGCACTCTTATGAACCAAAATATATGCATGCAGAAGGAAATACAAATTTATTATACTAAAAATTACATCTTTTTTCCCAAAAGAAATAAAACACATATAACCATTATTTTCATCATATCATCTCATATATTTCCATACATAGGACTACATTTGTTTGTCTCATGATCTATTTTAACATCAAACAAAGATATCTTTTATATCTACTTCAAAACCTTTAATACCTAGAAAACATTTGAAGGATGCCATTACATTCATGCACATGAAGACTTCCACCATGACCTAAATATTTATAAACCTTCACAAAAGTTGCCAACCATTGTATAACAAAATGATATCAATTGAGAGTTTTCAAGCCTCTAAATATATTCAACTAAACATTAAATATTTAGCATGCACACCTTTCATAGAATCAGAGTTCAAAACCCATCTTGAATGAAACTATAATCATTTCAAAAACACACTCAGATACCTATGAGCTTCACAATTTTCTTTTATAATGCCATGTAAATGAATAAAAAATATAAAGGAATATGTTGATATTTCAATTTGAATATCTAGACAAACTACATTTTCTTTGATAAAAACTACCATGAGATGATCAACATACCTTGCCTACAACTAAAACCCAATACTCAAAACTTTTGAACTCAATCCTTTCGCTAATTCTTCTTGTAGATCTTTGTTTTTGCTCATAATCTTTGTAAATGACTATCAAATGAATAACTACTCTTTGTATATGTAAAGCTTTTCATTAACCATTCCTATTGACGTGTTCATTCACCATTTGCTATAAAATATGTTATTGATTATTTAGTGGTTTGAGTAAATTTACCACTCTTTTACCAGATATAAAAAATACCAACCTTCTTTCTAAAATCCTCACCAATGATAAAAAATTCGTGTATGTACCTTGATAATCAATGCAATAAAATTTCTTGACTTTAAACAAATCCCTATGAAATCTTCACAGAAAATTTGCACCAATACATTGATATTATCTCATTTGAACTTATTTGGTATCACATTCAATATATTTTATAAGTTTCAACCATAACTTTGAACCAAATCATATTCATAACTTATATGCATTGCCATATACCATAATCTATTTAATCAACCACCTTAGCAATCCCATGTCACGATGACCATGTAACTTAACAACTTATTCCTTAGATTTAGCACTTAGGTTTAGGTATTTATATATAAATTTAGGCATACATTATCAATAAAATTTAGTATATATGTTAGATTTAAATCAAGCATATAACCTTATTACCTTGGTCACAATAATCATCTATTCCATATATGAAATGGAATGATATAAAGATCATATATCATTTTCAATCTCAACCAGTAACCTTATGAGTTTGAAACTTAGCCCAATGAATCACAAAATAAATTTTAATAAGCATCATATCAAACCTTCACTGATCAATATGTTTACGTAAAGTAGACAAAAAAATTCAATCTTTTCATATATATCAACATCGATAGATAAAATTGCATCATTTATAATTGAAATACATAAAATGAAACCAACAAGTGTCACTACTCAAATGACCAAGTCAAATTGCAAACAAATACCATTTTGCATCTCTCAATCATATAAATATTGAATGTGTTTTCATTAATCACCATTATGCGTTTGAACTCACTTGTTAACTTTTAAGTAAAAAAGATCATCAACACGATAGTCATAAATGATTGTTTAACATAAAAATGCATATTCAAAATGAAAGCAAACAACTTAGACCCCCATAAACAATTTTAGACTTTATGACCTTAAGTCATCAGTATGGTCGAATGTATAAGTACATTTAAGTTTTTGGAAAAAAAAGGGTACCAAAAATAGGCATAACATTGGCAACCTTGCTAGCCAGTTTTAACAATGAAATAAGGTATTAAAATAATAAATTACCTATCTGAAAGATAAATCATCTGAGAGTATGATCTAATTTCAATAATTTCTTAGGTAGCTAAATGTGAACCTATTTAATAATGATAAGTTTTTAAGGGATGAAGCGTTCAACTAGTGTGGCATAGAGATTGGGATAGATTAGATAAAGAAATTCAGGATAGATATATAATCAAATGAAAACAAATTCAAGTACAAATTTTGAAAATAAGAAATGCTTAAAACTCATTTATAACTAGATTATGCTTATTCATAAATAAATAATTTGAACTTATCATGTAAAATATCTAAGCATAATTGATAAGCATACAGTGATATGGAAACTTTCTTGTACTCTACCTTCAGCATAATGAATGCCTCTAAAAGTGTAACCAATATTGATATAATCAAAGGAAAAGAAAACAAATAAACAATAAAAATAAAATAAACCAAAATGAAAAGAAAACAAACTAAAATCAAAACAAGAAAGAAAATATAAAAAGAGCTATTGATAAAATAATTTCAAATGATGTCCATTGACCAAATAACACAATAAATTTTCATCTATATCCTACAAATGAAAAATATTTTTCCAAATTATAGCCACAATTTTATATGGACTCAACTAAAGAGAATCAAAATTATGGTGTTTACATGAATCTTCATGGGTTTTGTCCCAATAAAGGATAAGATCACCTACTTTAAAAAATTTATTGGATACTTTTTTGTCAAAAAACTACTTTAACTTTTATTTAGCTTTCTCTAACTTCTATAATGTAGTATATTTAGTTTCATCTAAGGTTATCAAATCATTAAGTTTTTTTTCAATTAGATTATTATCACTCACTAAATATTGTAAATCAGTATCAATAGAATAAATCTGAAGTTCAATCAGTAATGTATACACTATAATTTTATCACTTCATCAAATTACACAAGGGAATGACTTCTCATAATTTCACACATTCTGATCAATTTTCCATTCAATTATTAGTTCATTGTTCATTTTTTTTCCTTGATCATTTATGTGCTCAATTGTCAATTTCTCAAATCATTTATCATTTCTCTAATCAATGATCATTCTCTATCCAATTACTTCCTTATCTCAATTTCAATCTAAGGATTAATTCCTCACATTATATTAATTAAATAGGTCTTTGATATATTTAATTAATTACTCTTATAATTACTAATATTCTTATTTTCCCTCCAAGTGCATATCTTCATACACAAGGGAATCTTGAGATCCTAAGGATTTACCCTTGAGAACAAAATAATCTTGCAAAGAATTAGCAATAATGTGGGATTATACTCCACCCTTCATCTTGAAAATAAGATGAAGGGCTCACCTTTAAGATCCATGTGCTCTCTTGGAGAGGATGTTCCACACTTAGTCTTGATTGAGATGAAGGGCTTATTTTCATTCATATTTGTTGGTTATAAAGATCATCCTCCACCCTTCATCTTGATTGAGATGAAGAGATTATTTTCATTCATATTTGATAGTTACAAAGATCATCTTCCACCCTTCATATTGATTGAGATGAAGGGTTTATTTCCATTCATGTTTGATATTTGTAAAGGTCATCATCCACCCTTCATCTTGATTGAGATGAAGGGATTACATCATTGATCCATGTGTTTAATCTATGTGCACACTTGAGGACCTTTTGGTAACTGTCATCTTGAATTACATATGAAGGGTCCTTATTAATCTTTTTTTTATATATAAATAATATCATTCACATCACTATTCTCATATTCAAGCAATATAACGAAGCCCTAAAATTTTATTAAGCTAAACTTGTTTATCAATCTATGTTCTTTTATCAAAATCTTCATGATCCATAGCTTTTATAAAGATACTTAACTTCAAATTTGTATTGACAAAGACCATCTGAGACACATCACAACAATGATCAAGCTATAAAGGAGGTTTGCATGGTGTGAGTCTTTATGCATTTGTAATCTCTTTGGTATTTTGATGAGCTATGAGGTCTTAGGTGTGTCTTTAATATTTGTTATCAATTTGCTTTTCTTAACTAAATGTTTGTTAAAATATTGAATATCTACATTCTAATGACACATATGGCATTCCCAGTGGGAGCTCACAACCCACACCTTTCCTTTGAGCCTATAAATTAATATTGATTTGTAGAGAATCTTGATATTTTGGTTCTTTTGTGTTCAAATTTCCATATTCTAGTTTTCTTTGTTAATAACCAAATTCATTCCCAAAAATAGTGAAATTATCTATAGTTTTTATAGTAATCAAAGAAATTTCCCCTGTAATGATGAAATCATCCCTATCTTTCCTAGTATATCCTCTAGTTTTTCACAAGTTTATTCTTCAGCAAAATTGTTCTACATTTCAGCAAAATTGTTTAGGTTTGATACTTTGTTCATTAGCAAAAATTTTGTCTTTAGTAAAATTATTTTGATAATTGATGAAATCATCCTTGATAATCAATGAAATTTTCTATATCTAGTTTTATGTGTTATGTATGTGTTCTGTGTAGGTTCATATAAATAGTGAAATTAATTATTTGTTTAGAGATGTTGTCTATATGTTTAACTAATTTGACATATCTTTAATGAAATTATTCTGATAATTGATGAAATCATCCCTAATAATCGATGAAATTATCTTTATTTGGTTTTCTATGTTATGTATGTGTTCTATGTAGGTTTATATAAACAGTGAAATTATTAATTTGTTTATAAAAATTGTATATCTATTTAATGAATTTGACATATATTTTGTGAAATTGTGATCATAATCAGTGAAACTATTCATGTCTAGTATTTTGTGCTCTATCCAGGTTCATATAAATAACAAAATTATTTATTTGTTTAACAAAACTATCTATTTGTTTAGTGAATTTTTCATATCTTTAGTAAAATATTTTTTTTAATCGTTGAAATCATCCTTGATAATTGACAAAATTGTCTCTGTCTATTTTTTTTGTCTTTTGTCTAGGTTTTGTGCAAATTCTTAAAAATAATGAAATTGTTATGTATATCAACGAAAATATTTCTATGTGAAAACCTAGGAGTTGAAAAAAATCTAAAAAAATCAATCTCCTTCACTTGTCAAAGACCCATAAGAAAAAATACTCACCTTATTTTGATTGAAAGTTCCAAAAAAAGGATGATCGATTCAAACAAATCACATTTAATTTTGGGTTTTAAAAAGAACACTTATTTATTTATCAAAGTTCTCTCATTTCATGTAACAATTCTTTCTTTCTTATTTCTTATTATGTGTATTTTTCACATATGCTCTCCCATTTTGGGTGACTCAAAGATATAAATGTTTTATTTATTTTAAATCCTGACTATTTTCCTATTATGCTCTTTGTTCACCCTTTGTGGAAGTTGCTCGAATCATAATGGTAATACCTTCCTTTTTCTTTTTTAGATTGTGAGTGGGAGTTCATAGCCTCTTCAAACTTTATTTAGGAGTGTGTCAACCTAGAATTTCATCTCCCAACATCATACCAACCACACTTATTTGGTAGCATATACAAATTGTTCACACAATTTGATTAGACAGTGGTTGATTGGTTACCCTAACAAGTCAAAAATATTCCCAAAGCTTACATGATCTAGGCATCATACTTCATAGAGTAATTGATAGATGAATTCATTACAAAAAAGAAAAAGCCTTTTCACAATAATCTAGATGGCATTTCATCCAATTGATAGATTGTTCTTAAGTGCCCACATACCATAAGGTATGTCAAGACCAACTAGTTTTGCTAATCAAAAATTTAGAATAGAAGCCTTTTTGCCTTAGAATTATCACTGATGTAGGGATGCAAAGGTTAAAATCTTCTAAATATTTCCTTTACATACAACATTTGGAGAGAAGGGGGTGGAAAAAACCCACCAATAACCTAAATTAATTAATTAATTTTAAATAATATTAAACTTTATCCTCTCAAAAATAAGTATATCAGAAGGATTAGTGATTTACCCTAAACCTATGTCAGTTTATTGAGTCCTTATTTGGCCAAAAATTATCATATTATACTTACACTAAAAGGCATTACTCTATTTGTGTCATTGGTCAAATAATTATCCATTTTACCTTGGTCAAAATATTTACATCACACACCCTTTTCATGTGGAATTATACCATTATTTTATCCATATCATTGGTCAAATCTATTCCATTTATACCTTATTCAAAACATGTAAACTTTGTACCTCTTTTCTTGTGTATAATTATGTTGTTGTGATGTTCATGTCTTGTTCAAAATCTATTCAAAGTCTTGTCATTTCTAAAAAGTTTCCAATTGTCTTTTGCTAAAAGGCATCTTTCTGATCTAGAGTTTGTTCCAACATTTGAATCCAATAATTCCTCATTACACTCAAAGTGGTATGGTCTATAGTACCACTTATGATGATGATTGGATCCAAAATCAAGCCAATCCATTTGTGCAATACGAATTTACCAACCATTGTATGAGGATTATTATCAAGAGGACATGGAGGCTAATTAATTATAATATAAAGAAGAAGAGCTACCTCTTTATGAAGCACCTAGAAATTAATTTGACCACCAATAATATACTAATAAAGACAATAATATTTTACATCTATTAGATATGGAAACCAAAGTCCCTAGTGATTTCCCTATAGAGAGTATCTATAGAGAAGAATTAGCATAGGCTAATCCTAATCATGTCATAATTATAGATTTGACTGATGATACATATTTGTATGACTATAATCTCAAAGAGGGTCAACCCTCAACAAATCTAGAAACATAAATAAAATGGAAATAATTACTTGACTTTGTATCCATAATATCCCCTATTCTCATCATACAAATATAACAAGCTAAGTAATTAATTAATAACCTTCATACATTGATACTTAATCTAATTAATAAGTCTCAAATTGAATTGCAAGAAAAGGAACCCATAGTTAATTCACTTCCCCAAGTCAAAATGTCCACATCTCCTAAACAAAAGGTACTTGTAGAGTCTTCACAACATATTATGGAATAACTTCAAACATTTCCTAATCCCCATCAAGTACCACATAAGTCCAGTCTTAGAAATTTATATGAGCAAATACTTTTATAGCATATTCTAATCCATAAATCATGTTTACCCCTTAGGCCTTACAAACAGTAAATAAATGGATTTTAAAAATAAGTCATTTTTCAAATTTTTAATTAAAGGAATTGACTTTAAAATTTGAATGTAAATTGTCTAAATAATTTTGAATGTGAGTATTTTATAAACTCATCTAACTTTATTGTTTAGTTAAAACATTCCATTTGTATTTTATCTCTTTAAATAATCTCTTAATAAATTCCCACAATTAGTTTCTAGATATCAATGAATAATCTAAAATTGATATACTAATGGAATACTAAAAAACTAAAATAAAATAGAGACAAGAGATTGTTTATAGGGTTCACCAATATAGCTACATCTCCAGGTTCATTCAAACTGTTCCATTATAAAACAAGATGTAAATACAGTATATACAACTTACATCCTTGAATGGTTTTAAGAAAACTTGTAGCTCTGTGTGATATGATTAACTCATCTATAATATGAAATCATTATTCTCTTCAACCAAACGAGTACCTATAAGTGCTTATGGATCTCCTGAATGGGCTAATAACTCTCTCAACAAGAGGAAAATAACTCTCAATAAGAGTAAAAATACTCTCAAAGGATTTAAAATATATCCTTGGCTTTTACAAATCCCACACTGTGTTCTTCAAACATAATAAACCTTCACCTATATGGACCATCCCTGCTTGAAAATCCCTTCAAAATTCCTTCTACCAAAATAAGTATTCAACCTATATTTTATTTTGTATGTTGCCCCAAATAAATAATAAATCCTCAATATATTAAAAAAAATCCATAGAGCCAATGTTGGCTAACAATCGTATTTCTTTTCTTAAAGTATGGATCCATCCCATAATAGGCTTACATGAAAATTAACATGAAATAAAATCCCATATTTGGTTGGTGGTTTGAGCACAAAATGTTAATTAAGAATGGTGCTTCCATTTAAATTAGTCCATGAAGACTGTATGGCTTCCACCATTTTCGTCCATGTCCATCCAAAGTGCAAATGGATGTAAGATTCACCAACCACTATGTGGATAGGATCCACATGGGGGAAAAGGTGGGGTGAGTTGCATCTTTAAAATATTGATTAACCTAAGATAAAGATATGAGGCTTAAATTGGGACAAGAGCCTCAGATATATCCAATGTTTATAACCAAAACCATGAATAGTGTATTTAAAATACTTTGAAAATAAAGAATATTAAGGTGGGAATAATTAGAATTAATATAATTGCATTGGAAAATAAAAAGATGATGTGGAATATAATAAATATTCTAAGGCACATAAAACAAGGTCTTTCAGTGGAAATATAATAGGAATATTGGGATGTCTAATTAAAATTGCATGGTTATGAGGTGGCATGTTGGCTGGATAATACCACACCTACAACCAAAGCATTAGTGTAACATCAAAATAATTCAAATATAAAGAGAAATTAAATATGGTATAAAAATACTCCCTCCATAAAAAGAGTGAATCGATCATGGCTGAGGCCTCCAACTAGTAAATAACAACATCCATTTTGACTTAAAAGTAACAAAACTTTTATAAACTCTTTATATTTTTATCATGTGTCAATTTTTCATTTTGACACTTATACTTTCCACATTTTTCCATTTAAACCATATGAAGGGTGAAAAATCCTCCAGATCAAAACCTCCCCAATAAGACCTTTTTGGTCCCCAAAAGGTCAAGTCACTCACTGACTCTATTAAATGGTTCTCCTGCAAAACTCTCGCCTCTACAAAACATCACGATAAAATATCATGGTAATGATTCAAAAATTAAACTAAATAATTGAAACTTCTAGTGAAAGAAAATATCTATCCAATATCAAATTGTAGATAGAATTAAATAGCCTGTACAAATGTCACATCTCCAAAATGGTGAATCTTTCAATCACTACAATATGATCACCAAGTGCAACTACAAACTAGTTTGTTAGTGTAATAAATATACATGCTAATTGTAACCACATTTGACATTTACAAATAAATGCCCAAAATTAATAAGGGACTTATAACATGTGTAAATATCATGCATGGCTACAAAAACTTTGTAAAATTATTACAATTACAAATGGTGCCCAAAAAGGATCTTATAAGCCTCTATTCACACAATGTAAACAAAAACATACATACTAAAATGTAAATTTTCCCAAAATAGACATATTGATCATGCCCCATATAACTTGCATATACTGCTATTAAAGTTTAAAATTGGAGTTTTTAAAAACCCTTAAACATGAGAAAACAATCAAGTATGATAAACTTATCCCCTAACTTTTATCTATAGGTCACTCCAATTAACCATAATCAAATCTTAAAATCATTTGAGAATATCTCCAAGTATAAGCATGATTTAATTCATTTTACCAATGTATCAAGAACTCAAAACTTATCAAGGAGAATCAAAATAGAGCTTTTAGCAAAACCATAAACATGAGAAAATAATCCAAGTATGATAAACCTGTCACTTAAATTTTTTCACAACTGGT
Source organism: Torreya grandis (assembly GCA_037957365.1). Classification (NCBI taxonomy): domain Eukaryota; kingdom Viridiplantae; phylum Streptophyta; class Pinopsida; order Cupressales; family Taxaceae; genus Torreya; species Torreya grandis. Next base: position 1,538,548 of record JARHVA010002162.1, read on the forward strand.
AGATCCAAAAATTATGTTCAAAACTAAAATATATTCCTTTTAATGGAATTCCAAAATACCTTTGAACATTTGAATGCTAATAAAATAACATAGCTATGCAAACATAAAACTAAGGAATTGCTTTCCAAACTACTTAACTAGATTATCCTTAGATTTTACCTAAATTTCTACATGGGTTATATCTGAAACTGATGATTTAATAATTCTTTCCTTTTTCACAACTATCCAATGTTGTTTGGGATGAAGCTACCAACACCTATTACCCTCATGTCTTTTCCTATTATAATGAGTACAACAATGTTTATCCACTCTTTTGGAAAACCTACTCTTAATACCATTCTCAGAACACTGTCTAAGAGAATGGTCTTTCAAAATATTTCCTAACAAAGATTTTCTTTTCCAACACTTAGCTACATAATGGTTAGACAACCCACAAAAACTTCATGGATAAATATACCAAAAATTTTGTGTATTGTAATCAAAAGGAACATTGGAATATTTACATTGTTTATAATCAATATTATTGGAATTATGCCCATTACTATTTTTACCTTTTGTGGGCTATGGTGTAGGTCTCTTCCTTGTAGTTTCAACTAACTTGGAGCATTCACTTGTTTTAATCTTATCACCAAAAATTAATCCCAATCCTGCATGGCAAGGCTTATCCTCCACTTGAATGGGGTTAGTAGTACCTTGGCCATCTTTTCCAAGGCCCTTTTCATTAAATCTTATTTTATCTAACAACTTAGATCTAATACCCTTAGTGTGTTTTTCAAAATCACCAAAAGTAACATCTAAAACTAAATGAGAGGAAGTACTACATGGTGACTTACTTACAGTGCATTCATCCATCATGGTTTTTGTATCTGAATGTAGATGTCTTTATACACACCTGAAGAACCCTTGTCCTTGCCTCACCAAGTCCTTATGATTCTTCAACCAGTACCCCGGTGGATCTTCTCCAAGAACTTGCACAACTTGTAACTCTCTCTGATCATACACTCTCAGTACCCCTATTTGGTAACTAAGAGGAACTACACTAGCTCTCTCTACAAGCCCAATGGCTTTCTAGCACAAGTTTACAATACAGCCCATGAGTCCATATATAGATCTCATGCTTAAAATAATTAGACTAACCTAATTACAATAATTAGACTCGCAACTCAAGACTATGACTAGCCTTTGACATGCAAACAACCAGTCCAAAAATAGACTCTCCAGGATCAACATGCGAACTGCCTGTTCTCGCACAGGATGTCGACGTCGGCTCCTCCATGATCGATATTAGTCGACTGGTAACCAACGCTGGTTTCTTCCTCTTTGCTGTCTGACTGATGTCGGTTGATCAAACCGATGCCAATTTCCCTACAACTAATTCTGCAACTCCCTGCAACTCTGCATCCTCTGTAACTTCCCCTGTTTGCATCCTGGTGAAGCTTTTAGCTCCACAACTTAACAATCTCCCACTTGGAGATGAATAGTTGCACCTGTACCTGTATCTATACACTGTCTAAATTATTCCTTGGCTTGTATTCCTCTTCAAGGTCAATCCTGAAGACCAACCACCACACAACCTGTGATGCTACACTTGTCATCAAAGTAACCTGCCACATCCAAACCTACATATCCATGTAGTGAAGAACTTGACCCTGCATAACAAGAATCCTTGTAGCTAGTCCCACTGAACTTCCCTCCAGTACTCCTTCCCCGAATTGGCTCCATACTTTCTGACAACCCCCACTGCGTGGGAAAACAACTCGGGTCTACACTAGACCTCATGTGATTTCGAACCCTATTTCAAGCTAAGCTTGAACTGTCCAGCCCTTGGTGTGCTTTCTGATTCTACAACCTGCATCATGAACCCCACCAACACCGTCTTCACATCAGCTCCCACTGGAGATCAAATCTCCATGTCTCTTATGCCAAAGAATTTTGCTGTTCCAAATTCTTCATGACATGCCTCTGAACTAACCTTACCTTTAGCTCAGCAAATCCCTGTATGTACAAACTTGCTAGCAAATAACCCACATATAGTAACTAGATAATGTTGCAATCATCATCCACTTGGTAAGATAAAACCACAATAGTTACACTGACATTGACTGAAGCCATGCTTAGTCATCCACCTGTCAAACCTGTACCACTGTCTTACAGCTTCTTCAAGACCATATGCCTTGGCCTTCTGTCTCTTGTATCCATCCACTCTCTTCTTTAACATGAGAATCCATTCCGTCTCTCAGTGCTTACTTTCAGCTGACAACTCTACCAATAAATACATGTTTGGTTCTTCTCCAAGGACTCACACTCCTCATCCATGCCAAGCTCCCACTGTATCTGGACTCTACCTGCATTGCTTCTTCCATCTTCCTGGTTCTTGACCATCAATAAGCAATATAAAGAAGGTGAACAATGAATATGAGGTTCACTTACCCTTTCTGACCTCAACATGAGTGTTTGAGACTTGTTGACAGCTTGTTGTCTGCCCACCATCCGTACTAGTGACCGATCTCAGCCATCTCCCAGTCTGTTTCTGATCGATGTTGGCTCCCTATACTAAACCTGACTACCAACGTCATTTCCCTGACCGATGCCAGTGTCCCTCCTATTGACGTCAGTTCCTTCATGACCGATGTTGATCTTCCCATTGTCGACTCGGTTACTGTGTGACCGATGTCGGTACCTGTGTTCGTCTGTGAGTGATAAATTTTTATCCGCAAGCTCTCCATGGATCAAAATCCTAATCAAATCAACCTTGCTCTGCTCAGAATAATTTAGTTTTCTCACCTGATCTCTATCCGTCATCTCCTCCATGAACACCAAGGCTTTCCAATTTTATAGCTTATCAAAAACATCTGACTTCCACTTCAAAATTTGCATTCTCCTCCTACATATGTGACTAAGCCTATGAAGCCACATCTCTGCAACAGAAGGTGAATCAGCAATATAAGTAGATAGATAAAGGATACCTACTTTCTTACCACCATCTAATTCAAGTATATCCACTGTGAGAGTTATAGTGCATCTCTCATCACCCAAATTTCTTGAAGAAATTAGACTCATCTCCAAGACTGGTACCTGCATGACTTCCTTCAACCACTGTGTGTCATCCGCCTGCAATTTTAGCTTCACTTCCCCTTCATCAATAAACTGACAAGGCTCTCCAACCCCTAAATAAATCTCTCCAAAGTCTCCAAAGACATACCTATGAAAAGATGCTCTATTTCGGGCTGCATGGAAAGAGGCAAAAGAATCTGTAAACAAAGATTCCACTTTATCCAGAATATCCTATGCAATATTACCTGCAACATATGCTTCCACATGCTGATCTTCTACCGACCAACAATCTCTTTTTACCTGCTCCTTCTTTCCATCAATCAGACCATTCATGCTATTCAGTTTCTCCATTTGTAGCTTACTTTCTTCTGCCATTGCTATACTCCCACTCAATCTGAAACCCCTATGAGTGACCTGTAATCAAAAAATACTACCATATCTGAACCACCTGTTAGTCAACCCAACCAAAAGCTCTGATACCACTTGTTAGGATCTTGCTCTACCAATTAGAGCACATATGATTACTTCTTGTATTAGCAACTAAACACGAAATTTAACCAAAATCAATAAGTAACTAGAAATATGAAACAACACAGGATTTGAGAGACAATACACAATTGTATTAATAATCACTCAGAAGAATATACAATAAGGAAGATGCCACTTCTTCCTCCACCTCAAAGGTTCACCACTCCTCAAGACCTTCTTCCCTCTCTCTTGGTCACAACAATCAACTCTAATATAGAATTGATGTTCACCTCTCCAACTAGTCAGTAACACGCTGCCAGTTCACCAAGTACACAACTGTACTTCAAGTAGATCTCCTACTCTCTACTGCTACCTGCAAATAACTAGACCATACTCACCATGTAGATGTCTTTCTACACACCTGAAGAACACTTGTCCTTGCCTCACCAAGTCCTTATGATTCTTCAACCAGTACCCTAGTGGATCTTCTCCAAGAACTTGCACAACCTGTAACTCTCTCTGATCATACACTCTTAGTACCCCTATTTGGTAACTAGGAGGAACTACACTAGCTCTCTCTAGAAGCCCAATGGCTTTCTAGCACAAGTTTACAATATATCCCATGAGTCCATATATAGATCTCATGCTTACAATAATTAGACTAACCTAATTACAATAATTAGACTCGCAACTCAAGACTACGACTAGCCTTTGACATGCAAATAACCAGTCCAAAAATAAGCTCTCTGGGATCAACATGCGAACTACCTATTCTCACACAGGCTGTCGACATCGGCTCCTCCATGACCGATATCAGCCGACTGGTAACCGATGCCGATTTCTTCCTCTTTGTTGTCTGACCGACGTCGGTTGATCAGACCGATGTCGGTTTCCCTGCAACTAATTCTGCAACTCCTCACAACTCTGCATCCTCCGTAACTTCCCCTGTTTGCATCTTGGTGAAGCTTTTAGCTCCACAACTTAACAAAATCCTTCATTTATTCACCATTCTGTAGTCTTGCCTAGAGGTCATCCTTGGTTTACAATTTGGTTTTCAACCTTTCAAATTCCTCTTCCAAGGAATAAAGCTTTGATCTCAAGAGAGAGTTCTCTTCTTGGATCTACATATTAAATTATTTAATCTCATCAAGTTTCTCTTATTTGGATAACTTTCCCATGGTTTGTTATTCCTGCAAACAACCTGTACTTCCAACACTACAAATGGATTAAACAACAAGTTTAATATGTGTAAATAATCCAACCAAACACTAAACTAAAATCAAACTTTCACATAATTAGAAGTTAATCCTTGCATTCTAATTTCTTTGATACAAAATTGATCTATAAACCATGTTTACCCCTTAAGCCTTCCAAATGGTAAATAAACATATTTTAAAAATAAGTCATTTTCCAAATTTTTAATTAAAGGAATTGACTTTTAAATCTGAATGTAAATTATCTAAACAATTCTGAATGTGAATGTTTTATAATCTCATCTAACATTACGATTTAGTTAAAACATTCTATTTGTAATTTATCTCTTCAAATAGTCTCTTAATCAATTTCCCATAATTAATTTCTAGATATCAATGAATAATCTAAAATTGATATACTGATGGAATACTAAAAAACTAAAATAAAATAGAGATAAGAGATAAGAGATTGTTTATGAGATTCACCAATTAGCTACATCCCTAGGTTCATTTGAATCACTCCATTATAAAACAAGATGAAAATATAGTATATACAACTTACTTCCCTAAATGGTTTTAATAAACTTGCAACTCTGTGTGATATGAAGAACTCATCTTTAACATGAAATCATTCTTCTCTTCAACCAAATGAATACTTGTAAGTGATTATGACTCTCCTAAATGGGCTAATAATTCCCTCTACAAGAGGAAAAATACTCTCAACAAGAGGAAAAATACTCTCAAAGGATTTATAATATGTCCTTGGATTTTACAAATCCCATACCATGTTATTCAAACATAATAGACCTTCACCTATATGGATCATCCTTGCTTGAAAATCCCTTCAAAATTCCTTCTGATAGAAGAAATATTCAGGTTGTATTTTATTTTATATGCTCAAATTCCATACCATGTTATTCAAACATAATGGACCTTCACCTATATGGATCATCCTTGCTTGAAAATCCCTTCAAAATTCCTTCTAATAGAAGAAATATTCAACTTGTATTTTATTTTATATGCTTCCTCGAATAAATAATAAATCCTCAATATATAAAAAAAATGCCATAGATCCAATGTTGGCTAACAATCTTATTTATTTGCCTAAAGTATGGATCCATCCTATAATAGGCTTGCATGCAAATTAACATAGAATAAAATCCCACATTTGGTGGGTGGTTCAAGCACCAAATGTTAATTAAGAATGGCACTTCCATTCAAATTGGTCCATGAAGACCATATGGCTTCCACCATGTTCACCCATGTCCATCCAAAGTGTAAGTAAATGTAAGATTCATCAACCACTATGTGGATAGGATCTACGTGGGGGAAAAGGTGGGGTGGCTTGCATCTTTAAAATATTGTTTAAGCACCTAAGATAAAGATATGAGGCTTAAATTGGGATAAGAGCCTAAGATATATCCAATGGTTATAACCAAAACCATGAATAATATATTTGAAATACTTTAAAAATAAAGAATATTAAGGCAGGAATAATTGGAATTGAGATAATTGCATTGGAAAATAAAAATATGATGTGGAATATAAGCAATATTTGAAGTCACATGAAACAAGGTCCTTCAGTGGAATATAATAGGAATATTGGGATGTTTAATTAAAATCGCATGGTTATGAGGTGGCATGTTGGCCAGATAATACCACACCTATAACCAAAGCATTAGCTTAACATCTAAATAATTCTAATATATAAATAAACTAAATACAGTGGCAAAAGACTCCCTCCATCAAAAGAGTGAATCGATCCTAGCTGAGGGCCTCCATCTAGTAAATAGTGGGGTCCATTTTACTTAAAAGTAAAAAAACTTTTATAAACTCTTTATAATTTTGTCACATAATGATTTTTCATTGCGACACTTTTCCTTTCCACATTTTTCCATTCAAACCATATGAAGGGTGAAAAATCTTCCAGATCATGTTCTCATTGAACCATAAACTATACCATCAAGTTCACAACTTCCTCAATATAATATATCTAAATATACTTCTAATTTTCATCAAGTCATATCTAATATGTAACAACATGTTCCAATTAACCATCATTAGTTCCTAAGATAAAATAAAATGTAACTTTTTCTCACAAAACAACGTATTTCCATTCCATGATCTAACCACAGTCAATTTCAACATCCTCCACTACAAGGATGTGTTGTCATTCCTTATTTTAATCAAATCAATACCAAATTCCCTCTAATCCATAATACCATGCTTAGTCCTATAATCTTCAACCCACCTCCCAAAATAATCTCCTCATCTAGGAATTACAAGCAATTAAAGAGACATATCAGGATTATAGTTCGAAAATCAAAATAGAAAATACAAGATGGATCACATATATTCATACCCATTTGATTCTAGTATTTGAAATATAACTTTGTTGTCTCATTTTGATATATTCTAAAATTTGATAAATATAAAGGAAAGGGAGATCCAAGAGAGCATTTAAGCCTTTTCCTTGTGGCTTGTCAAGATGTCAGTGATGATAGAAACATCTTACTTGGTTTGTTCTCATAGAGTTTAGCTAGACCTAAATTAGAGTGGTTCACACATCTACCACATAATTCTATTCCAAATTTTGATGACTTGTCTGAGAATTTTATCAAACAATTTTCATATAACATAGAACATGAATTAAATATATTCAATTTATGTGTTATCAAGCAAAAGGTGGGATAAATGTTTGTTGCTTATCTTCAAAGATGGCATGCAATAACTAGTAGATTTCCACATACACTGCCAAACATTGAGTTGACCAAAATCTTCATGCAAAATTTGAATTCTAAGCTTGCTCTAAATATTATATTACCATGTCCAAAAGATTTAGATGTGTTATCACAAAAGGGGTTCAGATAGAGAGAGCATTGATAGGTAGAGGATTGATTAAAATATTTCTTCAAATTAGACTCCAAGTCAATCTTCTAATCAGAATCAAAATCAAAATTAGAACCAGAACCAAGCTTAAACATCTAATCTAGAAAATGTGATAGATAAACCCAAGAAGTTAAACCATAATAATAAAATGGTGGTAATGTAATTATAGAAGCACAACATATCCAAATAGTTCAAGCACCACTAATATAGAGGGTAACTCAATTACAACCAATTAATTTGCAAATGTAGTCTCCCCCAAGAGGGCAATTTAATCGACATCCATTTTCTAAGTTGGGGGAGCCTATTAAAAATGTGTTTCATAAACTTATGAATGAAAATATGATTAGATGGCTGAATACCAAACCTTTTGAAGAGTCTCAACCTAAATTATCAGATTAGTATATGGATCATGAATAATGTGAATATCATCACATCAAAGGGCATCCCATTCATAGATGTGTAAAACTCCAAAATATTATAGAAAATATGCTTGAAAGAGGGGAAATAGATTTTAATAATGCATCATATTATAAAAATGGCCAATACATGTGAATATACAAAAATCCTTATCCTCAACATACTATTGATCAGAATGAGCAAAGGGAGCCATAATCAAAATCAAAGGTCTAAAACTAGTAATGTTGATATTGTGCCACTCATTATTATTATACAATGGGATAAATTATGGAACATCATTTTAATACTATTAATATCAATCCCCATGCCCATTCCTATAATTTACATCAATGAAATATTTATATTTGAGGAGATGGTCCATCTAATTTAAGAGTTCCTTCTCCTTATGATTCTCATCCTCAAATTATTGTTCCAAGACCTCTTTATTTTGGCAGTTCTATTCCTAATAAAGATTATGCTACCAAAACTCAACATGCCAATAATACCATTCAAGGGCACATTCCTCCTTATACTGATCAAAATTCACATCCCTATTCAAATCTTTTCAAAATCAGTTAAAACATAATTATGTACCTCCTGTCAACAAATAATATGACCTTATAGAGCAATTGAAAAAAATGCCAACACAAATTTTTATTTTGGATATGTTATGCAACTCTCAGATACACAAATTTTTCATATGGGATTTTGAGTCAATCTCAAGTGCCAAGAAATATTCCATTAGATCCATTTTAAGTAATGGTTGTACATCTATCTCCTGGTCCGTAATTAGTGTTTGACCAAAATAATATATCATCTTTAGGGGATTCTCACACAAATTATTTTTATATTGAGGTCATAATCATTCATCACAAGATCGAAATAGTGTTAATAGATAATAGATCAAGTCTCAACATTGTTCTACTAAATTTAGTTATATGACTAGGATACACTTCAATAGATTTTAAGAATGACACCATACTATAAAAGGATATTACAACCCAAAGTGACAATCAATTGGTGCCATTTCCTTGCCTATTATGGTAGGATCAATTATCTACAGTATGTTATGTCATGTCATTGATTAAAACTTACCATACTGTCTTCTTCTTAGTCATCTATGGATTCATGAGATGCATGCAATGCCTTCTACTCTACACCAATGTATTAAGTTCCCTCATGCCAAAATGGAGGTAACTATTCTTGTAGATTTATAACCATACCAATATTACAAACATTTAAAAGTAGAAGGTCACCATTATACTTAATTTCCAAGTGTTATTACTCCCATTAAAAAGGATAAATAGGTAGTATATGAGCAATTTATACCCAATTATGTGGATGTAAACACTTTCATTACTTTTTCTTCTAAATCTTCCTTAAAATCCTCTCATGTCAACATTCATGATAAAGGGTTGGGAAAATATAGTATAGAAGATGTTTTTCATGTGGCTAAATTTCCAAGATCACCTAACTCCTGTGGTCATCCTAAAATGGAGTGTCACTATATGGGAACAACATCTTCTCTTACCAAACCTCTTTCATTTGTTCTAGGAAAAGCTTTTCATCTAGAAGATTTGAAACCAGAAGATGAATCATGGATATACAATGATGATCTAGCTTCTTATTTTTAAAACAAAAAATAACATGTCCCTAATAAAATCATGGCCCATAATGCTTACATAGACAAAGGATTGGGGGTAAGAGAGCAAGGTAAAATAGATCCTATTATACATATCCAACATGATAAGAAGTAAGGACTCAGATACAAGCCTAAGGTTGTACCCACTTATTACCCAAAGGAAATACCATGTGCTTTAAAATACAACATTACCAATAGTGACATAGATTCCTTTTATATTATTTATGATGAGCTTACAAGTACTAACCTATTTGACACTCATTATGTCCTCACTATTTTTGTTGTTTCTACTATTCCCCTCACTCTCCATTATCTTGACCTTATTGATTGGGACCAATAACACCAAGATCTCATTCTTGATACATTTTAAAATGAATAATCTATTATTGAATTCATGGGATTAAGAGAGGGCATCCCTATAGGTGATAGTAATCAAGGCTTCATGTACACTTTGGACCCTATGGCCTACTTTGGGGAGCAGGTGAATTCCTTTAGTAAAAATAAAAAAGAAACATTGAGATTCATTAGTGAAAACCTTTATAAGACACTTTTGGATCAAGGTAAAATAAAATAAAAATATGTGTTCTATGGTGAAAACTTGTCTCAGGCACAATTGAATGGGGAAATTCATTCTCCTTCATAGGAAGCCGGGGTGTCCACAAGTCCATGCCTCACATTTAGCACATAAATCAAGCTTAAAGATCATGATGAGTTTGAACATATGGTTCTATAGGATCCACACTTAGTATCTCATTGGACTTTACCTGAAGGAAATGATTTTGATTCTTCTTATATGGGTTCGTCTAAAAATTCACATTCTAAGTGTGATGATCAACTAATTTATTTTCCTTCTATTATGTATGTAGGCTCCACACTTCTTGTGGAAGATAAAATATAGGTCAATATTGGTACAATTGATGATCAAAATATAATAAATCTTGGAGTTTCCCTCACTACAAAGGAACATGAATGCTTATTACTCTTTTCACATAATTCATTAACATATTTACCTGGACTTATGTAGATATGTTGATATACATCCAACATTAGTGGTACGCCACTTGGTCATGCATCCAAATGTAAAACCAACTAATCAAAAGTTAAGGAAGATGCATCCATAGATTATTTTATTGGTCAAAATTGAATTAGAAAAATTGTTAGCAGTAGGTCTTATCAAACTTATTCCATATGCAAATTGGATTTCTAATGTAGTACTAGTTAGTAAGAAACCAATTGGCATTCAAATCCATAATTATTTTTGAGACCTGAGTAAAGCTTGTCCAAAAGATGATTTCTCATTTCCAAATATAGACATGATTATGGATTCTATGGTATGCTATGAGATGTTATCTCTTATGGATTGTTTCTTAGGTTATAATCAGATCAAAATAGCTCTCAAAGTCAAGCCAAAACATCATTCACTACTTCATGGGACACATTCTATTACCAAGTCATGCCATTTGGATTGAAAAATGTTGGCACCACCTAACAAAGAGAAATGATAGTCATCTTTCATGATCTTTTGTACAATATTATGGAATATTATGTTGATGAGATTCTAGCCAAATCAAAGACTCGTGTAGATCACCCATTACTCTTATGGAAAATCTTTGAAAGGCTCCAAGAATACCATGTGTAATTGAATCATAAGAAGTGTGTTTTTGGGGTTACATATGTGAACTAGTACTTTTAAATAGAGGGGAGGTTAGTCTTGTGTTAGTCTCATAAAACTAATGAAATGAACACACTAAAATCCTAACACCTCTAGCCTAGACACTAGGGAGAGCTTAGGTAACAAAACTAAATGAAAGCACAACAAAAACATAAAAGAAACAACTCGTTTACCTTCCTTGAAGCTCCAAATGGCTTTATTGAATGGATTGATTAGCTTGTGCATCAATAAGTCTTTAACAATGGAGGTTGCTTGGCTCCTTCTCTCCTTGGCACCTTGGATTTAATGTTAATTGGCTTAAGATTAAGGCATGGTAACATTACTTACATGAGTCTTATGAATAAAATACTACATAATAACTCTACAATATCCAAGTTTTTTGAAGATATTTATGCATAATAACTTTACACCAAAATAGCTTAGAGTTTAATAGGCATGGCCTTGTATTTATAGGCTTAGGAATTAATTCTCACACAAGGTGAGTTAAGGTTGAGTTTAAACATTGAATGGGTTTAAAATAACCCTATGTGAGTTAAATATAACTCTAGTTGATTTAATAGTTGTCAATTAATTATGATTTGTAATTACTAGGCATGGATCTCAAATTAGATATTCTAGGATATTTTCAAAGAGCTTGACAACTCATAAAGGCAATGACGAAAGGCTTTGATATTTTGAATTTTAGAATTTTCTTTTTTAGATATCCATTAATTATAAATAGATAATTCAACTAGGCATTTAATATTATTTAATTATATGATTGATTCTGAATAGCTTTTTAGCTCTTTCAATATTTGATCAAGTGTACAAGTGCCCCACTTAATGGGTACATAGGCTAAATTATATTTTTGATGCCACAAGGTGATTAGGGATGAATCCATGAGAGATTATTATTTTATATATTCTAGTAACAAAATAAGGATGTCTCAACATGATTTTGATCTTTGATGAATGATGCATAAACAAATTTGGAGTGTTTAGTGATTCTTAGGCTTAATTTACAATGGCTGGTAGGAATTAATCTAAAGTCCAATTGAGAGCCAATTGTGGCCAATTTTAGGTGTCTACAATTTTTCCTTATTTGGAAAATCATTACAAGCTATAAGCATATTAATGTATTCTTAAAGAATTAAAAAGGCCGTTATAAATGAAAGAAGGTAATTATCAAAGAAGAAGCTCTAAACAACATTTTGGAAGCCTATAATGATGCCCCTTGAGGGAATGGCTGACACATATGATTGATGGATGGTCCCTCAAAAAGAAGCAAAAAATAAAATAAAATTAACCCATGGGTGAGATTAATCTAATCGAGATAATGCTTGCACGCATTTGATTTAAAATGTATTAATTTGCTAAAAGGTGGTTAAATTAGAAATAAATGTTGAGACACTGATTTACCCAAAGGTAGTTATAGTTAGTGGCACAAGCATATGCCCCCATTAGGGAAGATGAGTTGAAATAATGATTTTACCATAGGTGGTTATAATCATGAAGATGACCTAGATTGAATAATGATTTTTGGTTGTGTCTTAGTAAGGAATATTGGCAAGCATAACTCAAGGATATAATCTATTGCATAGTTTAAAGATGAGCAAGCGTGAATGTAGATGCATTGGTCTAATGACTAAAGAAGCCATAAACAACTAGGCACATGAGGATGTGCAAAGTGATGAAAGAGATGATTAGAAGAATAAAGGTGGTTGAGTTGACCTAAGATACGTCATGTATCCAAGTACTACTTACATAGTATAAATAGACCTCAAGCTAATTTAGTTCACCCAAACATGGGAGAAAATGGAATGAGTAATAGAATAATAATAATTGATCAATATGAATGATTTAGTTGTACTATCAATGTAAAGATGCTCATCCTTATTAGGATTGATACAACTAGAATGGTCAAGGGATTGATTTCATCAAGATGGGTGGGAGGACTTTTCCAAGGTTACCAAGGAGAATTTTATGTGGCTCCATTCTTTGTAATATTTCCTAAGTTTATTTTTTTATAACACATGATGGTATGCACCATGATATAAAACACCATGACAATGTATCTGAAATGTGCATAAGGACTGACTCCTAATCTAATTAATAATTAAAAATAATGAACCAATGATAAAAACCATGATGATAATGTTGAAACATGAATATAGATAGACTCAAGAATAATGCACAAGGAATCACCTAATAAACTCATATATATCGATTCAAGGCACAATAAATAAATCAAACAAACATGCAAATAAATAAACAACTAAGCAAAAAAATGCACAAAAAGTGTTAAAATAAAAGTAATAGTAAGCATATTATCATCAACCAAGTCAATATCTATGCCTAAAGGCTCAATAAAAGGATAAATAAGTGGTGCCCCCAAGCAAAAATACATGCAAAAGGAAGATCACACCCCCAATGGTAATAGAATGGATTAGAATTAACAATGGATTTGCCCCAATAGGGTAGATCAAGGATGCCTGACAAGGTTTAGATAGGACAAATGTTTTTGGATTTTGAGGTGTTATATCTCTCTAGGAGATGGTAAGCTAAGTTTCAAATTTTTAGGATTTTGAATGTTTTTGAAATTTTTTAAGCATCTCAGCTCGATGGATAATGATGAGATATTGAATGGTCCAACTCATAAAATGATAAGAGAGTGGCTTAGGTTGCTCTTAAAATGGAAAGAGTGTATGGAAAAAGAAGAATGAGTTGACCTCAATGTGAATTAAGTGCCACTTACATAGTCCCATTCAGACCTCAAGTCATAATAGTTCTACCCACATAAAAGGTAGTGAGATCCAACTAGGCAATAACAAGTTCATGAATTTAATAAAATGATAATAGTAATGGCAAGGTGATGCATAAATTCTTGGTAAATGTGTTGTTCCTAATTTTACCATAGATGGTTATAATTAGGAAAAACAACATAGGTCAGTGATACTACTTTTCCCATCAAAGATTATAATTAGTAACACAATGTGGAATATTGATTTTCCCAAAGGTGGTTATAATCATTAACACTAGTCAAACATAAATGAAATATGTAATTACCAAAATCCCCTTTCAACAAGGTGTTGAAAGAACTAATGGAGCCAAGGTCAAAAGGGGTAGGTAGGATAAGTCAAAACAAGCTTGGTCAATATGGATGGTATGGTAGAATGGTATATTGCATGGAATAAATAAAATGATATTATGACAATTGGATATAATGGTAATAGGGTTACCCCTAAGTGATAAGGTAAGGTAAATGGCATGGTATGAAATAATGGCAAGGTGAATGACAAATGGAAAAGGCAAGGTAAATGGAAAAGGAAAGGATAAATATTTCTAGAAAGGTAAATGTTTATATTGTTTTTGATGATGTTTAAATGCATGTCCTAATCAATATATGATACAACTAGAATAATTAAATCATGTAAATTGCTAGCCCCTACCTCTTCTAAATATTTTTTTTATCAAGAACCTGCAATATATTTGTACTCTAATAATGTTGTTGTGATCTTTATTGGTCATTGATTATGTTTCATCCAAACATTGAGACAATATGTATTTGTATCTTTTGTAAATGAAAGTATGGCCATGGATGCTAAACACAAATAAATATTTGATGATATGTATGACTTAGTGATGGTGAGATAGAACATAATGGAAAGTATAATGGTTGGGCAATAAATGAAGATTGTAATTTTAAGGCACACATAATGTTACTGATTTTGGATTCAACATAACTTTGTTTTTGGTGGGGTCAAAGACTTATGAATATTCTCTTGATAGGACCATCAATTTGTTTTTTGGGCCTCAGATTAGCTACCATCTGATTATGTTGTAGATTAGAAGTTGTATTGGTTTTATCTTTGATAATGTCTTCCTCAAGTAGTGAAGAATTATTGTGCTCAGATATTGGTGCCTTAATGAGGTTTTCACCAATGAAGTTGTCTTGATTATCCCATATCACATCCAAGAAGTTTTCACTAAGTAACTTTAAACTTTGACTTTGATTTTTTTTCTAGTGTCTCTGAAAAGGTTTCATTAGAAGATGTTGAGTTTGGATTTTGATTGCCCCTAACACCTCTAGAACGGTTTCACTAGGAGATTTTTCTTATTCTACATGAATGTGGTCTTAGTACCCCTAATATTATGTAAATGATATGTCACCATGGATGTAGTTCAACAAGGTGTGATTCTATCAGTCCTAATCAACACTTATGGGAGGTGTAATGTCAATATAATGGCTAGGTTGATTAATGTTAATGGCATGTGGAATGGTAATAGAATGTAAAGAGGTAGCATAATCCTCATAGAATATACTAAGAGAACTTGTGTCAATGGTGAATTAATCATCTTGAAAAAACATAGAAGGATCATAAATATACTCAAATTGATCTTTAAGACATGCGTAACCAATATTGTAACAACCATGAACGTATTTTGATTATGAAGTTGAGTCTAACTCAAGGGACTCTAAATCTAATGTTGAGACTAATATTTAGTCCACTTCTGATGCTAAATATAATATCAGTTCAAGAATATAACTTGACTTTAATTTTGATTCATCATCTGGTGTAGATGTTGTGATAACGATGTTTTGTTAAATGTTTGGCTTTAGACAAGTGATGGCTAGTGATGGCATAATGGGCTCCACAGAGACTAATTTGTCAAAGTGAGACTCCTTAATTAGGGGAAAGAGGTCAAGAGACAACTCCATGGAGACTAGTTTGTCAAATTTAATATCTTTAAAAATAGGACACTGGTCAAGATAATGATTTGCCCAAAGGCTATTATAATCATTAAAAAGTCATTCAGTAAAGGCTGGCTCATCAAAATGAGACTCCTCAATAACAAGGATAGTGTAGAAAGGTTATTCATCATAAGTTGAATCATTAAAAATAGGTGTTTCAATAAAAACACTATGGATTGGTTGGTTCTCTTAACCTTGGTCTACAACTAGTTGTAAAATAGTAGTTTTGAACACATCTTGGTCTTTGAATGATTGGCTCTATTGGAGAGGTATTGACTGGCTCTATTGTGGCTTGATGATCAGCATGGGTTTTGTAAAGTGGGGAAGATTGGAAATATATGATTAATGATTGGTATTGGGTAATGGCCTCTTTATAAATAGGAATATCTAAGATCATCTTAACAAATATTGGTTATTGATCAAAGATAGTAATTATGACCCATCTAGTCATATTGGCACAAACTTGTTGGGATAATGAGCTACCATACTTGGAAGGTCCTAGAATGGTAATGGTAGGGCATTACAAAGCTTGGTTTATCACACACACCAAAATATGAGGGCCTAGAATAATAATGGTTAGGTATCGTGGAACTTGGTTATTATCATAATTCAAAAGATGAGGTCTTAGTATGGTAATGGTAGGGCATTGCAAATCTTGGTTGATATCATGATCCAAAGGAGAGTTAATGGTATAGGTATGGGATTGGGTACCATTAGCATTGAAAGGGAAAAATTGTTACATTAATCAGCCCATAGAAGGTATCATCAAATACTATGATTAAGGATCTTGTATTTGTTCTCCATATTGAGTATTGTAATGAGGTTAAGGATCTATTTCAAAAACTACATCAACACCATAGAAGTCTTGAAAAAATTCATCTTATGTGACCATGTTATCCTAATTTGGATTGTACATGGCTCTACTATGAGTACAATTAGACATACCCAAGTCAATGATAAATATTTCACAAAAAGGCTTGGAGTTCTATAAAATCTAAAAAATAAGATCCAAAGGAAAAATGATTTGAACATGGTCTAATTTGGTCTAAGGAATGGAGTTGTATCTCCAAAATGGTTTATGCTAAAACTTAGTCTAAATAGTCTAACATCAAATGTCTTACACAAAAGGTCAGGTGGATGAAATAAAAACTAAAATGCCAAACTTTGGGTACAAAGTGTTTCAGACAAGTATAATATAAATAAATAAAAAATTTCTACATCTTTTGAATAAGGCTCAAAAACAAGCATTACTAGATCTTTTGAAAAAGTAATAAAAGCTAGACTTTAAACAAAACAAGCTATGAGATTTAATCTAACAATTTTAAAACATTTTGTCATAAACTAGGCATTTGGATTTAAACATGAACTTGGTCAATTGGTATAAGGCATGAAACTCTAGGTATATCTAAGATAGATCACTTCCATAAATCTAGGTACAAACAATAGTTTTCAAATTGAATAAAGAATTAACCTAGTTTCAATACCCAAAAGAGAAGGACTGATGTCTAGGCCAAAATTACATAAGGCATAGGCAAAAATCAATCAAATTTTGGATTTAAACTTGTCATGGCTAATTTCAAACTCAACTTAGAAAACTAGGCTTCTTTAAATAGACAATAAGTTAGATAAGAATGGATGACATAAAAGCACTAGGTATCGATCCAAAAAGCACACTAAGTTTTGGAAAATTAAAAATTTTTTACTCAAGGCAATAAGTCTTTAAAATTATTTATGCATCATAACGATATTATTATTCTCTAAATATATGATCAATGGCTTGTTTCAAGACTCTAAGGCACAAGATTCAAAATGAATTGGGTAGTGTAATGACACCCTTTTTAAAAAAATGCTAAACACACACAAATTTTGATAAAAATACTAAAGCAAAGGTATGGTGTTAAATGAATGGAATAACACCTACTCAAACAAAGAAGTGATGTATACACAAGACTCAATTTGATATGGTAATATAAATAAATAGTTTAGACTCAATACCATGCAAGAAAGGATAAAAAGACACAAACACCGAAGTGTTATGTCCTAAATCTTAAAACTAACAAAGTTGCATGATATTGTCAAATTCCATAAATATATTCACTTTTGAGAGGATTTTAATTGTTAATAAAAAAAAGTAAAAGTGCATGAAAATTAGGTTTTTCGGGCCCCCTCTTATCTCAAGATTTTTTACTGTGATATGATACTTCAGGCTACTCACCCTATGTCAATAAAATGTCTACAACAAGTGGGGTTGTTATAAACTATCAATTTTTGCTCATTTCTAGATGGTCCCAAATGTGGCTAACATTAGAGATGCAATCATATCATTTGGATCCACATCAACTAGCTTGTTGTAAAAATTTATTATCCTTTTCACAACCACTACATCCATCACTTGCTTAGTGTAGTACAGTGTCTGAGTTGCACCTACATTCCTAGGCCGAGTACCACTAACAAAGCTTATTTTAACCACTCAAAATAAGCATCCTAGTGGGTCACCCTCAATTTATATACCCCACTATGGAGTGGGGTTGAAAATATGCTAGGAGATTAATTCTTAAGTCAAGACTTTCCTAAATAACTCATGAGAAGATAATGAACTCCCACTCAGAAGCCAAAAATGCTTAAAAATAAAGACAAATGAAAAGTCTTTATGGTCATTTTAGGGTCACCCAAACCATATGTATTTGGGTAGGGCCTTAGATAATTTGTTTTCATGCTTTTATACCAAAGTGATAAAGGTAAAGAATGAGCATTTTTGGTCACCTAAGTTCCCTACAAGGTACGAAGGGAGAGCATACATGCATCAATCATTTTGCTTAAACAAACAACTTTCAATAAACAAGAAAGAAAATGAAACTCTTAAGAGTATTTATCTAATGTGAGAGTTCATTTGAATCATCAACAAAAGTATGTAGCAAAGTTTGAGCCCCTTGGCATTATTTGTTGAAAACTTTGCAAAAATCTCAAAAATAACTAAGCATGAAAAGAACTAAGTTTCTTTTAAACACCAAAAATAAAGTGTGTAAGATTTAACTGTGCTTAAACTTTACTTTTTTCACCTTAAGACCTATAAATTATTAGAGAGTTTGCTTGATTAGAAGCTCAAACTCAAGTGAGAAAATAATATTTTTAAATTATCTCTCGAGTTATTTGATTTTTATCTCAGATACGGATCATCATCGATTCACACAAGGATTGATATCAATCCATAGAGATTGAAATTGATCTATCAAATTTTCTATGTTTCTTGAAAAACATATAAAAACATATGTTTATTTTGACAAAAATGGTTAATAAAATTAGCTCAAAAATTAAAATATCTCACTATATCCCATAAGAAATGAGTTAGATAAATAATATGGAGGTTATTTAAACACAAAATGAACACAAAAAGCTCAAGAAAAACTCAAGTTAATTATGTCTCCAATATGCTCTATTTTTTGCACAAGGATCATGGTCAATTCTAGTAATTAACATCAATCTACAAAATCATTGTTGATCCCTACCAATTTTGAAATAAAATAGCATCGATCCCTGTAACTTGAGTTGTTTAAAATAGAAAGACATGAAAAATAGATTTAAAACTCCAATTTTAAAGATTTTAAAGCATCCATTAGCATAAATAAAATTAGCATATCAATCTCCATTGTTTTGATGGGATGTTTGGGTCCCACTGGGTGTGCCAACATGTGAACTAAGAATTTGACATAGAGGGGAGGTTAGTCTTGTGTTAGTATCATAAAACCAATGAAATTAACACACCAAAGTCCTCAAACCTATAACCTAGACACTAAGGAGATCTTAGGTAACAAAACTAAATGAAAGCACAATAAAAACATAAAATAAACAACTCTTTTACCTTCTTTAGATATCCAAATGGCTTTCTTGGATTATGCATCAAGAAGTCTTTGATAATGGAGATTGCTTGGCTCCTTAGTTAAATGGTATCATTGTATCTTATTTTTGTCCTAAGCTTATTGAATATATTTTTGCATAATAATTTTGCACCAAAATAGCTTAGAGTTCAATAGGCATGGCCTTGTATTTACAACCTTAGGAATTAACTCTCACCCAAGATGAGTTACGATTGAGTTTAAACATGGAATGAATTTAGACTAACCCTAGTTGAGTTAATAGTTGTCAATTAATTATGATTTACAATTACTAGGCATGGCTCTAAAATTAGATATTTTAGGATATTTTTAAAGAGCTTGATAACTCATAAAGATAATGATGAAAGGATTTGATATTTTAAATTTTGGAATTTTCATTTTTAGATATCCATTAATTACAAATGGATAATTCAACTAGGAATTTAATCTTGTTTGATTAGATGAATGATTTTGATTAGCCTTTTATCTTTTTCAAGATTTGATCAAGTGTGCAAGTGCACCACTTAATGGGTCCATAGGATAAATTGATAGTCGTGATGCCTTACAATGATTAGGGATGAATTCATGAGAGGTTATTGTTGCATATAAGATAGTACCCCAAATAGGGATGCCTCAACATAATTCTAAGCTTTGATGAATGATGCACAAGAAAATTTAGGACATTCAATAATTCCTAGGCCTAATTTACAATGTTTGGTAGGAATTAGTCTGAAGTCCAGTCAGGAGCTAGTTGTGGCTAGTTTTAGGTGTCTACAAAATTTGGAAAAATTTTAAGATTTATGGTATCTCTGAGAGGCATTAAATTTGATCCAACCAAAGTTTGATATATTACATAAATTCCACCTCCTACTAACTTAAAACAACATATCCACAAGGGAATATCCAAGCCATTCAGCAGTTCATTTCTCAACTAGCCAATTGGTGTCACTCTTTTAATCATCTTATAAAAAAGGGGACAACTTTCAAAGTAATGAAGAATTTCAATAAGCCTTTGAAAATCTCAAGTAATATTTAGCCAATTCTCCTATACTTATTCCTCCCATGTCAGGAAAGCCTTTCCTGGTATACATTTCTCCAATTGGATTTGCCTTGGCAGCACTCTTAGCTCAACATGATGATCAATTAAATGAAAGAGCTATTTAATATATGATTTGGATATTGGTATCCCATGAGAAAAAATATAACTAGATGGAAAAAGATTGTCTTGCATTAGTATTTACTACAAAGAATCTAAGACATTACTTGTTGAATAATAAAATAATGTTGATTGCTAAAATATACCTTCTAAAATATCTACTGGCAAAATAGTCTTTAACTAGTCATATTTCCAAATGGGTGATGTTCCTCAGTAAGTCTAATATAGAGTGCAAATAGAAAAAGTTATAAAATGGCAAGTGATATAAGATCAATTGGTAGAAGCTCCTCTTCAATATTTCTCTCTTATGATGATACATTTTCTAGATGAGTCTATAATGAGCCTAATTGAAGCACAAAAATGGAAATTTTATTTTATGGATCTTTCACATCTCATGGATCAAGTACCCAAATAATTTTTTTCACACTGTAAGGTGATCTTATTCCCAAGGAATTTTGCATTAGTTTCCCATGTACAAATAGCATTATTGAAGATGAAGCTTTATTATTTGGACTTCATCTTGTAGTGCAGTGGAATATTACAAATCTACAAATCTATGGAGATATTAACTTATTATAAACCAAGTCACTAATCAATACCAGATAAAATATGAGAAAATGGTACACTATAAAATTTTGGTAGATGAGCTCAAACTCAAATTTCATTTTATCTAGTTTAAACAAGTTCCAAGAGCCAATAATATATTTGTTGATGCTATGGCTATTATTGGGTCCATGATTGAAATTTCTTCAAATGTCATAGGGTATCAATTTTTGATTGAGAATCTTCTTGTTCCAGTACAGACTTGTTCATCTTTTGAAATGATTTGTGTCATTTTTGGTCCAAATTTTTCCTAGTATTCCAATATCTATTCATATATCCAATATCAAATCATTCCCCTTGACTTATCTTAAAATCAAACCAAGGCCTTTATCCATAACACTTCCCCTATAACATCCTTGTCAACATGCTCTACCATATAGGTTATGAAGGAACTCTACTTCATTGTCTAAATATAAGAGAATCTAAATTAGCACCAAGAGAAGTTAATGAAGGCATTTGTGGTGCACATACTATTTATTTTTATCTTAGCTAAAAATATTCTTCATATTAAATACTATTAGCATGATATAGATGCAGATGCATGCACATTTTTAAGAAATGTTTGCCATGTCAACAACACAGTGATCTTATACATGCTCTAGCCTAGGCACTTCAACTAGTTGCAACTCCTTGGTCATTTTACATGTGGGGACTTGATCTCATTGGAAAGATAAAGCATACTTCCTCTGATGGTCACAAGCATATCATTACTACAACCTAGTATTTCATAAAGTGGGTAAAGGCAATCCCTCTTAACCATATTATTAGTTAGTAGATTTCAAAGTTTATTTTCAATCACATAATATATCACTATGGCATTCTATCCACCATTATATCTAATAATGGTGGATAATTCAAAAATATAGATGCTATTGCTCTATGTTCTAAATTCATATCACACCCAAGTTTTGACTCCACATTATCCACAAGGTAATGGATAGGTCAAAGCTTCCAATAAGACTTTGATCAAAATTCTAAATTAAATGGTTAATACATATGGTCATGATTGGCACATGAAAATATTTCCAACCTTATGGGCATATCATAATAATGTTCACACTCCTATTGATGCAACTACTTAATCCTTGGTTTATGGATTTGAAGCCATTTTGCTTATTGAGGTTGAGTTGGCCTTGTTGTATATTTCATTGCAAGGTATTCTTGATGAAGAAAACTACAGAGTAGGTAGATTAGTAGAATTTTAACTTCTAGATGAGAAATGGCTAGCCATTTTAAATCATCTCAAGGCTTATCAAAATTGGCTACGTCAAGGTTATAATAAAAAATATATATCCAAAGAATTTAAACTTGGTGACCTTGTGCTCAAATAAAATCAAAAGAATACAAATGTTGAATGGAAAAATAAAGGCAAGTTTGAACCAAACTGATTGGGCCCCTTCATTATCATCATAAAATATGGATCAAGTGCATACAAGTTGGTTACTCTAGAGGAGGGTTAATTTGATGAGCCAATGAATATTATGCATCTTAAGTGTTTCTATGCTTAAATTATCTTGTTCTAGACGATAGGTGTTCCTTCTTGTGGGAATCTATTTTCTATTATGTCTAAATCATCTCTATTTTCCTATTCTTAAGGCATTTTGTTCTAGATATGGAAATTTATTATTTTCTAGCTTGTAAAACTATTATGATTCATAATTCTTATTCACATACCTCCATACAACTCATTCCCATCTAGATTTTTTGGTGTAAAGAATAATTTGCATCATATTTTCTATTGTTATTGAAAGGTTTCCATAGAGTTATTCATGTCTAATCATTCCCTTATTCATGTCTCCTATTCATATTGAGGAATTACACCCATGAGTACCTTCACCTTTGATAGGTGTTTATGGTTTTTTTTGTTTCTCATTTCTTGTCTATATATTATCTAGTCAAAATATCCTTGTTATATCCTATTCCAAAAATCCCTACAAATTCAAATATTCTAAGAATGCCTACAAATTTAAATATTCCAAAAATTCCTACAAAGTCAAATATCTCAAAAAACCTAAAATTCAAAAGTGCCAAAAAAACCTAAATGGTGGTGTTCTTTCTCATAGGGTACCCATCTCTAGTTTGTCATATTTGATTAGTTGTTCTCTTCATGTTTAACTTGAGTCTCTAGTTACTCATATAAAGAGGGCACATTTGGATGTATCTCATTGGTGATTTTCATTTCCTCATTATTGAAAATATTTCTTTTAATGGTACCAACTTTTCATGCTCTTGTCATTTTGCAAGTTAATTCCACATTCTTACCATTTTGAAAGTTCATATTCCACACTCTCACCATTTTGTGAGCTTATCATTTCCACACTCTTTTCATTTTATAAACTCATATTTCATGCTCTCATAATGTTTTGAGCTTAAACCATTCTATATCATATTGTTCATTATTATCCCTGATCATACTTATCATTTTTATATGCCCATTTTTAGTCAAACTACAATCATGTTCACTTGTATGTTCTCACCATTTTAAGAGCCTATTCCTATGTCCTCTATATTATCAAATAACTTTACTTGTCATCAATTTTATTTAATCCCAATTTCCTTAGGAGAACTACATTTGGACTAAATTTTAAGTTGGATACAATGTCCATGGAACTATGTAGGCATCATCTGTATGCAATGGGAAATGTAGTATATATACAAATCAATCTTAGCTCAGAGAATATAAATCTTACTTACACTTTCGATTGGAGATACATTAGATAATTGAGGTCAAGACCAATATGGATCTGATAGACTTATCCAAGGTATTTTTTGTCATAATAAAATCACTAGGGAGGGTTCCAAAGCCTCTAATTAAACAAAACTATGTGATAACCCTAACTAGGTCCTATGAATTCATATTCACTAAATTAATAACAATAAAAATCTAATCTAGTTATCACAAAATCTTGTGGTATAATATGGGGTTAGTAAATATACACAAGAGAATCCTAATTAGTATATGTATATTTAAAACCCCAGTGCATGGAGAGAGAAATATTATTCAAAATCCATTACTTATACTACTTCTATATACTAAAGAGAGTGTAAAAGTTATAGATAATTACCTGGAAGATGAGCCCATCGAGACTCAATCTTTTCCTTGGACAAATTTAATTTGAAAGAGGTTGTTGTGGTTTGTAAGGATCACTAAGAAAGGCTAAAGCATCCAAGACTTATCCACAAGACAAGATTCTTCTCCAAGTAGAAACCCTAAGCTTAGAATCTTCAAGTAGAATGGCAGAAGAGTAAATTTTAAAGAGGTGAAAATGAATATTTAACTCTTGTTGTCTCTCTAATAATGGTGAAATGGATGTGTTTATATAGGTAGATCTAACCCTAAACCCTTATAAAAGTTTTGGCTAACAAGATCAACCTACTATTGAGATTGATAAAAAAAACTAACTAGATAATGAATTATGTTAGCCATGGTTGACTTAGTTCTTAATAATCTATTGTATATAATAATATAGGGTCGATGTGGCCAACATAATAATGTAAACTACTAAAAATGTGTTTATATTAGGGAAAGGGATAATGAAGGTGGCAAATGACTAGAAGGGGGTACAAAATAGGAGGCAAAGCTTAGGGGAATGTTTTTAAGAGTTGGTTGGATTGATAACAAGCATAAATAAGGGACAATAATCATATAAGGTACCAATGGTCTACCCACCCCTTTCCTTGTGCACCCCTTAGTGCATGCACTTAGAGAGATTAAGACTCAATGGATTCCTACAAGATAGAAAGCATTAGTAGTTGATAAAGTTTGAAAATATTATGT
Organism: Torreya grandis; assembly: GCA_037957365.1. Taxonomy (NCBI): domain Eukaryota; kingdom Viridiplantae; phylum Streptophyta; class Pinopsida; order Cupressales; family Taxaceae; genus Torreya; species Torreya grandis. The sequence goes on from JARHVA010002162.1 coordinate 1,564,003, forward strand.
GTATGCATATGATCCACTTAAAGCTCATCACATGTCATTAAAGTGAAATATGGGATGGTACTTTGATAAAATAACATAGCAACACACAATGCTGAGGCTCAAAAAAAAATTATAGTATTTTAAATAAAAAATAACTAAAATTAAATGATTGAAAGGGAAATAAGTAAAAAGTAAATGGGTGCATATCTTGACTTATATCTCTGGAGGGTTGTCTGCCATGTTTGTAGTTTTGATCTTGGAGGGTACAAAGATTTGTTTTGACAAACCTAAGGATAAAAAATTAAAGAGCAAAAACAAACAAACACAGGAAAGCCAAGATAATTGGTGCTATGTGGATGGGATGTACTTGAAAATTTGGCAAGTTAGGGTGAAATTTTATAAGTTAGACCAAATGACCAAGTCAAAATTTAGATTAAATCAGGTAACTAAAAATCCAAGGCTACTAAAGACCAAAAAAATCAATCAAGTAAACCTTAAGTTAGAAAGGAAAACTCACCAAATCAAACCAAGGATACATGTCAAAAAGATGGTAATCAAACATCAATGTGAAAATAATAACAAGCCTTACTTTAAAAAAGATGGACAAGCAAAAATGGTCAAATAATATTGATGAATAATCAATAATAATCCTTACTCAATCATCAATGGAAAAAGGTGCATAAAGGGCAAAACAACATTGATGAGTGAGAAGTAAAAATCCAACCTCACTCAATAATGGAAAAAGTACATGAAAGTATAAATGGACTTAGGTGTCCATAAAAGGGTTGTACAATAATGACAAATGGTAAAATAAATCAAGGCACATTTATAAATGTAGAGTCATTGTGTAAATAAAGTAATCCATAGTTTCTTAAACATGTTTTTTTTGTTCTAAGAATAGATAAAACTGAAACAAAGTAATGCAGTTATGTTTTTAAGATGTGAAGAAGGAAATATAGAAGAAGTGAAAATAGATTTAGAATAACAATTTTTCAATCAAGGGGGTAAATGAAATGGGTGGAGGGGAAAATGTAGGAAAAACCAAAGTAGAGGAACTCTTTATCGAAAAGACACTCAAATTAGATTTGTCAAAACAAGAGGAATTTTGACCTTAAGGACTCTAAAGAACTTATCTTAGCCACATAAGTCTTAGGTTAACAAATGAAGTATATATCTCATCCCATGAAGGTTATATGCATGAAAATTATAATGGACCTTCCTTCCCATAATGTGTTTTCCATTACTCAAGACCCCTTACAAAGCATTTATCTACTGTGAAGATTGGGTACTTATATGAGAAAGCAGGTAGCACCACAGAGTTTATTGAATTCTCCTATTCTAATATACTAGCCTATCGCACCCCAATGGACCTCGACTCTAGTGTGAGGCCAATTGTGGAGTTTGAGCTTTGATTGGAGATAGGAGATGTGCTTGTAATCATGTCTTTTGGTGTGATTTCAACTTTTGAGATTTGTATGTTACCTTTTGTATATCATTTCCTTTTATTTCGAATGATTTGGATTTTAACTTTCTTGATGAGTTTTTCCATTCCTCCTCCATATGGATTCAAAAAATCCAACATGGGTGTTAAAGATGACTTTAATTTGAATACTTGGGACATAGTTTCTAAGAGAGAGAACTTAGAGAGCACGGTGTCTACGAGTCTCATAAATCTAGGTGAAATGAAAGTGTTATCTTGAATTTGACCTTATTTTATCGTATGTGGAGTAGAGGAAAAGGAAATAAAGAGGAATGAAACATGAAACAATTTGAATTACTTTAAATCACAAAAATGTGACAAATGGTGAAAAAGGGATACAATGACATAAAAGTGTGATTCCTTATCATAAAAATGAGGGAAATGTAGGAAAACATGCTAACATAGTTTTTTTGTGAAAATTTTATCTAAAAAAGAAGAAAAATTAAAGTTTAGAACAAAGATCAGAACCCATAGCCATTGAAAAATATATTCTAGATAGGGAATTAAAAGATGGTGATTTTATGAGGAGGTCAAGTCCTATCCATGGTGTTACACTGCAATTCATAAAAGAGGAACCCAAGGGGGTGTATAAAGCATGTAAAGAGTGATCAAATAAAGAAGATAAAATTAAATCATGAGGAATACTGGGTCTTATCCATAATTTTACAATGCAACTCATGAGAAAAGGGGAACCCAAAATACTAAAAGGAATTATTAAGGTTTTTGAAAATAGAGAACTATTGTGGAAGGTGAGACCCGTGTAAGTATCCTAAAAAAAGTGTTAGATAGATAACATATATAAATAATGAAAATAAGGGAAGGATTTAGTCAAAATACTTCTTGAGGAATTGTGCATTGGTGGGTTCTTTAAAAATGTGGTGATGCAGAGCATGTACAAAGAAAACGTCTTAACCTTGTTTCAAAACACTCTTCACTTAACAATGCTTATTAGTTCAATTCCTCATGAAATATTTCCAATATCACTTCATTTTAAATGGATTTTGATATGTCTGATAGGTTTTATAGGCTCTCTATACCCTTCTTTTTCCACTCATCCACTTTCAAACACTATTCAATGTTCAACTCTTACCTTTACTCAACCCTACATTCTTTCAGTCAGTCCTTCTAGACCTATCTTTCCTATTTATTAGGTTGTACAAAAAATTAAAATGCTTCAAAATAAATAATAAATATTTTTATATACCCTTTTTCATCAAATTTCTATCTCCAAAGTTTCAATTTCTAATTCAAGCTTTTAGTCACTCTTTTAGGCCTTTCTTTTGTTCTAATTAGGTATGTTAGGTCTCTTGCCTTGGCTTAAACAATCATTCCCCATTATCTATATATACATGTTATGAAATGTTATGAAACCCTTATAATCTCTTATTTGAATTCAACACCTAACATCTTACCAATTTTCATTGGATTTTTATGGCTAAAACCCTAGATATAACATAAACCCTAGTTTAGGGTTTCTAGGCAATTATTACCACCCAAGAACACTTAAAATTACATTGTGGGAATTTGTCTAGGTTTAAAAGGTTTTAAATGGTTTTATTATGTCTATAATAACCCATATCATGTCCTCCAATCATCAAGTAACACTATCTAATTCATTGATCAACCTTTCTATACCAGAACACACATGATCATGCCAAAATAAAAGACTGGTTATAGGCCTGTAACAAGGTTTAATATATCTTACCTTGTTTCTGATTACACAAACTATTAAAAAAAAATCCAAGCATTAAATCATGCTTTGAAAAATGTTTAGGTCATCTACTACTTGCTCTTAGAACATATCCTTCCAAAAGAACAATACACAATCTACATAACTATATTCTTCTACAAGGAACAAGGTTGTATCTTATTTATCTTTCAAAAGCATTTCTTCCTCATAATTACACTATGTAAATATATTATCAACAAAGTAAGACTTAATTCAACATGTTATATTTATTTAAAACCAAATCAAAGACCACTTTTACCTCAAATATTATATTCACAACTTAAACAATAATTATTGTTATGAGAACAGGGGTCTATGATATGTATTTATGCATACCAATTGACTCTCTAATCAAAAATTGCAATTACAATATCAAACATTATTCCAAACTCCTCCAATAACATTTATAATGATTATCAAATACTAATTTATCATTCATTAATCATGAATCTATTTGTATACAATCATAAGGCACAAATTATAGGGTTTGAATGTTCTTTATCTAAAACAGGGGTATCTCCTTGACTATCCATTAATATTTCAACATACCTGAAAAAAATTCATTATTAATTCTATCATCAATATCAATGTATATATTTATCATCTAAACAATGCACATAATAATATTCCAAAGACCTTCAACAGAGGTATGTGTCTTCATTCTTCCAATAGCAATGTTTGTACAAAAATTCCATCCCTATCTCTATTACCAATCTTGTCAATACATATTTCATCCTCTAACTTCAAATGGAATCAACAACCTACTTCTAAAATTGACTCCCTAAATTCCTACAAAATTTCATAACTGATTATTTGGATGTTTCCCACGTAGAAGGTCTTTTGTCCACATTTGCATTTTGTATGTTTTTCTAATTTGATCTTATGACCATGCTTATAGACCAAATAAGATATTTAGGACCTTCACATAGTCTTAAGACAATTTTTACACCTATTGAACATGTTTCATACCTTTCCACCTTCATAAAATGCATATAAATCTTTCCACAAGGTTTATAAATTCAAATTTTCAAATAGTGGCATTTTGGAGGGAAACTCCATAATTCAAATTTTATGCAACTTTAGACCAACTAGACTCCTCCTATAAACTTCAACTAACCTATAGGAACTTTGAAACATCTAATAAACCAACTAAAGACAAAATTTTAACAGCTTTGGGGTCCATATAGGATGCCCCTTCATCATACTACCAAGCTGGAAGAATCTTTGCCATAGGTATTAAGTCATTCACTTGGTATATGTTATTGCCTACATTTATTGAACTCCTCTTGAAGTTGTATACTTCTAATTTCCTTTCATAGAGGTGTAAATTCTCTTAAACCCCACATCTAGGCCTCCTCTACTTCACCTTCATACCTGCACATGAAACAACAATGTTAAACAAAACATATTTGTTGCCTTTTCCTCCTTGCCATGCAGGTGTACTACAATCTTCATCTTCTTCAATATGTTCCACCTTATTCTTCTATTGGAAATATTTTCATTGATGTCAAAGGTCTAGCATTATTGGTGATAAAGGCCCCATTGCATTTAATGTTACTTTTAATAAATATATCTTGGCTAATGTGAGTTAATATTTATTTAATATATTTTTGGTTGCATATTAGACAAAAGAAGGGCCCATGGAGAAGTCAAATAGCCAGGGGGTAAAGAAAAAAGAAGGATGGGATGCATTTTCCCATGAAGAGTCATCTTGGGGAATACCAAGAGTCACCAAGTGAAGACAAAAGAGGAAGGGCACAATTTCTCATGAAGGGACACCTTAAGAAATATGAAAAGTCACCAAGATGAGGACAAAAGAGGGAAGGATATTTTTAATCATGAAGGGTCACCAGATGACTTTTCAAAGACTTGAATATGAAGGTTCATATAAGTTTGGTGCCATTTTCCATGAGGATTGTAGGGTCACAAAGGGGGAAGGCCAAAGGTCATTTGGAAAGCTATAAATAAAGGCTTGAGAAACCATTAGTAATATTGAAGAGAGAGGTTGATTTGATATTGTAATATCTAGCTTATAAGAGCAATTGTGAGAGATGAATATGATTTATATTTGTTATATCTAGCTTAGAAGAGCAAAGGTGAGAGAGAGGAAAGAGATGTTGTATTGAACTATCATTTGTTGATATAGCAACATTGAGAGATAGGTGTGTGGTATAAACAAAGGGGTTGGTGCTCCTGTGGATTAGTGCTCACGAATTGTTGTTGGGTTAGTGCTCAGTAAAGGGGTTGGTGCTCTTGTGGTTGGTGCTCATGAATTGTTTCTGGGTTGGTGCTCAGCAAAGGGGTTGGTGCTCCTATGGGTTGGTGCTCATGAATAGTTATTGGGTTAGTGCTCGGCAAAGGGGTGTGGTGCTCCTGTGGGTTGGTGCTCATGAATAGTTGTTAGGTTGGTGCTCAGCAAAGGAGTTGGTGCTCCTGCAAGCATGGCTTGAGAATATTGTTTGGGTTGGTGCTCATTCATATACTTGAGATTGTTCTCTGTGGTTTTTCCCACGTTGGGTTTCCACGTTATATCTAGTGTCTCTCTCTCTATCTTGTGTGGTGTTTATTGTTTGAGTTTTATTGTATCTCTTGAATGTTTGATTAAGTGGAATTTGGTTAAAGGAAAGTTTTATAGGATATATGATATACTGATTCACCCCCCCCCTCTCAGTATATGTCATGGTTAATAATTGGTATCAGAGCAGGTTCCTTCAGAAAGGGTTTAATAGCTTGAAGGTAGATCAAAGAAAAGCATAAGATGGCCAAGCAGCTAAAGAAGGAGAATCAAGAGTTAAAATCTGTGGTTGAGGCTCTTAAGGAAAAGGTGTGTAGCTTAGATTCTAAGTTGGCTATAGAAGTAAAAGAAAATAAGATATTTATTCAAGATCTTATGAATTTGTTAGAGGTTGCAAATTCAATTTTAACATCAAAAGAAGAAGAGTGTAATTAGTTGAAGGATGAGTTAGGTTCTTTAAAGGATAATCATGAGAAGTTTATAATCAATGTTGAGAAAGATCATGAAATATTGGTCCAAGGAAAGAAGGATGCAGGTTTTGAAGGCAAATCAAAGAAGTAGATCAGGCAGCCCAATGCTTTTAAGTTTTCAAATTCTTTTCATGGCCATTGTTTTATTTTTCATCATGTTGGTCATAGGGCAAGAGACTGTATGAGGAGAAGTAATCAGTCAAAGGGAGATCTCAGTCACATTCAAGAAAAAGGTATGAGAAATATTGTTTGCTTTTGTTGTCATGAGGTTGGACATATTGCTAAATTATGTCAAAATAAAGTAAAGAGATATTCAAGGTATGTCAAAGGATATAGAGCCCCTAGAAAATATGAGAAAAGATATTCAGGTTTGGAGACCTAAAATAGTAAAGGTTGATTAGGTTGAGTTTAAAAGTGAAAATAAATTACTTGCTATAGTAGATAAAGAATCAGATAGGAAGGATTGTGCAGAATCTCTTGTTACATTTGAGCATGAGTTTTGTCAAGATAAGATAGTTGCAAAAGTTGAGAAGATGAAAAACATCATAAATGATAAGGTTAGTAAGTCAAAAAGGTTAGACATGCTTAAACAGATTCTAAAAGAAAAACACAAGAAGATCAAGGAAGAAACAGAGGAGATGTGGGAATCTCCCAAGATTTGTTTCTAGGACCCTTTGTGTGGGGTGTCTCTTCTAGGCATCAAGGAGACACTTTTAAGAAAAATTGAAGCATGGTGGGTGTTATTGGGTCTTGGCTATGTTGCATGACAAGAAGGTGAGTTGACAGATTAATTTTCATATCTTTTGAGGGAATAGATTTTTGAAGAAAATTTTGCATCAATATTATGGTTTGAGGCTATTAGAATGATTCTTGCATATGCAGTGTTTCAAATGATTATGGTCATAAGAAATTAGAATATTGAAAAAGAGCTAACAATTTTAGAAATAAGGAGAAGGATACTCGTGCAGATTCAATGAAGAAGGATTAGAGTTTCAAAGCTCCATTCATCAAGAAGAAGGATCAGAGTTTCAAAGTTTCATTCATCAGGAAGAAGGTTCAGTCGTGTTCATGGTAGAAGAAACAACGTGAAGATTTTATGTTGGTGCAAACAGCTTTGCATGTAAGAAATAAAGATCAGCCATAGTTCATTGATAGCGGATGTTCGAGGCATATGATAGGTGATAAGAGTAAAGAAGATCAATGGTGGCATAGTGAAATTCAAAGATAAAACCACTGCTAGGATAGCTGGAAAAGGTATTTTAAGTTTTGATATTAGTAGAACCAAAGCTAAGAATGTTTTGTAAGCATAATCTATTGAGTGTAAGTCAAATATGTGATCAAGGATACACATTAAGGTTTCATTCTAAAGGTTGTGAGATTAGAAGAAAAGATTCAAATGAGTTGATTGCAAATGCTCAAAAGATAGGGAACAATGTATATGTTTTGTCACATATCTTCTCAAAGGCACGATCAAAGGATAAATTCAAAGATCAGTGAGAGGAGTTGGGAGTAATTTCTATTGCTTCCTGCCATTGATGTTCAACATCAATTGAGGGGGAGCTAATTGTTATCTCTAGGTATGCCCTTTTCCATTGATGTATAAGGGGGATAATAATAGGTACAAGTATGGGTGTATAAAATAGGTATAGGGAGCAGATATAGGTTGCTACAGTAAGGGGGAGTTACTGTATGTTTTTAGATGACAGTATGTGCAGGTGACAGGATGTGGTAGTTTCAGGATTGAGGTTGCCATCAATGACAAAGGGGGAGATTGTTGGAAATATTGTCATTGATGTCAAAGGTCTAGCATTATTGGTGATAAAGGTCCCATTGCATTTAATGTTATTTGTAATAAATATATCTTGGCTAATGTGAGTTAATATTTATTTAATATTAACGAATATATTTTTGGTTGCATATGAGACAAAAGAAGGGCCCATGGAGAAGTCAAAGAGCCATGGGGTAAAGACAAAAGAAGGATGGGACACATTTTCCCATGAAGAGTCATCTTGGGGAATACCAAGAGTCACCAAGTGAAGACAAAAGAGGAAGGGTGCAATTTCTCATGAAGGGAAACCTTAAGGAATACAAAAAGTCACCAAGATGAGGACAAAAGAGGGAAGGACATTTTTGATCATGAAGGGTCACCACATGACTTTTCAAAGGCTTGAATACGAAAGGTCATACAAGTTTGGTGCCATTTTCCATGAGGATTGAAGGGTCACAAAGGGGGAAGGCCAAAGGTCATTTGGAAAGCTATAAATAAAGGCTTGAGAAGCCATTTGTAATATTAAAGAGAGAGGTTGATTTGATATTGTAATATCTAGATTAGAAGAGCAATTGTGAGAGATGAATATGATTTGTATTTGTTATATCTAGCTTAGAAGAGCAAGGGTGAGAGAGAGGAAAGATATGTTGTATTGAACTATCATTTGTTGATATAGCAACATTGAGAGATAGGTGTGTGGTATACACAAAGGGGTTGGTGCTCCTATGGGTTGGTGCTCACGAATTGTTACTGGGTTGGTGCTCAACAAAGTGATTAGTGCTCCTATGGGTTGCTGCTCATGAATAGTTGTTGGGTTGGTGCTCGACAAAGGGGTGTGGTGCTCCTGTGGGTTGGTGCTCATGAATAATTGTTGGGTTGGTGCTCAACAAAGGGGTTGGTGCTCCTACAAGCTTGGCTTGCAAATATTATTTGGGTTGGTTCTCATTCATATACTTGAGATTATTCTCTGTGGTTTTTCCCACATTGGGTTTCCACGTTATATCTGGTGTCTCTCTCTATCTTGTGTGGTGTCTATTGTTTGAGTTTTATTGTATCTCTTAAATGTTTGATTAAGTGGAATTTGGTTAAAGGAAAGTTTTATAAGATATATGATATACTGATTCACCCCCCCTCTCATTATATCTCATGCTTAACATCTTCACTCCATTATCAACCACTACTAAAAATATGCATTCATCTTCATTTAGTGATACTCCTTGTGTTCCCATTATATCTCATACACTACTTAGGCTTGTTCTTTGATTACCGCATACTCATATACATGTTTAGTTTGTTGTTGTACCTCTTCAACATCTTGACTAATCTCTAACTCCTACACATCCATGGGTTGCATACTCTCTTGAATTATCTCTTCTTTTGTATGTATATCATTTCCCTGTTACATATTACCCATCTCACTAACAATTTCTTATTATTTGTCTTCTACATGCTCCTTACCTATACCTTTATGATAGAACAACTTATTAGAATCAATGTTTAAAGTCTGCATGACTTCTTCATGGGTTTCCTCCTTTGGAAATTCATCCTCCATATTATTCTCTTTTTTGGTGTCATATCAAAACCATCTCCTTTTCATATCAACTACAATGTCAAACTCCATCATGTTATCTTCTCTCTCATGGACTTAGCTACCATGCTTGTCTTGACTAGCTTCTATCTTCAGCACTCTCTTAGGTGCTCTATATTCTGCTTTTTTTAACAACTATTTACTACAAACTTGAATTATTCACTCCTCACTTTATTTTATGGTAACTTGACAAATCCTAAACCTTCCATAGCTTGATTTAAACATAGCCCCATCATCATAAGTCTTTCATCTTTTCTTCCCTCTTCACATTTCAAGGGTAATAGTACATATACCTATCCATGTTACTTAATAGCATATTTATTTCCTTCCCATCATGTATTTCATGTCTATCACATTTCTATAGCCTCCCTAGCAACACATGACACACGTTTATAGGCATAATATCACATAATACACTATCTCTATATCCACCTATCTAAAACTCAACCCAATTTTATTCACTTACTAGTATATGGTGTCCTCTCTAAACCCATGCAATTGTGTATGGCTCTAGATGTGGCATCCTCTTCAATCTCAAATTCTACACTATCTCTATTGAAATAATGTTATTAGTACTACCACCATCAATTACCAAGTTACATATCTTACCATGAGCCTTACATCTGATTCTAAATAAGTTCCTTATTTGGATTGGTTCCTTGCTTTTTTTCTACTGCATTAAGACTCTCCTCATGAGTAATGACTCATTCTTGTCATGTCCTCTCTCTTCATTCATCTCTCTCACTCTCTACTATTGCATACTAATACCAACATTCATTAGACACTCTATTGCCCTATGTCCTTCTCTATGGCAATTCTAACATTGCCCTTGAAATATCTATCTTTTCCCTTGTCTCAATGGACCTCCATTCCTTCTCATTGTGCCATCTACTAATGGTCTGATTATTTTTGCATGGTGTTGTCTCATGCCTTCTTCTTGAGCTATTATTTCATGTTCATGTGGTCTCTCTTATACCACTTCTTTGTTCTCTCTCTCATCCATCCTTGCTTGCAAATGTGTTGCCTCACCTTGTTGCCTATATTCTCTTTATTCTCTTTGTTCTCTCTCCTTTAGAACATCTTCAATGACCTCCATTCTCATAACCAATGTAGCAATTAGCTGAGTTACCTAGTCTACCACTTGCTTGACCAAATCATCTTCATTCTTGTTAGCTCTCTCCATGGAGCACTATCTTTGATCTCTTATCAGGTAATGTACTTCAAAACACATTTTTATTCCTTTCAATAATCCATAAAATCTTTCCCTAAGCTCTGATACCAAAATGATGTAGAGCATGTACAAAGAAAACATACTAACCTTATTTCAAAACACTCTTCACATAACAATGCTTATCAGTTCAATTCTTCATACAATATTTCCAATCTCACTTCATTGTTAGATGGATTTTGATATGTCTAATAGGTTATATAGGCTATCTATACCCCTCTATTTCAATTCATCCACTTTCAAACACTATTCAATGTTCAACTCTTACCTTTACTCAACCTTGCATTCTTTCACTCAGTCCTTTTAGCCTTATCTTTCTTGTTTCTTAGGTTGTATGGAAAAAGTATAATGTTTTAGAATAAACAATAAATATTTTTAAATAGTTTTTTTCATCAAATTTCTTCCCCAAAGTTTTAATTTCTAATTCAAACTTTTAATCACTCTTTTAGGCCTTTCTTTGGTTATAATTAGGTATGTTAGGTCTCCTACCTTGTCTTAAACACTTAGTCCTCATTATCTATCTTGTAACATTATGAAATTTTATAAAACCCTTATAATATCTTATTGAAATTAAACACATAACTTCTTACCGAATTTCATTGTATTTTGACAGCTAAAACCATATATATATAGCATAAACCTTAGTTTAGGATTTCTAGGCAACTGTTATCACCCAAGAAAACTTAAAATTAAACTATAGAATTTTGAAAAGGTTTAAAAGGTTAAAAATGGCTTTATTAGGTATTTAATAACCCATATCATGTCCTTTAATCATTAGGTAACACTATCCAATTAACTAATCAACCTTTCTATACCAAAACACACATGACTGTGCCAAAACAAAAGACTGGTTACAAGCATGTAACAAGGTTTAATAGATCTTACCTTGTTCTTGATTACATGTAAGATTAAAAAAATGTTAAAAGCATTCAATCATGCTTCCCAACATGTTTATGGCATCTACTACTCACTTTTGTAACATATCCTTCCAAAAGGACAATACATAATCTACATAACTATATTCTTCTATAAGGAATAGGGTTGTATCTTATTTGTCTTTCAAAATTATTTCCTCCTCACAAGTACACTATGAAAATATATTTTCAATAGAGTAAGACTTACTTCAAAATTTTCTAGTTATTGAAAACTAACTCAAAGACCACTTTTACCTCAAATATTATATTCGCAACTTAAACAACAATGACTGTTATGAGAACAGGGGTCTGTGATATGTATATTTGCATACCAATTGATTCTCTAATCAAACCTTACAATTAAAATATCACACATTTTTCCAAAATCCTCCAAAAAAATTTATAAGCATTATCAAATACTAATTTATCATTCATTAAGCATGAATCTATCTATATACAATCAGAATGCATAAATGATAGGGTTTGAATGTTCTCTATCTAGAATAGGAGTATCTCCTTGACTATCCATTAATATTTCAACATACCTAAAATAAATTAATTGTTCATTTTATCTCCAATCTCAATGTATATATTTATCATCTAAAAAATGCAAACAACAAGATTCCAAAGACCTTCAACAAAGGTCTATGTCTTTATTATTCCAATAGTAGGGTTTGTACAAAACTTCCATCCCTATCTATATCACCAATCTTATCAATACATATTTCATCCTCTACCTTCAAATGGAATCAACAACCTAATTTTAAAATTGACTCCCTAAATGCCTACAAAAGTGCATAACTGATTCTTGGGATGGTTCCCACATAGAAGGTCTTTTGTCCACATTTGCATTTTATATGTTTTTCCAATTTGAACATCTTATGACCATGTGTGTAGACCAAAGAAGATATTTACGACCTTTACATAGACTTAATAACACTTTGACACATATTTAACATGTTTCATACCTTTTCCACCTTCATACAATGCATATAAATCCTTCCATAAGGTTTATAAATTCAAATTTTCAAATCGTGGCATTTTGGAGGGAAACTCCATAATTCAAATTTTATGCAACTTTAGACCAACTAGACTCCTCCTATAAAATTCAGCTGACCTTTAACAACTATGAAATATATAATAAACTAACTTAAGATAAAATTTTAACAACTTTGGGGTCCATACAGGATTCCCCTGCATCATATGGTCTTCATTGGTTTGAAGGTGATAGGTACTTAGCCCAAGAATATCTTTGACTAAATAAGGACCCCACCATTTTTGGGTGTATTTACCTTATTTAGTATTAGTGTAGTCTAATTTAATTACAATATCACCAAAATTAAATGTATGAACTTAAACTTATTTATTATGTTATTTGGCAAAACGAGCCTTGTATTAGCGATTGTGTTGCAAAGCAAAAAGATGATGCTTATCAAGGAGATTAAGAGCATGAAGGTGAGTTTCATGTAATTATTCATCAAGTATGATACCATGAAGAGATATAGATATTTAAGTAATCTCAACTTAATGGAATGACTAGTTCAGAACCATAGACTAGAGAGAAGGACATTGCTCCAATGGTAGTATGTATGCTAGTGTGATAGGCCCAAAGAGAAGGACAAAGATGAAGGTGATAATCTGTGTGGGTTTCATGAATTTCCTTTTGGAGAATTTTATTAAATTTTTTTAAATGGTCTCAACTTGGCCATTACATTTTGGATGATAGGGTCTGGAAAATTTGTGATTGATTTTAAATTTAACGCAGAGCTTATTGACATCTTTATTTTTGAAATTACCACTATTATCTAAAATGATAGAATGAGGGATGCCAAAATGGAAAATGATTTTATTAAGGATGAATTTGGATATGGTGGTACTAGTGACATTAATAAGGGGCATATCCTTGACCCATTTAGTGTTTGTGTGGCTGTGATTATAAAGACATGCCCATCTTGAGATCAAGGTAATTTAACTATGAGATCTAATCCCCACATGGAGAATGTCTAGGGAGATTCTATGGTTTGAAGCTTGTATAGATGTGAATAAATTAAATCATTATGAATCTAGCAAGGAATACACTTTTTATAAAATTTGATGGTATCATTTTCAAGAGTGGGCTAAAAGTATCCCATACATAAGCATTTATGGGTTGTACTATGTCTACTACAGTGGCCACCATAAATATATTTAATGTCACTTTTTTGGTAAATTATTTATAATGTAAAACATATATTTACAAGTTCTTTACATAAACACCTTAGTGTTAAATTGGATCTATTTATAATTCACTTGTATTTTAGGTACCTTGAATACTTTATGTAATTATAATTTATAGTAAATTACTAGAGTTTTATATTGGGTTGGCCTATTTTTGTTTGTTGATAAGTATATACAAAGGCATTGCCTTCCTTCTATTTAATAATATTATTTTTTCTATTTTTTATTTTTTAATTTTTTTATTTAATAATAATATTTCTTCTATTTTAATTTTTTTAAGGTGTTTTTTTGGACATCAATTTGTATATGTACAATATTATCTTTTATTGTTTGGAGTATTTCACCGTATATGATTATGAATATCATGATATTATAAAATTTGGTATAAAATTATGAGTTTTAATTTGAATTCTTGAACAAAATATCCCATACACTTCTACTTTTTCTTAGTAAACATGCTAAAATAAGTTCTATGTGTATCCACTTAAATTTCTTGAACATCTCTTAAAATAAGTAAAACAAACTTCCTACTTGCATTAATAAGCCTTTTATCTTGAGAGGTAATTACCAAAGAGGTTTTAGAATCACCTTCGTAGGCTGAAATGATGTATATCTTGTCATTCTTTATCAAATAATATTGATTGGCCCTCCTCATGAAGATAACATCCCAAATACACAAAGAAAGGCTGCCAAACACTACATCACTCACATCAAGAGGCACAATATCCACTACGACTTCATCAATGAAATGAGCATTAATACCAAACCTTGTTTTACATTACTTGGTCATCTTGATCTCTACACCTTTCTTCACCCAACTCAAAGTATATGGGATTGGATGATTATAAATCTCTATCTTCAATTTTTATACTAACTCCTTGCTTATCAAATTTTCTCATGAACAAGTGTAAAAAATAGAATCCACTTTTATTTTATTCATCTATATTTTAATATGGAAAAGCTTATAAAGTTCACTCTCTTGAACACTAGTACTACCCAAACATACCTCTTTATTGATGAAGGTACAACATAAAGTATCATTCATATTAGATCTAAAACTAATGTCTTTACCTTTGAGAGAGGGAACATCTATCTTCTTATTCTTGTTCTTGAATGAATGTGTTATGCCTATTATTTTTGGTATCCCTTTATTTTTATGAAAACTCAAATGCAATTATACATTCTACTATACTGATGACTTAAGTTCATAAAGTCTAAAACTGCTTATTGGATTCTAAGTCATTTGCTTTCATTTTAAATATGTATTTTGATGAATATCTTTTACTTGAATGTTAACAAGTGATTTTGAAAGCATAGTGGTGATTAATGAAAACACATTTATTATTTATATGATTGAGAGGTAAATAATGGTAATTGTTTGTAGTTTGACTTGGTCATTTGTGTAGTGACACTTGATGGTTTCACTTTGTCTATTTTAGTTATAAATGATGTAATTTTGTCAGGTGATGTTGATATATATGAATATATTGCATTGTTTTGTCTACTTTACATGAACAGATTAATAAGTGAAGGTTTGATATGATGTTTATTCAAATTTCTCTTGTGATTCATTGGCCTAGTTTTCAAACTCATAAGGTTACTGGTTGAGAATGAAAATGATATATGATTTTGATATCATTTCATTTCATATATAAAATATATGATTATTGTGATCAAGGTAATAAGGTTATATGTTTGATTTAAATCTAATATATATATTAAACTTTATTGATAATGTATGCCTAATTTTTTATACGAATACCTAAACCTAAGTGCTAAATCTAAGGAATAAATTTCTAAGTGACACAGTCATCACGTCATGGGAGTACTAAGGTGGTGGATTGAAAATATTATGGTATATGATAATGCATATAAGTTTAAAATGGGATTTACTTCGAAGTCAAGGTTAAACTTAACCATAATATATTGATAGTGCCATCAATACATTCAAATGAGATAATATTAATGTATTGGTGCAACTTTTGTGTGAATATTTCCTAGGGATTTGTTTGAATTCAAGAAATTTTATTGAATTGATTATCAAGGTACATACATCAATTTTTTATCATTGGTGAGGCTTTTGGAAAGAAAGTTGGTATTTATTATATTTCACAGAAAGGTGGTAAATTTAGATGAACCACTAACTAATCAATGGTAGAGTTAATAGTGAATGGTGAAGAAACACATCAATATGAATGGTTAATGTGAAGATCAACATATACAAAGGGTATTTATTTCATATTTAGTCATCATTTACAAAGCTTACGAGTGGAAGAAAAGCTTTGCAAGTAGAATGAGGGAAAGGATTGAGTTTAAAAGTATTGAGCATTTGATTTTAGTTGGAAGCAAGGTATATTGATCATATTGTGGTATTTGTTATCATGGAAAATGTAGTTTGTTTGGATATTCAAATCAAAATATTGACATATTGCTTTTTATTTAAATATTCATTTTCATGGCATTATGAAAAGAAATTGTGAAGATCATAGGTATATGAGTGTGTTTTGGAAATGATTATAGTTTCATTCAAGATAGAATTTTAACTCTAATTTTGTGAAAGGTGTGCATATCGAATATTTTGTGTTTAGTTGAGTATATTTAGAGGCTTAAAAACTCTCAGTTGATATTAGTTTGTTCTACAATGGTTGGTGATGTTTTGAAGGTTTATAAATCTTTAGGTCATGGTGGAAGTATACATGTACATGAATTTAACGACATCCTTGAAATGTTTTTTAGGTATTAAAGGTTTTGAATTAGATCTTTAAAATATCTTTGTTTGCTATTAAAATGGATTATGGTATAGACAAATGTAGTTATAGGTATGTAAATATATGAGACAATATGATGAAAAGAATGGTTATTTATATTTTCTTTCTTTTGGGTAAAATGATGTAATTTTCAGTATAATAGATTTGTCTTTCCTTTTGCATGCATATATTTTGGTTCATGAGAAAGGTCATTTGAGCATAAGTTATTTGGTGTTTTAACATCAATTATGACAGATAAATTTTGATTAATTTTTGAAGCCTAAGTGCTCTTTATATTCTTATGAAGGTTTAGATGAAGTTTTATATGAATGTAGATTGAATAAATTTAAAAGGGATTGAATGCTTTTTCTGAAACTAAGTTTTATTTGTATCTTGGAAGTCATAAGTTGCTTTGGGTTGAATTTATGTTTGACCACATTTTGCTCATCCATCATAATATTTTAGGGTTTTATAATGTACAATGGATATATATTGAATAATTTCAATGATGTTATAAGTGATCTCTACCTGTATAGCTCTTTGTGTTGAATAAAGTTTTATGGTTTGATTTTTTATAACGGTATTCGATCATACATAAATAGTTATTGTTGAAGACATTTTTAAAGAGGATATTTGATCACAAACTCTTTACATTTCTTTGATGATATAATTTGTTTGATATTATGAATATTTTAAGTTTTTAATATAATAGTTGAATTTGATATCAAAGAGGAAACTATTGGTAAGTATTGAAGAATACATAATATGTTTTGTTAAGTTATGCACATACAATTTAAATAACAAAAGCATAGTAGGGTTGAAAGTGATTGGTATTGTTATTTTTTTAATCTTGGTATCTGGCACTATTTTGATTCTGGTTATTATAGTAAGCATGTATAATGGTATTGATATGTTGAATGCATTTGGTTTTAAATAGTTAAAAAAAGATAATTTGACATAATGACATAGTTAAATATCTTACTTGGCTCAAAAGGTTGAATTTTCACTCATGATTGGTCTTTATGGTAATTTTGAAGATTGTTGACAACATGGATGTTATGAGGATTGTAGTCAGTTTTGTGGTGGTTATTTGAAATAAGAGTTTTTTTTGACAAATATATCATGCTCATTGGAAATAAGGTTATATGGATTTAAATTCAGGGTTACAATGAAATTTTTGAGAAATATAGAATATTTCAATCTCCTTTTTTCTTTGAATTTTTTTCAAGATGTTCCTTTCATTTGTATGCTAAATCAGATAGTTGACAGTTTATAGATTGATGTATTTACATTACACATTGATAAATCAAGATTTGAAATGTAACCTAAGTTTTGTTTTTTATTTTATGGTCATATATTTTAGTATAAATATGTCTGGTTGGACTCCTCATTCACATCATTCAGATGTAAATAATCAGAGGCATTATAATAATGATAAAAAAGAGAAGGTATTCCTCCATAGAGGCATGCTAATAGGGGTCAATTTTCCTATGGCCATAGGGGTGCTAGAATTTTTTTTAGACATTTTAATCATATTACCCACATGTCTATTCACTTTGATGCATTTGACCCTATTTTATGGAATGTATTAAACTCTTTGCCATCTATTCCTACTTTTGATCTTGGAAATAAAGGTTGGAGAGGTCTTCCTTGGAAAGATCATCCTCATGGATGAGGAACTCCAAGTAGTTATTCTTAGCATATGTGTATTGTTGTATAGTCTGAGCCACATAATTCACCTAAGCATAGAGAACCTACTCCTAAAAATGAATGTCAATTGACTAAAAAGTTACATCTACATTCTATAGTGCCTTTGAATACCAAACCTTCATCACCTAAACTTGTGAGGAGACTTGTAATGTG
>JARHVA010002162.1:2185000-2380000 GCA_037957365.1 Torreya grandis
TCTACATTATTCATCATTCCATACTCATTTATATCTTCTTATAGGGGTTTTACATTATTTCTCTCCACTGCATACCTCTTGAACAACTTTGATAACATTTCCAAAAACATTGGCAACAATTAAAGGTTTCCAGACAATGTTGTTCTTTCATCGCTTGTGTTGGATTTAGCACACTCCTTGATTTATTCATGTGCAACTAAAGTGTCTTAGGTTTTACAAATTACTCCATTGTTCTTCTCCTTCTGACATAATTATTTAAGTTTTTTGGTGTGTTTTCAGTGTTATTCTCTATCTTGCAATATTTTAGGTGGTCTTTCTACATTGTTTGCATCTTTAAAATATTTCTTGTATATTTTTGGCATTTTATGGCATTTAAAATCAATTAGCCCATTGTTTTAGTGTATTATACCAGTCTCATTATAATGTTTACATACAATATTGCCGATCACAATGATTTTATTTCATTTTAAACTTAGATTTGCATTGATTGTCTTGCAAAATAATTGATATATTTATTGTTTTCAGCTAAAACATCTCTACGAAACAACTTTAGAGCTTTCTATCATAGTCTATAGATTGTTTTAGAGGATATATAGATATCTTGAGCTAACTTGAAACACATCGCATTGGATTTGATATATAAAATAGAAATAAAAACCCCATGTACATGCTTTCCATCCTCTTTACTATTTTTTAAGTCTAGAATAGGTTTTTCTTGTAATTCTTTATAAAAACTAGAAGTAGTTTAAGCTTATAGTTTTTCCATTCCTTATTTCATTAGTTGGTTAAAAGAAATAAGATATTTCATTTATATAATGTGTTTGGTTTATGTGCATTTCCTTGTTTCCTTTATTACAATTAGTTTAGATTTAATTTTCAATACTTATATTAAATTTGAGGTGCACACTACTCTAAGCATGAACTACTTTTCATCTTCTACCTTGTTTCCTTCAATTTTGTCCCCTTCTAACATGTTCCCTAGTATGTTTGTCCTATAAAGTGTCTTCTTATCTCCATCCGTATCCATATCATTTGATGACATTTCTTAGTTAGGCTCATCCCCTCAAAGCCAAGAGGATACCATGTGTCATGCAACCAAGCCTTAATGCCTCAAACCAAAACAATGTCGACCAACAACTCTTCTAACTTGTCTTGATATCCACATCATACCAACTCCTTAATGTTCACTATAAGGTGGTTGATGACTTTTGGGAATAAAAAATGTATGAATAAAAATAATGTCTACAACAACAACAAGCTCAACAAGCTAACTAACCTAATAAACCCAACTGTTGATTCTTATCTTTCTATTTTTTTAGATGTTTTAGCTCAACCCTATGAGTTCAATTGTGTGAGGTAAGACATGTAGTTTCCCTTGCATACAATAAGATCCTTGAGGCTACAACAGATTGAAGGATGAGCAAGACCTGACTTGTATGTGTAATTACACATGCATGTATGTCACATTGTAAGGCACCTTATTGCGATGTGGGATTTATACTTGAGTCACTCTCTTTACGAACTCACCACTTTACCATAACATTTTAACCCCTTGGACATATTAAATGAATTTTCAAGCTTGGTAATTTTTGAGATTTACCACTCCAGTAATATCCTTTTAAAATAAAAATGCATACATACACAAAAATAAAACTGGGATTTATAAAATAATGTTGGTTAGTCATATGATTAGAAAAACAATGACTAAAAGCCTTTGTGGCTAGCAGGAGAATCATATAACTACTTTTGGCCATGGTATTGACAATTTTCATGATGCTAACACCAAGGTAAACAAACATAAAATGGTTGGCATTTCATGAAGATGAAAATGAATTCTGTAAGAAATGAGAAATTACCTATTTGAGAGTAGTATATAATAAAATATGGCAGCTTCATAATTGTAATGAAAAATAAGTTTATTAGCTAACTGAAGAGATTGAAGAACTAAAATATCGAGTGGAGGAACTAAAAAAACCCTATGTTAGTTGTTGTTTAAGAACATCCATTTCAAACTCCACTCTAATCATTGAGCACAAGATTAATATTTACGACATCTATAGATGAAACTTTTGATTATTCCCTCATTATGTTAGGAAACTAGACACTTCACAATAACAAATAATTACTAACAGAATACAAGTTTGCAAGAACATAGATAATTCAAATAGATAGAATGAACATGCATGACACAAAACACTAGATTTATGTGGTAAAACCTTTGCAAAGCTAAGTAAACATCGATGGCATAATATATTAGACTTTATTAACTCCAAGATGAATAGATTGCATGTGAAATCATCATAGATTACATGTGAGATCCACAAAGATAAATACACCTAATAGGCAATGCATTGTTTGGATTCCTCCTAAAAATAGAATTCATTGGAATTTGTCTTCTTAGAAATAGGGATTTAACTCTTTGAATTTTTGCTTCGGGGGCACTGCCTTGAAACCCCCACCATGGGGGCTCCAGACCCCCCTGTGACAATAGTGGGGGGCTGGGTGGCATTGACCCCTATTAGGAAGTGGGATAGAAACCACATCATAAAGGGAACCAATATTTAAATTTGTTATCACATATCTAACACATTGGTGGATTTGATCATAGTGAAAAGAAGCATCAACAATCAAATTCTTAGTTTGTGGTTGTTGTTTTAAGATTAATTACACATCATTTATATGGAGGCATGTGAGATTATTGTGATATTACAACAAAAGGAGATGTTTTGATTTTACTGATATTTAATTCTTTAGGTGAACTTTTTTGTAAGAGATTTATTAATGTATTATTCATATAGTTATCATTTATTTTAACAAAAAATCAATTAAAATTAAATTATAACACAAATAAATCATAAACATTAAAGTGGGTCAGAATTAATGTAAATAATAACATAATAAATTCAATTTATTTCCATAGCATCAAATGACAAAGGGGGTCTATGCTATTTTTTCAATGTAGTTGATCCTTCATATTAGTTTAACACTCCTATCCATGTTATTTGTAGTTCCACTCTACTAATAATACCTTGTAAAAAAAAAAAAAAAAAGGATGAATGTATTTAGGGGAATGGATATAAAATGTACTCTCTTACATCCTTCATCAAAATGTAGGTGTTTGCATGGCCATAATGTTGTTACTTCTTATCAAACTATCAAGATCTTTCGAATAACACATGACATATATCCATGAGAATGATGTTACACATTACTTCATCCTTGTATGCATTAACCTGGAAACTTATCAGACATTGCCCATTCACCAAAATTTGATGTCCCTTCAAAAACCAACATACTTTATATGGATTTGGATGTGCAATCATAGTTAGACCAAGTTTTCCAACCATCTCTTACAGAATAAAATTGTTTGTGCTGCCACTATCAATAATCAACTTGCAATGCTTACCTCCGGATTTGTAAATGTTTATGGATAAATTTTTCCTCTACATAGAAATATTTTCATTCCTTAATGATTTAAATAATGCCCTCTTCATCATGAGAGCTTATCCCATTTTAGGTTATTTTCCATGATATATTGATACAACACTTTCCTCATCCACTTGTGTTGTAAGTGCATTCACATCATTCCTCTTACTACCTTCATTGTGCACTCGTGGAAACTCAAATGCTCTATGTTTAGTCTCACCACTTCTAAATCATGTACCTGTGAATCCTCTTCCTTTACCTCATACATATGATATTCTACCTCTTATATGGTTTCCTTTACCTCATGGCACATTGATAGCATTACACAAAGAATTAATAGCTTCTCTTTATTTTGCATAATAACCCATGTTTACATTTCCTTATATTCATGTGCATAAAACCTTATTCTACCTTGATCTATGCCTTGTGGTTTGTAAAATAATTTATTTTTAGCTTTTAGTGTGCACTGATAAGATTTATCAATAGATCACAATCAGATCAATCAAAATTCATCTTGAATGGAAATATGAGATCCATTCATGTATATCGAGGTCTTCTCATTATCATCTTCAATATGGCCCACTCAGATAGTAAGTGTATAAAACTCTTCAGTGTAATCCTTCACACTCATATCCTATTTTGAAAATTTTAAAAACTTCTTTAACAAAGTTAACAAGTAATTATCAAGTATGAATTTTGCCTTCAACATAGTGACTAATCTATCTCAAGTATTTATCTTCTCTTTTCCTTTCTTCAAACTTTATGTTTGTGCATGCTACCACCACAATGATGTGTGACCCTCAACTTGGTGCATGTGAATTTGATTTTCTTAGGATCTTTCATACTCTCATACTCAAAGTAATTTTCTAACTCAGAGATCGAATCAATGAGCTCTTCAACACTTAAATTGCCTGAATAATTAGGAGTATCAAACTTCAGCTTATTGCTCATCCTTGTAACTATTTATAGGAATATGTCTTCAAGTTCATCGACCTATTATTATTTTATGTCCTACTTCTAATGCACCTATTGTGTGGTTTAATTGTCACTTTCATCATCCACTACAACACATAAGCATTATGCAGTCTCCATAGCCTCTAAATGGGCTTGCATATTTCACATCAATTCTACCAAGTCTGTAAGTCTAGGCACTTTGGCCACTCTTACAATGAAACCTCCTATGTGTGTCATTTCGATGCAATCAAATAATAATCTCTATAACTTCTTCCGAAGACATGATATAGAAGATTTCTTCATTGATTTATAACCACACTTATAAATATAAAAAACAAAGAATACACACTCACCTATAAGAAGAAAAACCTCAATATGATACCAAATGATGTAGTCATGGTTAGGGGTCTCAATGAAGAGATGACTTAGACCACACAATATTTAAAATTACATAACAAAAAACATACTGAAATAAAATGCAATAATAATAACATTATTTATTTGATTGATGTAGTGGAATCACAACTTACACACACAATGAAAATAACACAATAATCTCAAATGATACTCAATCAAACATAAGATCTTTAGATCTCTACTTGCATACTTGTAGTCTTTGGAAGTTTAACTATCCCTCAAAATGTTAGACATAATCCTTAAGCTATCTGACTAGCCAACTCAAGTGTAGGGGCATGTTTATATAGGCACAAGATACACCTATTATATTAATGCACCTAACAACCTACTATAATCATTAAATACTTGTAGCACATCACCATGCACTGCAAACATTAAATGCACAATATAATACCAAGACACCATAACACATCATAACATAACACATTGCAATGCAATATTAAGTGAGTCGATGTAAGAACATCCAAGGTGTATAGGCAATCTTGCATTAACAAAAAATAGAGTGGTGTGTTTGTGTGGTTTTGTTGATGTGTTTGCTATTTTGGCATGGTGAAGATGATTTAATGGGAAGCATCAATACTCCAACACTTTTATAGCATTAATTACATCATAAAATAATTATTTTTAATAAGATACATGGTTTCAAGCAGATTGGTTAATTTTTTTAGCCATCCACATAATTCAGGAAGTCATTGCATGCATTGAAGGGATAAAATGGATAAGTTGTGGCGACAAGGAAAAAATGGCATCAAGAATCTCCCTAAACTTGAATGTGATTATAGATTTAGATTCATCTTGAAAATTTGTGCAATTTGAAAAATATCATCTTAATGTGGGTCCATATGCAAAAGTTATGGCAATTTTAAACAACTCTGGAATTCCTTATAAAATTGGTGTCAGAGTCACATAGTCAGCTCTATAGTATGCATACAGGGCACCTAAAAAAGATTTCAAATCTATTTTTCAAATAACTTTTTAAAACTACACATACATAATATTTCCAAAAATATATTATTCTCATATATAAGCAAGACATTTTGCTATGGATATCTTGGGCCCCATTGTCAATGACATCATGCAAAAAATAAGAAAAATGAAAAATGTCAAATTTTGGGCACAACTATTAAAGACATCTAGAGGAAAATAAATTAATGGCCCAAAATGATAAGCAAACAGTTCTTGTGTGTTTTTATGATATCATGGAAGCTAAAGAGACACTCCTAGAAACTAGGAAAGTCAGAGGGATATTCAAATGGGATGGAGGAGTTAGTTTTGAAATAAAGAAAGCTAAGGAAAGAAAATTCTAACAAGAGAAAGGGAAGCTCCAATAAATCTTAGGAGTTAAAGAGTGAAATCTCCAATAAAAGAGAGGCTCCAATAAAAATGAGGGAGAGTGTTTTAGAAGCAAAGCTCTCTAAGAACATAACAAAGAGTTATTTTTAAGTTCAAGAGGCACTGTATGAGAGTCTAAATATTTTTCATGTATTATAATAAGATTGTATAGTTGTGTGTGAGAGTGTGCATTCAGTTATTTATAACACGTTGTTGAATGTAATAAATATCGTGTATTGAAAATTTTGAGTTTGAGTAATGTGTTTAAGGTGTGTTTAAGAGTGAATGTCTAGCTTAAGAAATAGAAAGTTAAAGTCTAACCTTAATTGGTTAGCCTCTATGTGCTTACACCTATTGGTATCATAACAAGGTAACAAATTTTGGATTAGAGGGAAATATTGTTTATCCTCCATTAGGAAAAGAATGGGTAGAGGACATTAGTGAAGTGTGGTAAGAATAGAGTGTTATCCATATTTTATAGGTGGGTATAGAGAATAAATAGTTAAAAGAGATGGATGAAAAGTGTGAATCCCAAGTGGCTGAATTGAGAGTTATGTGAAAGTAATTAAAGATCTTGTATGAATTAGTTATAGGTTGTGAAAGAGAAGTGTTCTTGAGTTAGTTATAGGTTGTGGAAAATAAGTTTGCATAGGAGAGAGGATAAGTTTGTTGGAGGTGTGATAGAAGTTCTTTAAGTGAATAGAAAGTGTGTGAGACTCTTGAATGAGTCAGTTACAGGCTATGAAAGAGAAATCTGCTAGAGTTAATTATAAGTTATGAAAAATAAGATTGCATATGAGAGAGGACAAATTTGTTGCAAGTGTAAGAGAAGTCCCACAAGTGTTAATGAATTTTTAGAGGCTCTTATTTGAGTCTATTTTAGGTTTTGAAAGAGAAGCATGCTTATTAAGGAGATATGGCATAAAAATGAGGAACAACACTAAAGGTATAAGAATTGATAGAGATGTTGATGGAAATCTATGTGAGATTGGATATAATGCAGTATGCACAAAGTGAAGATGTTGCATATGTGAGTAAATATGGTGAAGAAGAAATGTTGGATATGTTGATATCCTTACAATCAAAGTTGGATGTCTTGGAAAGAGGACAAGCTAGTAAATAAAAGAGACCAATAAAGGTCAAGGTGAAGGAAAGAGGTAAGATCATTAGCAATATAATTTGATTGATGGTAAAGAGAGCCCAAAAGAGCTCATGAAATGGATAGTGAAGTTAGAAGTTATATTTGAATAAGAGAATATTGAATACCACATGAGGGTAAAGGTTGAAATTAAGAGGCTATGTGGAGTTGTAGGTGAGTATTGTAGAGTTCTTTAAGAGAGGAGACAAGGAAAATGAAATAAGAAGTTGCATGAATGGGAACATATGTTTTCCAAATTTATGGGTCATTTTGTGCACCCATAATTATGGAGATAGTGGTTGAAGAAGCTTCATGTCTTGAGGCTTAAGAGAGAAGAGAAGAAGAAGAATATTTCCATGAAAGGAAATACGAGAGGAAAGTTTCCATGTGAGTAGCTCAAGTGTACTTTGAAAATTATTAGGGAGAAGGATGGGAGTGAGGAGAAGAAAATTGTCTTGAAAGACAACAAGAGAGTGAGGTTTCTATGTGAGAATCCCAAGTCTAATTTCAAAAACAATAAGGAGGAGGAAAGTGGTGAACAACCCATAGAGGATGGAAACTTCATGAAAGAGGATATTTATGTGATAATTATTAAGCCAAAAGAAGGAAACCCATTATTTGAATATGGGAAAGATTTGGTGGTATCCCGTAAGTGGTAAGAGATAAAATCATTCTTGGTGAATGAAGGCAATGCATTTGTCTTGTCTCTTTTAGAAGGAAGAAAGGTTGAGGACCACCAAGGAAAGCTACATATTTATTTGAAGGAAATAATAGAGGTGAATAAATAATGCAACCATGACGAGTTGTAAGTTTTCATCAAGGAAACAATTGAAGTGGAAGAAGTGCAAGTTAATGCACATGAGGAGAGTATGGTTGAAAATCATCCATGTGAAGGGGAAGAAATTGGAAATAAGTATGATGAGAGGACAACCATGGAGGTTATTGAAAATAGGCCTTTGGGAGTCCATCATGTGAGTGGTCCCCAAAAATCAAGAGCTTTTTATTATATCAACCAATGAAGTGATGAAGGAAAGAGGTGGCAATCAACCTAGAGCTGATATAAAAAGGATAAGAAGCAAAGATAATCCACATGAAGAGTTGTTAAAAGGACAACTGAGCACTATTTTGAGGAGTAGGCAAAGTGGAAGAGTCTTTAAGGACCCCAATCTTGGTATAAATCAAGATAATAGTGTGAATGTGGAGGAATTATCTATGGGGAATGTAAAGTCTCATTTCTTAAAGCTAAATTTTGACTATAGTCAGTGTGTAGGTGAAAAGATGGAGAAAAAGGAGGTATTCAAATAGGCCTTCTAAGGTGAAGAGAGTGAGCCACTTGAGTTCACAAGATATGAATAGAAGCAATTTATTTATATATCAACTGAAGCATGTGAATAAGAAGTAGAGGAATAAGAAGATTCTTTTAAGACTCTCGAGTCTTTTAAGACTTATAAAGGAAGAAGCCACAAAAATAATGATGGTCACAAGAGAAGATGTGGCAACAATGAAGGAATAGGAGTTATATATAGAGAAGATTGACAAAATTAAGAATCCAGCAATATGTTAGATAATGATTGAAGAAATCTAATATAGCTTTTGGTGGAGGTGGATGGCCAGTAGTGGGTACAAGCCTACAAACTAAAGTAATATCTAAGAAGATGCATATTGGTGGAGGTGGTTATATGAAGATGGGTTTTATCCCACAAGAAGATGGAGAGAGAAGAAATAAGACTTTAATAGAGAAGTATGGACTATGGTGGGTCTAACCCCCAAAAGACATAGGAGTAAATAGAGATAAGAAGAAGAGGATACATTCAAAGCCAACAAGAGGAAGATAGAAGTGGAAGAAAAATAATGGCAATAAATTGAAGTATTTGGTGTTTTGGAAAAGAATGTCATGGCCATTAAGCTTCATGGTCAAAAGAGTTGTTTTACCACTTATTCTATCTATGTGATCAAGAGATCACATTTTAAATACCTCAAATGTCTAATGTAAGAGCATCCAAGGTATACAAGCAATCTTACATCAACCAAAAATAAAGCAGTGTGTTTGTGTGGTTTTGTTAGTTAATTTATTATTTTGGCATGGTGAAGATGATCTAGTGGGAACATTAGTAATTCAACACCTATATATCATTGATTACATAAAAATAATCATCTTCAAGAACCTACATGGTTCCAAACAAATTGGTTGAGTTTCTCAACCATCCGTATAATTTGGGAAGTCACTACATGCATTGAAGGGCTAAAACAGATAGGTTGTGAGGGAAAAGTAAAAAGGGAATTAAAAACCCCTATAAACCTACACGTTATTGTGTATTTGGATCCCTCTTGAAAAGTTAGCAATTTTAAAAAATAAAATCATCTCAATTCAAGCTCATATGCCAAAGTTATGGCACTTTGAAGCAACTCTAGAATTCATTACAAAATTGGAACCAAAGTCACACAACTAGTGTCAGAGTACGTACAAAAGTGGTGCAATATTCCCATACAATTGTGGTGCTAGAGTTGCACAGTCAACTCGAGAGTATGCATATAGGGAACACCAAAAAAATTTGTGGTTCTATTTTTGGAATGACTTTTTAAAGCAAGGAATACATAATATTTACAACAATATATTATTTTCATATGTAATCAAGACATTTTATTATGGATATATTGGCCCCAATTGTCAATGACATCATGAATAAAAGAAAAAAATTGAAAGTTGTCAAATCTTGGTCATAATTGTCAAATACACCCAAAGGAAAAGAAAGTAATGACCCAGGATGATTAATAGACAAATCTTGTGCATTTTTATGAGATCATGAAAGCTAAAGAGACACTACTAGAAAATAGGGAAGTTAAAAGAGTATTCAAATATGACAAGGGATTCAGTTTTAAAAGAAATAAATATAAGGAAATAAAATACCAACAAGAGAAAGGGAAGCTCTTAGAATTCTCTAGGAGTTATATCTCCAAGAAAATGAAGGATCCAAGAAGAAAGAGAGAAAGGGTACAAGGAGAAGAGCTCTCCAATAAAAAAAAATGGTTTTTTTCCAGTATAAGAGGGATTATATGAGGATCTAAATCTTCTTCATGTATTGTAACAAGCCTATAGAGGCATGTGTGAGATTGTGCATTGAGTTCTTTGCAAAAAAATGTTGAATGCAATAAAGATGGTTTATTGAAATGTGTCAAGTATGAGTAATGTCCTTAAGGTGTGTCCATGAGTGAGTGTCTAACCCAAACAACACAGAGTTAAAGGTTAGCCTTAATTGGTTACCCTATTTTTTCTTGCACCATGAACTTATAATAATTTTTTACGATCCAAGATATTAAATGAGATAGTTAGAAATTTACAATGATTCCTCCTTCCAAGGGTCACATTACTTCGCAAGCACTTGTATTCTACAAAGACACTATACACACCAACAAATCACAATTATCAAGTTGCAACAAATTGCAACCAAAAGTTTTAGGATCCTCATTAACAAACTTTTGTATGAAAAAGTGCCTAAACAAGGTACTACTAAATTTATAAGATAAAGTTGTGCATGACTATTTTAGTGTCAGAAGACTATCATCCCTCTCCTTTGCACAATTAATTTAATTTGCATAAAGCCAAACATATATCTTTTGATTAGTTGTGGTTATAGGTCTCAATTAAGAGATGCCTTCTACTACATAGACCATAAATCTACAATGACAATTTAAACAATAATAACATGATTTTATTAATTAAAATAAATATTAAATAACATCAAATTGATTGCCAATGATACAACCTTACAATTATTTAACACACAACCATAAACACAACCCATAAATGTAAAAACATCAACCCAACACTGTAATGTTGTTCTAAATGTCTTAATTCCACCAGTTATTCTCAAATTTATGCACATAACTACTTACATTACTCCTTGCAACTACATTTAGACTCTTTTTCCAATTTGGAATTGAATTCCTTTCTCAAATGTAAGGGATGTGTTTATATACACACAATCCACCTATTTACATTAAGTGCTTTCTACAAACCACTAAGGCCACACATAATAAATGTTGATGACACATCAAGATGCACTATAATCATTATATACGCATAGTCCCAAATGGTAATATATTCCCACATAGTGCATCACATAATCAAGGCACCATAACACATCATAAACCCCTTTATCTATTCCCAATGTCATCGCAAACCTCATCCCAAACATATTACCACTTATCGATGTAAGGATCTAAATGACCAACATTAAGATTTAAGAAGTGTGAAATAAATATATTATTATGGACAACATGCCCCCTTTTAATAAAAAATTGAGGACATCTCTTTTGAAAAAATCTTAACCAGAGTTCCTAGACCCATTCTCACATTTTGGTTGGTTCCACCTACACGAAGTCTCTGAAATCCAAGGTCGCCCTATTCCTTTTTTTCTCTCCTTGAGTAAATGATGTGGATAATGACCAATTGATCCAACTAGTAGGCCTCATTAGTTTATGAAAAGGACCAACGAAAATCTTGTCTATATTCCATGATTAGGATGGGTACTCTTACCTTGAATTTTTAACATGCTAATTTTGTAGGCTTTCCCTTGGATGTTCTCAGACTCTCAGTCCTATTCTTGGTGTATCTAACCTCAGAGTCTTATGTGGTGTTACGAAACCTATTGATGGCTAGGTAAGAAATTAATTGATAATTCATCCTTTTGATTTCACTTAGTCATTTTATGTGTTTTCTATAGGGTCTTCCATGTGTCAAAGTCTCAACACTGCATGTATTTAGGATATTCAGCTGAGGGGTAGTCAGATATTTTGTAATAAGAAACCACCATGTGACTAGTGTTAGATGTGTTAGTCTCCCAGTCTAACAAGGACGTCATTTTTTTGGAGAGCCTGATGTAATCAATGAGTACCATGAAGTTTCTTGTCAGATATGTCAGTCTCCTAGGCTTGACAAAGATGTTAAAACCTAAGAGAGACTGATGCAATAAAAAAATGTCACATGGCCCTAGGTCAGACATCGTTAGCACTCTAACAAATTACCCCATGCTAAAAATAGAATGTACAGTCTCCTATACCTAATAGAGATGTTAGATCCTAGGAGAGCCTAGCCTAATTAGTGAATACCAATCATCATAACCCAAGAGACCTTGACTTAATCAAGAGGTGCCACATGCCATTAAGGTTAGTAGAGATCACATTCGACCAATGAAGCTCTCATCATTGTCAAAGTCGTCAATCCCCTAGTACGATAGAAATGTAAGAACCCCAAGGAGACCGATGGAATAAGGGAGTGCCACATGGTTTATGGTCAAAGAAGTTAGTCTCTTGGTCTAACAAGGATGTTAAACTCTGAAAGATCCCAACATATAATAGTATGACATGTGGTGTAACTGAACAATTTAGTAGGTGGCCCTCCTTAAAAGCCTTGGGATGTCCAAAGTGAAGTGATATGTGGAACCACATGGGGGTAATCCGAGGGTGCCTTGTGTCACCAACTAAAATATCATATTGCCCCCAAAGATATAGTAATAAAGTGTTGAACTATGCTTGGGTCTCAACCATTAATGTAAAAACCAGTCAAGATGTAACAAATGATACAAACTCAGAGCCTTTGGGAGGCTTTAAGGAAGAGGTGGTTGTGCACCCACCCCACTTTAGACATTGATGAAGTGGTGAAAATTACCTCGATTGGACAAGTTTAAAATGTCAAATCATCTTTATTAAATCTGGTAAATGACTTGTAATCCTATACTTCAAATTTAACTCCAGATTAGGAAATCAAGTTGAGGATTGATCCACCCACTTAAATTTGAATCCATGACATATAAGCTACCAAACACCATTAATGCATGTGGATAGAATGCAAGTTTTTAAAGTGTCTCAAGAAAGTTCATTAGCTATTATATGTTTGAGTTACCAAATTTGGCCTCCTTGCTTTTTGTTCCCACTTGTGGCTTTTTCTATCTTCTCTTTTGACTTGAGCTTTTCACCAAATTTCATCCTACAACAATGGTCAGCTCCTCTTCAAACCCCAAGGTTGAGCTTGATTAAAAGGACACTCTATTCCTAGATGGTTTGAATTAATTTAAGTACTCTAATTTTTTTAAGGCCATAGACATGGTGCCCAAAGAGTTAATTACCAATGATGATGATGATGAGGTTGAGGTTTAAAACACCCTACGAGCATACCAAAAGTGTGACCTGCATCAAGTAGAGGTTAAGCTTCAAGTCCTCCCCTACTCTGACTTATTCGATGAGTTGATCTTCATTACCATATGGGTGGATGATGACATTCATGATTAGGTCTTCTTGGCCAGCTCTTGACACTATATTGTCAACATCTCAAGCATAAACTAAAAAGCTTACTACAATCTCCCAAACCCCAATTTTTTATATGACTCTACAATGGTGAAGACCTATACTGACACCTTCCAAATCTATGACATCCTTAAGGAATGGATGGATAACCCAAACACTAAATGATCTACATTTTTAAGGAGGGGGTCAGGATTGGTATGATCCTACTAAACTAGTTGTTTGGGGCCTTGGATTTCCTTCACATTAATGAATAGTGGGTGCCCCTACTTAATATGATCCTAGATGGCTCTTGGGTCCTTGACTTGGGAGGAGTGGTTAATTTCAATGTGGTCAGAGACATAGTAGATAAATGGTCATGGGAACATTTTTACATGATGAGCTATCTCATAAATGTAGTCTATGGGACATTCCCTTTTAATCCCTCTACCTTTTTTGCATGAGTTCCTAGTGGCCTTGTGGTCCATTTACTTTCCAAAGAACTATGTGGCCACTAATACATAAATAACATCTAGGACATTTGAGAGTGTTTATACCCGGTGATATACAATGTGATCAACGAGGCCCCTATGCCTCATTTATCACAAGAAATCATAGATTCACTAGATCCCATTAGAGACTATTGGTATCTTTGAGAGGACATAGTCATTTAGGTCTCATGCATCCTTAAGGAGGCCCTTCACTTACCATATCACATCCTAGATCATCTTTCAAAGATTACAATCACTTATCAATTGGTAGAAGGCATTTTTGGATGTTATATCAGTCACTAATAGAAGGCCTACCTACCTCTCCCAATCATCATCAAGCATCATATGTATCGCTCTTTCCTACCCTTGCAAAAGATGGTAGTTGATCAAGACTCTTTAACATTCAAAAAGTTGAACCATGGGCCTAAGACATAAAAGGCATGATCCAAGCCCATCTATAAAGGTACTTGACTCATCTCAACCTCAATTATGGCCACCAGATGATAGATGATGATGGTTTATATCTAAACATTGTGGATGACCAAGAAGTGATCACAAGGATGGAAGCTTGTAAGAAGGAAAAAGGTAAGAAGGTCTAGTTATTCAGGCTCTCCTAGACCCCCTCTAAATTTTCTCAATCTTTATAGGATGTCACACTAACTCCCCTTATAATTTCTATAATAATCTTATAGGGGATCCCACTGCCTTCTCCCCATGACCAACCACTCCCCCACCATGGCTCTACCTCCTTCACCTCTAGCAGCTCAGGCATCTCAGTCCCAACCAATTCAAACTCATGTGACTTAATGATAAGTAATCCAAACATAGATAACTCCATAATAAGCACCTCAAACCCAAGCCACCCAAAATTCAAGGTTTGATTTTAATATCAACCCAAAAATAAGCCTAAAGTGGGATCAACAGTAAGCACCAGTATAAGTTCTTCCCCTTACCCCCTCCTCTTTCTAGTTGCCTCTTGCAACACCACTCCATTTCCCAATTCTACTGCTTTCAATCTTCACCTAAACATCCATGGCCTCCACCATTCCTAACAACTTGTCTCCTTCATTTCCATCTACCCCTTCCATTCCCCATCTTAGAACTTTCTTGGTTCCTTTGTCGACCATTCTTCAAATTCAAGAGTCTACAAGTGCCCTATCTTTGAGGATCATCTTAGCTATTTTGAGAGGAAGTGTACCCATGTGCATATCTTCAATGATTGGGACTATCCCTATAATTCTTTGGATAATACAATAACTCCCATAGTTGACCCTTATAGCCCTCACTACATCGACTCCTTCCATAACAATGTCTAGAACTGACATATGTAAAATATCAAGGAAGAAGTGAAAAGAAGTTCATGCCTATACCGTAATACATATACCAGTTGTTCCACTTCTACATCCTTCACTAGTATCTTCTTCTACTCCATCACTCACCCCATTGGCTTCTCTCATAACTCCCTAACACCTTTTTCCATCACCTTAATCACCTAGGGATTCAACTTTAATCAACCAATCTCATCATTTATGATAAACACCCTCTTCTCAAGGGTCATCACCCCTTTGGTGGGCATGACCCAAAGTCAATGTTAGGTGTAGATGTTCCCTTAGGCCTCACCATTCAATTTTCTCCCTTTTACCCCCATGTCTTCTCATCTTCCATTGATTTCATCCTTCACTCCCTCTACTTCTTACATTCTACCTCTACCTCATCCTCTGCTTACCACTACCATCTCTACCACCCTATCAAAACCTCCCAAGACCCAAGGAATGGTCTTGGTATTGCATGTGCTAAAAGTTATAATGCAAGTCACCCTAGAGGTATAATGGGATTTCGATCGCACCATAGGAAACATGTAGAGGATCCTCACCTAGAAGTTCATGCAAGAGGGAAACATTGTGGTTTGGCAAATTCAACAAGAATTATTCTCTCTCACTAAGGTGAAGACTCCCAAAAGAGAAGAGAAAATTCTAGAAGACCCACTTTCAATTATCTAGGTGATACATGATATGTCAAAGAAGCTTCTTAAGGACATGCAGAACCAAGTCATAACTCTCAAGGCATAGGTCAAGAGCTCTTTCCCTCATGAATTAATTGGCCACATCAAGGACACCCTCATACATCTTTTCTCCACTCTAAGGAAGGTGCTAGGAACTATGGAGGATACCCAGGTGCTCATCTAGTGAACTATCTAGAGAGGGTCACTATAATTGATGGGAAGTGATAGAAGTTGACTATTTTGATTAAAAAATCCATGTTTCTAGAGTGTAAATTGATGCCCATTTTAGATTTGTTCTTGTATCAAACCTATGATGGGACCATGGAGACTTCAATGGAGGAGTGGCTTGTCTTTTCCTAAATGGTAATGGGACCCCTCAAAGATGGCAAAATGAAGATATTGGCTTATGTCAAAGAAGTTAATATGCCAATGGTGTTCCATTCGAATGACACTCTGCTAAAGAGAGGTAAATTTGGAGTCCACCTAAGTCACTTCGACTAGGTATTGAGGGAATAGGTGGCCAAAGAAAACAAAGAAGGAGCTTAGGCAAATTTCAAGCTTTCAACACAATTTACAACAAGTATTAACCAGGTTTTGGAAGTCCAGGTGTCAATGGAGGCTCCCCTTTAGGTGTAATAAAGACTAGCAGCCCAAGTCGAGATGATCTTTAGAGAGCCCCCGATGAACCTCACCAAGCTAGATCGAGAGTTTGACCTTGTTATATCTGCACTAGAAGCTAGGGAGGTAAAGTCAAAGTAGTTGGGAGATGGCTCTTCTATGGTGCCTCCATGTATCAGTTGAGTGGTACCCCACATATATTTTTGGGGTGGGTTTAAGGGGGTTTTATCCATTTTTAAAATTATACAGTTGTAACCACAAGGAGTGGCCATCATGGCCTAGGATGGGAATCTCACACTACTTGGGGGTGAATCCCATCCTTATCTATAAAAGTGTAATTGTATTATAATTTGAAGGTTGACAATTTTTAACTCAAAAGTGTTTTTGAAATCAAGCCAGGATTTCATGAATAGTTTCCTTCACCTCCTTTTAAAATTTAAAAAATTGGCCAAGATCGATCTTTGTAATAAAATTGGTTATATTAATGAATGTTATTTTAGCTCTTTCAAGTGAAACATGTTTTATTTATCAAATCATCTTTCATTTAAGTTCTAAATGAATGTTAATGCCTAGATAATTGTTTTAAGTCTATTAATTTATGAATGTAATGGTTATGATGTGCTTGCCTATCATAAACAGTTTGTGAATTTCTCTCATTTTATTCACAATACTGATAACTAATGTCATAGACTGCAAGTTATTTTGGAAGTTTATGTGATTTATAGTATTGTTATTTAGTGAGGAATTATAAATTAAGTGTTCTTATTTACTTCCCTAGACTCTTACCATTGTGTAGCATTGAAGTTAAAGCCTTTAGCGAGACTCAACACACAATGGTATAACTATGGTAGATGTTCTCATCTTAATTGTTAATGCATTAATTTCATTTGGATCTAGAAACTTTATTTGTTGCCTTAATCTTCCCTCCTTTTATGTTTGTTTTGGAAATTGAATTACCCTTTCCTTTTCATTTAGGAATTATTGGAGCAAAGTGCCTAAATACCAATAATATATTCAAATAATTAACTCATTTACTCTTAATCATCAGGATTGAACCATAGGTGGTGACATTGTATATCTAAGAGATTATTCCATGTAGGCTCCATTGTGAAACGAAATATCTATATTCATGCCCTGTGTTGATTTCAAATCAATCCTAAAATGGAGGATGAACGTCCATTAGTGTTCCCCACTATTCTATTTGAAAATATTCAATCTCATGAGTATTTTTGGAAAGGGATCTTGGACCGAATAATAACTATTGTTAGAAGGAGGGCCCTTTTCTTTTAAGGATAATTGTCAATAGGTACCCAAACCCTGAAAGAGTATTTTATTGATTGAATCTTATTTCCTCTCCTTTACGTTATCTCCATTATTGTGTTATTCAAATATACCCAACAAAAATAGACAAAAGGGAAGGCACCAAGAATTTATATGTTGAGTGTTAAGTTATTTTAAATCATGTTTGTTGGTAATAACATTATGAATATTACTTGTTTGTGAAGCATTCTAGAGACTAGTTCACCTATCACTAGAGATAGGTCCCGTCATGGCCAAGTTGTTGTTTCCCCCTTATTATGACACAAAATAACTAGACTCAATAGACCTAAACCTACCATGATTCCAACTATCTTGTCCCCTCATCCTCCCCTAAATAGACCACCCATGATGGCTTTGTTGGCTAGATCAACCATTAACATCCCAGGAGTTGTCCATGACTTACCTTGAAACCCTAAGAGGTATCTTCCTAGTTTCACTCCTAGTATAAGAAGGAATACCTAAGAGCATGTGACCTCCTATAAAACTACCCTAAGGCTATTGAATGTAGAGCATAATAACATGGTACATAGACTTTTCCCATTTACATTGATAGACTCAGCATATGATTGGTTCCTCAACCTTCTTGAGGACTTGATCCCTAGTTGAGACCATTTTAGTACTACCTTCCTTGCCCAGTTCAAGCAAGTAATAGACCCTGGTGTCTTGTATCAACAATTTACCTATATTAAATAAGAGTCTAATGAACTTATCAGGAACTTTAACACTAGGTTTAAAAAGATGTACAACTAGGTTATTGTACTTTACCAACCTAACCCCCATCCATGCTCAAAATGTATAAGAATTCCTTGTGTTGGGTGAATATTTTGTCAATCAACTAACTGATGAGTAAAATAGGTCTTATCAACCATAAGAAGGGAGATTGGTCAGCCAAATGTGTAGATTTACTACATCAAAGGGTGGCAAATCTCTCATCTCATCAAGGGGAGGTTCCCTATTAAATATGAGGGGCTATATATTATAACTATAAGCAGAAAATAACACTCAGGGGTAGAGTAATGCCATCCATCTCTCTTTTTTTAGAGATGATGTTTACAGACAAAGGAGAAAATCTTGGTGAAAACACTAAAGGCACTTATCTTCTTTTAGAAGTGATCTAGCAGGAAACAACAGGAGTTCTTTCAGTAGTGACAAGTAATAGGTAATAAGGGTGCAATAACTAGCAAGATAAAATGGAACCCAAAGTCTCCACCTCAAATGGCCAAGGAGTGAAACACAAAGGATAATGGGGGCACAAAGTCATCTCAGAATCCTCTACACAGAAAGAAATTAAAAACACACAGTAAAGACAACTATGACAGCGCAAAGTCTAAAAGTAACTGACTTCAGGACATCTTCCTTATCACTTCCACTAGTTCTGCCTGTTAAATTAAATAAACAAGAATGCATCTAGAAGATAGACATAAGAACAATCACTTAAAATGGCACAAGCTATAAAAACACAAAGTCTACAAGTAACTTGCCTTCTCATTCAGATAAAGAAATATGATGAACAATCTGAGCTCAAAGTCTCAATATTTGCCTTTCAATTTGGGCAGAGTTTTGCTTCTATAAATGAAAAGATCTCCCCTGGTGCATAAAGTAAGAGAATACAATATATAGTGGCCAAGAAAGGCTTGGCACTTTGTTCCATGGAGTGGCTTATGTGGTAGTCAATGCCTTGAATGTGTTTCTAGTTTTGTCAAGGGATCGTGTTGGAACAGGGCAACTGCCTTAACTGTGGTGTGTCAATTCATCTCAAATGTCTTATCCTTGGCCTAGGTCATCTGGTCTGTCACCTGATGTCTACACAGCTGTCCATTTTTCCTTTACTCCAAGGGAGACAAATAGGGCACGCCTTCAATGTTTACAAGCTCAAAAATCTACTTTGTAGACTGTTCCAGCTACTGAAATAACTATTGCATAGATATTTCCCTCTTTGTCTCTTCCTGGTTTTGTCTTTTCCTCGAATTTGAGCTCTCAGGGCTATATTCTTAGCTTTGCTAGCTCTTTTGGGTCATTCTCTTAGCGGTTCTTCCCTTTGGCATTTTAGCCTTTAAATGCATTCGGGTCCGCACTCAAACCTTTAAAGATCAACGGCTATTTCATTGCCACAAATTTGACATCTACAAGGATGTCACCAGATGTCTAGATCCCAATGGCTAGTTCGCTATGCTCAACTTTGACATCTTCAGGCCCATCATCCTCCTTGACAATTCCTTTGGATTTGTTATTTGATCCTTCCTGGAGGGGACCTACCCTTTGAGGTCCTTCAAGTTTTATTTGGGCTCCAATTCCTTCAGACAAAATTTTCGAAGGAAATCTTCCCTTGCATTTCTTACCTGCTTGCTTTCGCTTTCCATCGGGCTTTCAATCGAGCTTAATCCTTCAAATAAAAGTCTGAAGGAATTCCTTCAGATTTTTTGTCTGAAGGAATTACCTTAGCATTTTTACCACAATAAATCTTTCTGAAGGAATTCCTTTGTTCCTTTCAGCTTTTGAAATGGTCCATTTGATCTTTGCCTGCCCTCCGAAAGCGTTGTTTGACCTCCAAGGTTGCCTTTCAAAAAAGTTGAAGGGTCCTTTTGGATTCGAAGTGCCCTCTGCAAGGGCGTTTGTCCTTCAAGCTTTTGAAATTGAATTGACTGATTGAAAATTCCTAAGTGTCGAGAGATCATTTCTTTCCTACAGAGTTCATAGAAATGAACCTGCAAAGTCCGTAGAAATGTATCTGCAGAGTCCGTAGAACCTAGTCCATAAAAAATAGAAACTAACCTATAGAGTTCATAAATCCCAACCTATAGAGTTCGTAGATTTAAGCTTGTGGAGTCCGTAGATCCCAGCCTACAGATTCTATAGATTTAAGTCTGTAGATCCCAGCCTCTAGAGTTTGTAGATTTAAGCCTGTGGAGTTTGTATAAACGTATCTATAGAGTCCCTTAGCTAAAAAAGTTTGAAAAATAGAGAATTTGAAGGCTCAGAATAATTTTTGAGAAGGGAAGAGAGAATTTTTGGCTTGTAAGACCAAAAATAGTTCATGTGTTGTCCCAAAAATGAGTGATAGACTTTGGGAACAACAGCTGGCTCCAGTTGGGGAACTTCATTCAGTTGAAATTTTGAAGTAGCTGAGGGAAGTAAAAACCAAAATCTCTAATGTTTTAAAGTGTGCCATTGGGCTATGGAGTCGTGCCAACCAAAAAGAAAGATGCCAAAAACAAAAATGAGAAATAAAAAGCACAAAATAGAACTAAAGACTGTACAAATATACATATATACAGGTGAACCTATCTGATACTTCAAGAATTGAAGTGCTTCAGATGCTACCCATTATGAGGTAGAGAAAAGAGCGTGCCATCTTGATACTTCAACAAGAAACTATTTTCACCGTTGAGCTCATGGATAGTAAACGGGCCTCTCCATAGGGAATCAAATTTCCCATGCATTCCCTTTAGTTCTGTTCTCTTGTCCCAGAAAAGGACTTGATCTCCAATCTAAAAATCCCAAGTTTTTACTTTCTGGTTGAAGAGCTTCTTCACTAGACTTTGATGTGCAATAATTCATTCCACCACCATAGTTCACTGCTCATCCAACTCAGTCAAGCACATGATCCTTTTGTCAATGGAGCTTTCATATGTCTGATCTTCGACCGCCTTTACCAATTTCAGTGCTGGCAATTCCAAGGTGATGGGTATCTCAGCATTGAGACCATAAAGAAGTTGGAAAGGAGACATACCAATTACCCTTTTTGTACATCTGTCTGCCCATAAAGCATCAACCAATGCTTTATGCCATGTCCTTTGGTTTTTATCTACCAGCTTTTTGATGATAGTCACCAGTTTCTTGTTGTTTGATTCAACTTGTCCATTCCCTTGTGGAAAGTAATTAGAAGAGTGGGAGAGTGTAATCCCATAGTAAAAGTAGAATTAAGTGATCTCCTAGGAAGTGAAACAAGCTGCATTGTCAGTGACAATTTTGTTTGGGACCCCAAACCTGGAAATGATGTTCTCCTTGAGGAAATTACACACTACTTTTGAAGTGGCATGCTTAGTTGGAATTGCTTCCACCCACATGGTGAAGTAATCTGGGGTTGTAAGGACATAATCATGTCCAACACTTGAAGATGGGTTTACAACACCAATGAAATTGATCCCCCATTACTGAAATGGCTCTTCTATCACCACTGGCTTGAGAGGCAGGGCAGCCAACTTAGGTCTTCCAACAAACTACTGGCATAATTCACATTTTTTTACCCATTTGTATGCATCTTGAATAGAGTGGGCCAGTAGTACCTAGCTCACAGAATCTTGTGGGCAGTTACCAGAGCAAAAAAGTATTCTCCATAGGCCAAATTGTGGAAGGACTTCAAAAGTTGGTTCTACTGCTCTTTATCCACACAGCGAAGGAACACTCCATCAAGGCTCCTCTTATACATGTCGTTTTCTTAGAGGACAAAATTGGCAGCTTTTAACTTGATAGTCCTCCTTTCTTTATGAGATAAGTGAGTAGGACACTCACCATAAGTAAGAAAATGAGCAATACCTAAATACCACTCATTCATGGTGGAGACAAAGAGGACTATTGGCGTGTCTTCAATTTCTTCTTCTTCATGCCCTGTTTGTTCTGGTTTGTTGTCAGTAATTAATTGGCATAGGCCCTTTCCCCATACTAGCTTAGTTGGTTTGATGACTAGATCAAACTCCTAGATTTTACATTCCAATTTCCTCTTTTGGTTCCAAACTCTTACTGAGTTAATATGTATTTGATTGTGGTGTCAGGAACCAAGGCAGTAGTATGTGAATTTAAGATGTAGAAGTGGTAATGCTTCACTACCTTCACCACTGCATAAGCATGCTTCTCCATATTTGAATATTTTAGCTCATAAGCTTTGAGAGGAAAAATCATGAAAGAAATAGGAGATTCCACACCTTCTTGGTTTCGTTGAACAAAAATTGTTGAAAGTGTGTGCTCAAAAGCATAACTATACATTGTGAAATCATTGTTATAGTCTGGACAAACCAAAATTGGGGCATGGGAAATAGCTATCTTGATATCTTGGAATGTCAATTTGCATTTTTTAGTTTAGCTAAAAATGGCCTTTCCCTTCATCATATTTACAATATGTTGAGTGTTCTCAGCAAACTTAGGGATGAACCTTCATAAGAAATTCACCTTTCCAAAGAAATAGTGAACTGCAGTCTTACTGGTGGGCAAAGTAAGCTCCTAGATGGACTTGACTCTTTCTAAGCCAATCTTTATGCCTTCTTAGGACACAATGTGTCTGAGAAGTTTCCCTTCTGTTACCCCAAAAACAAACTTCTTAGGATTCAAAGAAATGTCATTCTGGCAGCAACATTTTAGCACTGTTGCAAATGGTACACATGTTTAGGGCAACGCTTGGAAAAGATTGTTAAATCATCTAAGTACACTACAATGAACTTACCCATCTCATCTCTA
The DNA here is from genome assembly GCA_037957365.1 of Torreya grandis. Lineage (NCBI taxonomy): Eukaryota > Viridiplantae > Streptophyta > Pinopsida > Cupressales > Taxaceae > Torreya > Torreya grandis. The sequence goes on from JARHVA010002162.1 coordinate 2,208,429, forward strand.
AAATCAAGGTATATTTCTCTTTGGAAGGTGGTGCCAGCATTTATCAGGCCAAAAGGCATTCTTCTATATGCAAAGGTGCCCCAAGGTGAGGTGAATGCAGTCTTGTGCTGGTCTGCTTCACCAACTTCAACTTGATTGTATTCTGAGAAGCCATCCAACATTGATAACATATCCAAACTAGTCACTGTCTGAAGGACTTGATCCATGATAGGCAGAGGATAGTTATCCTTTAAGGATGACTGATTCAAATTTTTGAAATCCACACAGAGGCAAATTTTGCCATTCTTCTTCCTTACAGGCACTATGTTTGCAATCCATGTGGAATGATGAATTGGGAAAATTATCCTAGCATTTAGCATTTGCTATATTTCAAATAAAATAGTACCTGATATCTTCATATTGTACTATCTAGATTTTTGCTTTTAAGGCACTGAATCACTTTTGAGAGGAATGTCATGACAAATTTCTTCAAGCCTGAGTGACTTCAAATCATCATAAGAGTATGCTAGGACATCCATGTACTGGTTGAGCAGAGTAGTGAACCTGGACTTTTCTTCTGGAGTGTAGCACTTCTCAATGTTCAACATCTTGAAATTTTTCTTGGTACCTAGATTTACGTGATCAAACTCCTGGGAGGAGCTTGAATCTGTTTGCTGCTTTTTGATGAATCTATCATGTTTGTCAAACAACTTCTCAAGGGAAACCAGGCCTTTGGGAATTTTATTCCCTTTCAGCTATAAGAATTCCTCACCTATGTTTGAACTTGATTCAGGGGCTGGTTCAAGCTTATAAGGTTCACTACCTTCAAAGTGAAGTTGTTGAAAGCTATCCTTTTGCTCTATGAAGGCAATTATTTGGTTGTCATTGTTAAACACCTACCAATGACTGAAATTATCAGGTACACTTGGTTGAAAGACTATTTCAATAGTGTACCTATCTCCTTTGAAGTCAGGGTGAGGAATCAAGAGAGTTGCTGAAGCAGCCAATGCATCAGCCTGGTCATTGAATTCCCTTGGTATGGCAGAGATGCTGAAAGCATCAAAGCTTTCAATCTGATCCCATACTAGATTGTGGTAGTGGAAAAATCTTTTATTTTTAGTTTGATATAGGTTTCTCATCTGACAAATCACTAGTTCAGCATCTCCTTTGGCATGAGGGAGTTTGACACCTTTGTCTCTAGCAGCTTTCAATCTAAGTAATAGAGATTTATATTCAGCTTTATTATTGGTATTGCTAAACTGTAATTTGTATGACGAAGGAAAAATATCTCTTTGAGGAGATATCAACACAACCCCAACTCTTAAATTGGTAGAGGAGCAGTTGCCATCAAATTCTAGAATCCATACCTCATCAGACACTGATTTTTCTTTGGATTCTTCTTCATCTGGAGGGAAAGATTCTTCTACACTTGGACTACATTTCACCAATCCTTCTGTTGTCCCTTCTCAATAAATTTTTAGATTTTCACCTTCAGGAGTTTCATCAGATGCCTCATGGACTTCCTCTGTGGATAAAAAGTAGTTACCCATGCCTGAAGACTCAAATAGAATTTGATTTTCAAGTGCTAATGTTTGAGTAACCACATATTTTGCTTCCTTCTCAGGGAGCAATCCTTGCGTAACACCTTTGACATGGATTCTCGCCTCAGTTAGGTCCATGCTCAACTCACCACCAACATCCTTACAAAAATTTTGGCCAAGTAGGATGCCCTATGATGCTGGGACATCAGCCACCAAGATAGTCATCTTGATTTTTATGTCTGGGAACGTTGCAAATGCAAATTGGGCATCCTTAATTTGTCCCAACAATGGTACTTGCTTTTTATCCATGGAAAACCATCTCCCAAATGTCTCGGTTAGTGTGAGACCAAGGGATTCCACCACTTTGATAGGCATGACATTGTTAGAAGCTCCAAAATCAATGATGCAATTGTTCAACTAATGTCCATTTATCAGTAGGGAGACATAAAATGGTTCAGTCCTCTTAGGAGAAACAGGAAGAGTAATGACAAGGTTATTCTTTGTGGATGTGTTCTTGGGAGAATCATGAGTCACCTTCAGAATTACTTGTCCTACATGGACATTTTGGTTCTTTACACATTGAACCAATTTATCTAATTGCTCAAGATGGGACTACAGAAATTCAAATTTAGACATTTAAATTTTGGTTTTATTTATATGGTCAATTATATCAAATGTTTGAAATGAACTAGGCACAAAGGATGGGAGTTCATCCTTTTGAGTTTTGGGAGGGGGAGGACTGGACTGCAAATTTGTAGTAGAAAGGGTAGGGATGTTTGGTGTACTTACATTTCTTGCAATCACTGGGTCCTTTAGCTAGAAAGGAAGAGTGGTTTCCCACTTATCAATTGAAATTGCTGGTTGAGGTCACTCCTCTATCTTTTCTTTATCATCTTGCTGGGCTGATTGATTCTTGGACTGGGTGAACACAGCATATGATCCCTCAGCTACTTTACCTTCACTTCTGGATTCATCTTGGTAATTTAGGAAACCAATGTTGGAGTCACCAACGAATTCTTCTTCTTCCTCAGTGAAGATATTAACATCATCTTCAAGATTCAACTCAGGCTGGAATGAGAAATCTGATTGAGATTTAAGATATCCAAATGATGAGATGGTTGGAGGTGCTTCAATGGCAAGGTTATTTCTTTGAGGGGGAGGGAGATGATTTGCTTGCCTTTAATTCCTGACAGCATTGCTTTGGTATGACTGATTGGGGAATGTACTCCTTGGTACATCTCTATATGAAGGAGCAGATGACATCCCTTATGCCATTTGTTTTCTAAGAACCAGCAACTCATTTTTTAGCTTTTGCACCATCGGATCAGTGGTGGCTGTAGGTGAGTATTCAGAAGATGAAAAGTATTTACCTTTGTTTGGATCTCTCCTTATCTTTCCTACCAAGATAAGGTCATCTTCTACCTCAGTAGCCAAGTCTTGAGTAGTAGTAAGGTCTATGTGGCCATCTCGTCTCAGTAAAAAAGTCACTTTAGGCAGTTGTGAGTTGATGAAGAAGCATTTGAGGTTTTTAGGTGTTGGCTGAGCAATTGCAAAAATTCTATTCCTCAGCTTGTCAAAATTTTCTATGAAATTCCTCATAGGTTCATGAGTTTACTTCTTCATCTATGTGAGTTGGGCCAGCAAGGCATGTGCATCTTTTGTAGGCTTGAACCTAGCTTCAAAGTTAGCTTTGAGAGTGTCCTAGTCTGTCACTAATCGAGCCTACAGATGGTAGAACCAGTCTGCAGTAGTGCCTTGTAATATTTTCATGAAAAGCCTGACTGCCACGTCCTCAAATTCCACCCCTATCACACCATAGGCTATGCTGAAAGCTACAATGTGTTCATCAGGATGAACTCTTCCATCACCAAAGAATTTGGGAAAATTCATCCTTGAACTACATGGGAGCTCATGTAGAGGTGGAGTAAGATTGAGTGGGCCGAATGAGTTACCCCAGGGGCCTTGAACTGCCATGATTTGATTGTGAAAAAGAGGGATACAAAATTTGGGTGGAGTATGTATAGGTAAAGCTCTACTAACAGTAAAAAAAGAAGCTCTGCCTTGTGTTAGTGTCCTAGTATGGGTAGAAGGAACACTCCTAGATCGTTGAACTTAAAGTTGGGGAGGGAACAAATTGAAATTGCCCTTCTACACCAATTCAAAAACAAGGTCAACAACACCTTGGGCTCTCTGACTTTTGGTATAGCATGGAGTTACTAGATTGCAGGATAAAAATGGGAAGGGACTGGTCTTACTTCAGCTTGAAGTTTGAGGCTTCAAACTGCGTGCTCATCCCTAGTAGAGTCGCCAAAAGGCTTTTGGGTGAATATTTGTCAATCAACTAATTGATGAGTAAAATAGGTCTTATCAACCATAACAAGGGAGATTGGTCAACCAAATGTGCAAATTTACTACATCAAAAGGAGACAAATCTCTCCTCTCATCAAGGGGAGGTTCCCTGTTAAATATGAGGGGCTATATACTATAACTATAAGCAGAAAATAACACTCAGGGGTAGAGTAATGCCATCCATGTCTCTTTTTTTAGAGATGATGTTTACAGACAAAGGAGAAAATCTTGGTGAAAACACTAAATGCACTTCTCTTCTTTCAAAAGTGATCTAGCAAGAAATAATAGTTCTTTCAGGTAGTGACAAGTAACAGGTAACAAGGGCGTAGTAACCAGCAGGATGAAATGGAACCCAAAGTCTCCACCTCAAATGCCCAAGGAGTGAAACATAAAGGATAATGGGGGCATAAAGTCATCCCAGAATCCTCTACACAAAAAAAAACTAAAAACACAGACTAAAGACAACTATGATAGCACAAAGTCTGAAAGTAATTGACTTCAGGACATCTTCCTTATCACTTCCACTAGTTCTGCCTATTAAATTAAATAAACAAGAATGCATCTAGAAGACAGACATAAGAACAATCTCCTAAAATGGCACAAGTTATACAAGCACAAAGTCTACAAGTAACTTGCCTTCTCATTCAGATAAAGAAATATGATGAACAATCTGAGCTCAAAGTCTCAGTATTCACCTTTCAATTTGGGTAGAGTTTTGCTTTTGTAAATGAAAAGATCACCCCTGGTGCATAAAGTAAGAGAATACAATATATAGTGGCCAAGAAAGGCTTGGCACTTTGTTCCATGGAGTGGCTTATGTGGCAGTCAATGCCTTGAATGCGTTTCCAATTTTGTCAAGGGACCATGTGGGAACAGGGCGACTGCCTTAACTGTGGTGCGTCAATTCATCTCAAATGTCTTCTCCTGGGCCTAGGTCATCTGGTCTGTCACCTAATGTCTGCACAGCTATTTATTTCACCTTTACTCCAAGAAAGACAAATAGGGTGCACCTTCAATGTTTGCAAACTCAAAAATCTACTTTGCAGACTGTTCTAGCTACTGAAATAACTATTGCGTAGATATTTCCCTCTTTGTCTCTTCTTGGTTTTGTCTCTTCTTGGAATCTGAGCTCTTGGGGCTATATTCTTAACTTTTTTGGCTCTTTCAGCTCCTCTCAGCAGTTCTTCCCTTTGGCATTTTGGCCTTTAAATGCATTCGGGTCTACGCTCAAACCTTTAAAGATCAACCAATATTTCATTGCTACAAATTTGATGTCTGTGGGGACATCATCGAGTGTCTGGATCCCAATAGCTAGTTCTCTATGCTCAACTTTGACATTTTTGGGCCCATCATCCTCTTTGACAATTCCTTTGGCTTTGTTATTTGATCCTTCCTAGAGGGGACCTGCCCTTCGGGATCCTTTGGGTTGTATTCGGGATCTTATTCCTTTAGGCTCCAATTCCTTTAGATAAAATGTCCGAAGGAATTCCTTCAAACAAAATGTCTGAAGGAAATCTTCCCTCGTGTTTCTTTCCTGCTTGCTTCTGCTTTCTATCAGGCTTTTGATCAGGCTTAATCCTTCAGATTTTTTGTCTGAAGGAATTACTTTAGCATTTTTGCCACAAAAAATCCTTTTGAAAGAATTCCTTTGCTCCTTTCAGCTTTTTAAATGGTCCATTTGATCTTTGCCTGCCCTCCAAAAGGGTTGTTTGACCTCCAAGGTTGCCTTTTGAAAAAGTTGAAGGGTCCTTTTGGCTTCGAAGTGCCCTCTGCAAGGGCATTTATCCTTCAAGATTTTGAAATTGAACCGACTGATTAAAAATGCCTAAGTGTCGAGAGATCATTTCTTTCCTGCAGAGTTCATAGAAATGAACCTGCAGAGTCTGTAGAAATGTATCTGCAGAGTCCATAAAACCCAGTTCGTAGAAACCAAAAACTAACTTGCAGAGTCTATAGATCTTAGCTTGCAGAGTCCATAGATCTTAGCCTGCAGAGTCCATAGATTTAAACCTGCAAAGTCCATAGATTTGAGTCTATAGATCCCAGCCTATAGAGTCTGTAGATTTAAGTCCGTAGATCCCAGCTTGGAGAGTTCATAGATTTAAGTCCGTAGATCCCAGCCTGCAAAGTCCATAGATTTAAGCCCATAGTAGAACAATTTTTGAGAAGGGAAGAGAGAATTTTTGTCTCGTAAGACCAAAAATAGTTCATGTGTTGTCCCAAAAATGAGTGATAGACTTTGGGAACAACATCTTGGACCCCTAGATGACTATGTTTCTGAGAATAGATATGACAATATTGGACCCACCCTTATCTTATGTAAGATCCATCAAGGTAGATAGATAAATAAACCCACAAAGTCAAATGATGGCCCCCATTCCTAATGTGTTACCATAAATTCCCATATTGATCCTTTTTCCCAATACTAATCAAAATATCTAAATGATTATACCATTCTCTATAACACATCAACTCCCACTGCGCCATCATGTACCAAACCAACACCTAGTTTTTATTAACCTAAAGAACCATGAAAAGGCTCCTTAGTTACAACACCAGGTAATGTTGGAAACAACTAAAAATACTTATGCCATACCCTAATAGTCCATAAAGAATAAGTTGGATGTCATTCAATGAATAGTACAAAAAATCAACAATGATTTCCTTGGGATATAAAGGTAGATGAGAAAATCTAATGCAAAGAGTTTCAACAAAAAGTTCACATGTCAAAGACCAAATATGAACTACAACCATTCACACAATCCCCTAGAACTCTCACCCAATAGGTTTCTAAAAATGAATATCTTCGAGATAGCCTTGCCTAACTAGTGCTAAATGCATAACACAATAGCCTGTCAAGAACTTGGCTGCATAGAGTTTGGTTGTGCCTTTGAGATATTCTAGAAGGAAAACAAAGAATAGAAGGTGGCTACTAATCACTTAGAATCATCTAACATGGGCAAAACCCCTAGCATTGCCATGGTACTAGAAACCATGGAATTCTCAAGCCAAGAAGAAATTGAGCCAGAGGAGGGTATTAGTGAAGTGCAAGTATTTCAATATTTCTAAAGGAGAAACTACACCCTTAGGAATATGCAACCATAACACTCCTTCACTACCTCAATTCGCTCGAATAATGGTGTAACCCTACCTGACTAGAATGTTAAGAATGACCCAACACTTCTAAAACCTCTAAAACCTAAAGATCCCATGGAAACCCCACATATTCAGAGTGAAGGAGGCTATAATATATTGAAGGACATGAATAAGGTCAAAGCCAACATCACGCTCTATGAACTTGATTAGATCATAAAGGAATGTGATCTTCTACTAAAGTCCTTAACTGAGAATCTAGCTTAACCCACCAATGCAAAATCTAAAGTGACCCATACCAATGTGTTCATTCACAAGAATGTGATGGAATTGGTTTTTTTCCTTTTGAGCATCATATTATTTGGAAAAAACTTGCATAATTTCTGAGTAGACTTAGGATCTTCAACCATCATAATGCCAATAGGCATCTACAAAAAGTTAGGGTTGGTCCCTATCAAGTTATATACTATGGTAGTTCAACTAGACAAGTTTGAGGTCAGTGTGGTAGGAAAGATTTTAAATGTCCACATACAACTAGAATTATAACCTAGGATTCAAAAATTCATAGATATCTAGGTGGTATTAATTATCAAGGCCTATGGCATGTTCCTCATTAGAGATTGGTCTAAAGCCCTAAAGTGGTATATATCCATAGAATCCTCTCATATTTGGATACCTTAGATAAGGGTAACCAATCAAAGCAAGGTAAATAGAGATATCTGCATAAAACACATGATAACTAAGTACAATGTCATCAATGAAAAAGTGAACCTAGTATCCTTAGGCCTATGAATCTATACATTAAGTATGAAACCAGCCAAAGATACAACTAACAACCAACCAAACCCTTTAGGCCCATGGTATCTCTATGTAGATGGGGCTCTTTCTAAATAAGGTAGTGGATATGGTGTTCTATTAATAGACCCCTAGGGGAAGAAGTACCCAACATCATATAGGTTATAATTCCCATGCAGGAATAATTTGATAGAGTATAACACATTAATTTGAGTATTAAATTTTGCATTAAAACACATGGATAATGAACTTAGAGTATTCAAGGACTTTGAGTTAGTAGTCAACCAGATCAAGAGTAAATTTCAATGTAAATTGTCATACCTTAGAAGGTATAAGCATCAAGCTTGGGACATAATAACAAAATTTAGTGCATTCAACATCATCATTATGCCTAGGGAACAAAATGAAGTTGCTAACTCACTCACATTTGTAATAGAGAGCTTAACCACCTAGATGACACTGCATTGTAGGGTTTCTCTGTAAAACTTGTCCCTTGTCCTTTTGTCCTAACATTGTGACAAAATTTCAAGTCTTTTAAAATGACCAACAAATCATCCAATTCCTTAATAACACAGGGTATTTGAAACCTAGATCATTGATGAGGTAGACTTGGATAACCCTCGTAATGAGTTAGATAAGGATGAGATCCTTAATATCCATGGGAATCAGATCCCAAATGGGATGATTTCATTAGAGAGAGTGTTTGACATTTTATAACCCACATTCCAAATAATGAGGCCTAAGTTAGAAGACCAAAAATGCCATCTCATCAACCTCAATTCAGTAAAAACCCCTAAATGGTTAATGTGGGCCCTGACTAGATAGACTTTGAGCTGAAGTAGTTGCAAAAACTACTATCAAGATATAAAGACATAATTGCTTGGGCTTATGGAGACCTTGAGGTCTTCAACTCGAGAGTGATCACTCATACCATCCCTCTCAATCTAGAATAAAAATCATTTAGATAGAGGCAAAGACCAATAAAGTTGATCATGGAACCCTTAATACATAAAGAAGTTCATAATTAACTTATGGTATAATTTTCCCAATTTGCCATTCTACTTGGGTAGCCAACTAGCTCCCCGTATGAAAGAAAAATTGATAAATTTGCTTGTATGTAGACTTCCAAAATTTCAACTGAACTTCAGATAAAGATATTTACCCACTACCTTCCTTTTATGAAGTAATCCAAATGGTAAGTAGGTCCCAAATGACATCTTTTTTAGATGGATTTTTAAGATATAACCAGGGCTTGTTAATTTAGAAGATTGAGCTAAAATTGCATTCATAACTAAATGAAGCACATTTACTTGCAAGTGAATGCCTTTTGGGTTGATCAATGGTTGGGTAACCTTTCAAAGAGAAATGAGCCTAGATTTTAAAGGACTAATTGGCAAGCCTATAATAATTTATATGGATGACTTAACTATGTTCTCAAAGTACAAGTTAGATCACATACACCACTTGTAGAAAGTGTTTGAAAGGTGCATAAGGTATGGTATTTCGCTAAATCCCAAGAAAAGTGTGTTTGGTGTTATTGGAGGTAAACTTCTCGATCATATCATCACAAAATAAGGTGTTGCTGTTAATTTAGAAAGAGTTGATGTGATTTATAAATTTCTTCTACCTAATAGCAAGAAAGAGTTAAAATCCTTCTTTGGGAAAATCAACTTTGTTCATAAATTCATTTATAGATTTGCTGAAATTGTAAAACCCCTAAATGCTATGTTGAAACAAGATGCAAAGGTGGAATGACATGCAAACTCAAAGAAGGCTTTCCAAGAAATCAAGAATTCCATTATACAAGCCCCGATCCTCATCAGTCCAAACTATACATAATATTTCTATATCTACCCCTTTGCTTCCAAACACGCCATTGTTACCTACCTCACCCAAAAATTGAATGGAGAAGAACATCCCATCAATTTCATGAGCACCAATCTCAAGGATGTAGAACTAATATATTAGACTCTTGACAAACATGCCTATGCCTTGGTCAAAGTAGTGAAGAAATTTAGGTATTATATTCTTCGAATAAGGTGCATGCTATCTGTAGATGATTTTTGAGATCTATATGGATTTAACTATATAAATTCAAACCCAAAGATAAAACTACTAGTTAAAGTGATAGAGTCATCAGAATCATAATGCAATAGGTGAATAAACATTCAAACCAACATTATAAAATCATAAAGCTAAATGATCTACACCATGATCAAATGGAATGCAAAATAAAAAGAGATTGAGATTGGATTGATATATCTTGACTCAGATTTTTGAAATGGATGCTTAATCAAGGATGATGAATATTTGTTTATGAACTCCTAAGATTATTGATTAGTTTGACATGGATTTGTTATGAAGCTTGGAGATGGCCTTCTATGGAAGAGTGGAGTTGTTTAAATAGATTTTGGAGGGAGGGATCAATGGTGGATATTCAAACTTGGTTTTGGTGAGATAAAGGGTTGAGTATTATCCAAGGAATTTAAAATTCCTTAGAAGCCTCTAGATTTAGAGGCTTCCAAAGAGGAGGGGTGAGAATATATAAAGTTATAAATTCGGAGGGTTCTAGAATCCTTCTTAGGACTAATGATGATTATATGGGGTATTAGATGGGGATTAAGTGGGTGATTAGGGACTAAGGGTGTAGGAGAGTCTAGGCATAGACTAGTGTAGGTGGGTCATGGGAATTTAGAATTCCCAAATAATGTGCAAGTAGGATGAAGATGGGATGATGGGGATTTAGGATTAATTAATGAAGTGGGAATGAATAATGTTAGTAGATGAAGAAACATTGAAGGGGGATATTAGATTAATGACTAGGAAGGGGATAAATTAGCAGGGATAATTTAGATTAGATGGGATAAATGAAATTAGTTTTGACTAATAGTAATATTAGTGATGATTAATAAAGCAAGAGAATTTAGATGCATACACTATCATCTTAAACCCAACCTAAAGTAAATGTTGGGGTAGAATGTGTTGGGTGAATGTAGAGGCTGATGGATGGTGAAGTTGTAGGAGTATGACTTAGAGTTTAAATCGACCATGTTAGTTCAAGGATAGGGCCTTAATTGATAACTGAGATAAAATTGAGAATAAATGTACACCAAATAGACCAAGATTCTAGGCTACAACCAAACTAGCTTTGAGTATGCATGTCCTACTCTATAGGATTGTACCACCTAGAATCACCCATATGAAAAAGAGATTTCTCTAGTTGAAAGTCATATGGTATATATTGATTAAGGGTTTTCTCTTCAAAAAAAATCACAAGGGAATCTACCTCAAATGTTTGTTCCTAGATGAAGCCAAGGAACTGATGGTAATTTTCCATGAAAAACTAAGAGCCAATCACCATTCTATAAATTCCATGGCACATAAAGTCCTTAGAGCAGGTTATTACTGGCCTACTTTGTTAAAAGATATTCATTCTCATGTCCATATTTATCATTAGTTCCTGACCTTTTACAAGAGGGAGCCCCACGTGAAAATGCCACTTCAACTCATGGTGGAGTCAACCCCATTTTCTCAATGGGAACTATATTTCATTAGGGTCATCAACCCTAACTCATCGAATGGTCACCATTTTGTTCTCATGACCACAAATTATTGTATAAGGTGGTCCAAGATAGTTTCTATGAAAAAACCACCACTACCGAGGTCATCAAATTTATAGAGAATGTCATAACCACCCAGTTTGGGGCACTGCTCTCTCTGGTATGTGATAATGATTCCACCTTCCAGTCCATAAAATTTAAAAAATGGGATTATGAAAATGGTATCATTTTTAGGTTCTCATCTACTCACTATACCTAAGGAAATAGATTGGTGAAATCCACCAATAGGAATCTAATAGATGCCATTAAAAAATATGCAAGAGAAAAGCCCAGGGAATGGCTAAAGCTCTATTAATGTTCAACAAGCATCAAGGTACCATCAAATGATGGTTTGAAAAGAGTGATAAAATCAAGACTTTTAACATCTTTGATTTGTATTAATGTGAGATAAATCCCACAAAAAAAGGCTAACACTTGAAGTTTGATCCTCTCTAGATTAGCCCCTATTAGATAACAAAAACCCTAGGCTAGAATGCCTTTCACCATAAGGACCTAAAAGGAAATGTCCTGCCACTCTTGGTAAACAGATAGTTCCTAAAACACTACTTCTCAACTCCATCTAATGTAATTTTAGAATAGCCTCAATAGGCAGTGGTAATGTATATATTAGGTTAGTTTATTTTAATCATGTGTTTACTTTGCCTATTGGGTGTTTTCTTTCCTTGTTCCTTTGTTTCATTTATTTGGTTGAGTCCTTGTAATGCTTGCCTAACCTAAGTTATATGTTTGATAGAAGTTGGGAAAATGAGCCCCAGTGAGAGGTCTCCCTCTAAAAAAAATAAGTCAGTGACCAATTTGAGAGATGGCCAAAGCTTAGAAAGCATTGTTAAAGTAAAACTAACCAAGAATGAGTCTTTGATCCCTACAAACCATGGGTGGTGAGTGAATCCTTTACATTTCAAATCTTGAGTGCCAATGATTCCCATAGAAGAAAGTGGATTTTAGAACAACTTACACCCTAATAGAGGGCACTAAGATGCACTTAATATAACATATTATAAAAGATGGGACCATTCAATCTTATCAAAAATTGATTAAATATTCAGAGCTTCTTCTTTATCCTATCACCCATGGCTTGGTCTCGAACCCTCAATGGACAAAGATTTCTAAATTTCTTCATAAGGAACCTTGAAAGAAGACTAGAAAAACATTTGAAACTTAAATTCTAAGTCTTCCTCAAAAAGGTTATTTAGGCAACCTCTATCTTAGGCTTTTTGGCTTGGTTGGTAGTGGAGCAAGGCCTCGAATGGGACCAAAGGTATTTCTATCAGGGGTATGGATTCCTCAATGGCATTAGATCAATACCCACACCATTCCCCTCCAAGCTATGAGATTATTAATGCCCCAAAATAAATTTGATGCCTAATTTGACCTTGACTGTTTGAATGAAGTCCATAATTAGATAAGTTAATTGAAAAATCACTTCCTACATACACTTGTGGTCTTTTATAGGGTAAGGGATTAGTATGTCACTTATTATCACATGAATTTAGAACCTTCTTTTTAGATGTCTAAATATCTATATTGCATTTTTTGTGTTGTGCAGGAACATAGGAATAACATGTTGGGTTCTAAGTGCTTGTCACCACTTTCCCCATAGACACCATTTGTTGTGGCCAACATGCTCCATTTTTATAAAAATTGCGGGACCCCTCTTTTAAAAAACTCATAACCAGAGTTCCCAAAACCATTCTCACATTTTGGTTGGCCTTTGAAATCCCAAGTTATCATGTTTATTTTTTCTCTCCTTGATAAAATGATGTGGATAATGACTAATTGATCCAACTAGTAAGCCTCATTGGTTTATGAGAAAGACCAAGGCAAATACCATCTATATTATATGATTAGGATGGACACTCTTGCCTTAGATGTTTAACATGTTAATTTTGTAGGCTTTCCCTTACTCAGAGGTTCTGAAGTCTTAGTCCTATTCTTAGTGTATCTAAGCCTAGAGTCTTACATGGTATTACGGAGCCTAGCTAGAGGCTAAGTAGTTAATTGATAATTCATACTTTAACTTTCCCTTAGTCATTTTATGTGTTTTTATTAGGGTCTTCCATGTGTCGAAGTATCACTACTACATAGCTTCAAGATATTTGGCTGAGGGGTAGTAAGAGGTTTCACAATAAGAAAGAACTATGTGGTCAGTGTTAAATGTGTCAGTCTCCTATTCTGATAAGGATGTTAGGTTATGAGAGATTCCAATGCAATCAGTGAGTACCACGAAGTTTCTTATCAAATGTGTTAGTCTCTTTGGCTTAATAAAGGTGTTAAAAATCAAGAGATCCTAATGCAATCAAGAAGTTCCACATGGCCTTAGGTCAAACATTGTCAGTACTCTAGCCAATCACCCCATGCTAAAAACACAATGGCTAATCTCCCAAACTTGATAGAGATATCAGATCCTAGAAGATCCCGACCTAATGAGTGAATGCCACATCAACTAGTGATAGAGTGATCAGAGTCTTAATCCTGATAGAGATGCCACAACCTGGGAGATCTCATTAGAATTAAGAGACACCACATGCCTTGAAGGTTAGTAGTGCTTGATTTTGACCAATGAAGCTCTCACCATTGTCAAACTTGTCAGTCTCTTGGTTTGGTAGAAATGTTAGAACCCTAGGGAACATAATGAAATTAGTGAGTACCACGTGAATTGTAGTTAGAGAAGTTAGTCTCCTAGTCTAACAAGGATGTCAGACTCTGGAAGAGCTTGATGTATCATAGTGTGACACATGGCATAGCCAAATAGTTTAGTAGATACCCTCACTAAAATCCCTAGGGTGGCCAGACTTAAAAACCAAGTGAAATTGTAGGGGCTAATCAGAGGACACCTCATGTCACTTATTGACATCTCATCTTCCCCCCAAAGATATAAAAACAAAGTGTTGAGCTATGCTTGGGTATTTATCATTAACATGAAGACCAGAGAGGATGTGACAAATGGTGTGAACTCAGAGCCCCTAAGAAGATTTAAGGATGAGGTGGTTGTGTACCCACCCCACTCTAGACATTGATGAAATGGGGAACTGGACCTTGATTAGACAAGTTTAAAATGTCACATCACATTTACTGAATTTGGTAAACAATGTGCTTTTTTGGTAGCCCCCTAATTGTATATAATTTTTTTGGAAACCATATAAAGTTAAGTTAATTTAACTTGATTGAGTTGAGTTTAGAGTTTAGAGTCTATATAGAGGGGGGATAGGGAGGGGCTTCCATATATATAGGGGGGATATATATAGTTGATGATGTCCCCATATATAAATATTGATATATGGTTACGTATATAAGAGATGGAGCTAGATAGATAGATAGGGCCTTGTCATGACCAGACCAAGATAGAGATAAAGGAGATGGGGGTCGAGTGAGATAGAACATCTCATCCCATCCCATCCCATCTATTAATATAGTATAGTATGGTATAGTATAGTATAATACTCATAGTGAATCCAAAAAAACTCTAATCCTATACTCCAAATTTAACTCTGGTTTGGGAAATCAAATCAAGCATTGATCCATCCACTCAACTTTGAATCGAAAACAAACAAGATACCAAATTCCATTAATGTAGGTGGAATGAATATAATTTTATATAAGTGTCTCAAGGAAAGCTCATTATCCATTATATCTCTAAGCTTCCTAATTTAGCTTCCTTGCTTTCTGCTCCCACCTACTACTTTCATTGCCTTCTCTTTTGGTTTGAAATTTTCACCAAATTTCATCCCGCAATAATACCCACCTCCTTGTTAAACCCAAAGGGTGAGTGTGAGTACAAGGACACTCTATTCCTAGATGGTTTGATTCAATTTAAGCACTATAATGAAATATTTAAGTCCATCGACATGGTTCCCAAAGAGTCAATTACTGATGATGATGAGGCTGAGTTTGAAGATACCCTATGGGCATACCATAATTATGTCCTACATCAAGTCATGACCAAGCCTTAATTCCTCCCCTATGCTTACTTATTTGACAAGTTATTCTTCACTTCTATAGAGGTATAGGATGACATTTATGATTAGGTCTTCTTAGTATTTCCTGACACCAAATTGCCAACATCTCAGGCATGACCTACAAAACTTACTACAATCTTTTAGAACCCACTTTTTCATATGACTTAGTGGTGGTGAAGATATGGACTGATACCTTCCATGTATATGATGTCCTTAAGGACTAGGTAGAGAACCCAGATGCTAAATGGGTAAATAAAGAGGATGCCAATGCATACATGGTCCAAACTTTTAAGGTGGGATTTAGGATTGGTATGATCCTATTCAACTAGTTATTTGATGTCATGAATTACCTTCATGTCAAGGAATAGTGGGTGCCCCTACTTCATATGATCTTGGATGGCTCCCACCAGCGTGGGAGGAGTGGTTAATTTCAACATGGTTAGAGCCATAGAAGATGCACAAGGTGTAAATTTTTACATGATGAGCTATCTCATAGACATAGTCTAGGACACTCACTTTCAAGACCTTTTCCTTTCTTACATGGGTTCTCGATGGCCATGTGGTCCATGTAATTTTCTACAAACTATATGACACCAATACATAAACAATATTTGAGACATTTGTGAGTATTTATACCCGATGGTATATAATGTGATCATCGAGGCTCTTATGCCTCATTTATCATAATAAATCAAATATTTATTAACTCTCCTTGGATATTACTAGTATCTTTGAGAGGACACAGTCATTTGGGTTGTAGGCATCCTTAAGGATCCCCTACACTTACCATATCACCCAAATAATCTCACAAAGGTCAAAATCACTTATCAATTAGTGAAAGGTGTTTTTGGATGTTATATAAGTTTCCAATATAAGGCCTACCTACCTCTCCCAATAATCATTAGACATTATGTGTATTACTCTTTCCCTCCCTTGCAAAGGATGGCAACTTACTATGACTCTTTGGCATTGGCCAGGGCTGAGCTACGAGACAAGGACTTAAAGGGCATGATCCAAATCCATTTGGAGAGGTACTTGGATCACCTCAACCTCAATTATGGACACCAAATGGTAGATGATGATGAGTTATATCTAAATGTCATTGATGACTAGGGGGTGCTCATAAGGATTGAATCCTGTAGGAAGGAGAAAGGTAAGAAGCTCTAGTTATCTAAGCTCTCCCGAACCCCCTTTGAATTTGATCAATCTTTAGGAGATGTCACATTGACTCCCCCTAAAAATTATAAAATAATCCTATATGGGATCATGTTTCCTTCTCCCTTATGACCAATGGTTCCCCACACCATGGCTCTACCTCCTCAACCTCTAGTAGCTCAGGTACCTCAGCCCCAACCAAGTCAAACTTATATAACTTGGAAACAAGTAGCCCAAGCAAAGGGAACTCAAAAGTAGGCACCTTAACCCCAAGCCACCTAGGATCTGAGGTTTGATATTAGAAGTATCCCAAAAATGAGCTCAAATTAGGATCAATAGTAGGCACTAGTACAAGTTCCTCCCCTCACTCCCTCCTCTTTTTAGTTACCTCCTACAACACCACTCTTTTTCTCAATTCTACTACCTTAACTCCTTACCCAAACATCCATGGCCTCTGTCATTCTTGGCATCATGCCTCCTTCATTTCCATCTTCTCCTTCCATTCCTTAACTTTGAATTTTCTTAGTGCCCCTATTGGCCATTCCTCAAATTTAAGTATCTAAGAGTGCCCCATTTCAACCAGCCACCTTAGTTATTCTAGGAGCAAGTGTACCTATGTGTGTATTTTTGGTGACTAAGACCATCCCTATAATTTATATGATAATACAACAACTCCCATAGTTAACCCATATGGTCCTCACTACATTGGCTCCTTCCATGGTTGCATTTGGAGCTAACACAGGGAAAAGGCTGAGGAAGAAAAGAAAGATAGTTCATGCCTAACATACAATGTATATACTAGTTGATCCACTTTTGCCTCCCTTTATAGTCTCTTATTATACTCCAAAACTCACCCCATTGGATCCTCTCATAGCTCCTCAACCCCCTTTTTTCCATCACCTTGATTGCCCAAGGATTTGGCTTTAATTGGCCAATATCATCCCTTATGCTAAACACTCCCCTCTTAGGGGTCATCACCCCTAAGGTGGTCATGACCTAGAGTTAATGGCAAGTGTAGATGGTCCCTTGGGCCTCACCATTCATTTTCCCAAAATTTACCACCATGCCTCCTCCTCCTCTATTTCTTTCATCCTTCATTCCCTCCACTTCTTCCATTCTACCTCCACCTCATCATCTACCTACCACTACCATCTCCACCAACCTACAAACACCTCCCAAGACCAAAAGAATGGTCCTAGTATTTTAAGTGCCAAAATTGATGATGTAAGGCACCTTAGAGGTACAATATATTTTGACCACACCATAAAGAACATGTGAAGGATCCTCACTAGAAGTTTATACAAGAGGGAAACCCTATGGTTTTGCATACCCAACATGACTTATTCTCTCTCCCTAAGGTGAGGACTGATGAAAGAGAAGAAAAAATGGGTGAAGACCCACTCTAAATTATCTAGGTAATGTGTGATATGTCAGGTAAGCTTCTCGAGGATATACAAATCTAGGTCATAACTCTCGAGGCGTATGTCAAGAGCTCTTTCCCTCCCAAAATAATTGCAAACATCAAGGATGCCATCCTACAACTTTTCTATACTTTAGGGAAGGTGGTAGGGAATATGAAGGATACATGGGTGCTAATCTAATGAACATAGTACTATCTAGAGAGGGTCACTATAATTTATGAGAAGTGCTAAAATCTAGCTATTGTGATTAATAAAAGCATGTTCTCAGAGCTTAAATTAATGCTCATTTCAGATTTGGGCTTGTATCAGAATTATGGTAGGACCATGAAGAATGCAATGGAGGAGTGGCTCACCTTGTCCAAAATGGTGATGGGACCCCTAAAAGATGGCAAAAGGAAGATATTGGTTTATTTCAAAGAAGAAAATATCTCAATGTTGTTCCATCTAGATGACACTTTGCTGGATAGTGGTAAATTTTGGGTCCGCTTGGGTCAATTCAACTAGGTCATGAGGGAAAAGGTGGCTAAGGAAAATAAGGAGGAGCTTAGGCAATTCTTGAGCTTTCAACACAATTTAAAATGAGTATTAGCCAAGTGTCAGAAGTCTAGGTGTCAATGAAGTCTCCCATCTAAGTGTACCAAAGATTGGCAGCCCAGGGCAAGATGATCTTCAGAGAGCCCCTCATAAACCTCACCAAGTTAGATTGAGAATTTGACCTTATGGTATTTATAATGGAATCTAGGGAGGTGATGTCAAAGCAGTTGGGAGTCAACTCTTCCATGCTACCTCCATGTATCAGTTGAGTGGTCCCTCACATATATATTTTAGTGGGATTAAAGAGATTTTATCCTTTTTTTGAATTATATGGTTGTAATCACCAGGAGTGGCCATCATGGCCTAGGATGGGAATCTCATGATACTTGGGGGTGAATCTCATCCTTATCTATAAAAGTGTAACGATGTTGTAATTTTAAAAAAAGTTAAACAATTTTTAGCTCAAAAGTGTTGTTGGAATCAAGCTAGGATTTCACCTACAGTTTCCTTCACCTCCTTTTGAATTTTAAAGAGTTGTCTAAGATCGATATTTGTAATAGAAGTGGTTATATTAATGAATGGTATTTTATCTCTTTCAAGTGACACATGCTATGTTTATCATAGCATATTTGATTTTAGTTCTAGGTGAAGCTTAGTGCCTAGATAATTATTTTATGACTCTTTTAATTTATAAATGCAATGGTTATGATATGACTGCTTGTCATAAAACCTTTGTGAATTCATCTCATTTTCTTCATAATAGTGATAACTAGTGTGATATCCTGCAAGTTATTTTGGAAGTTTATATGTGATTTACTGTAGACTCCTAGTATTGCTATTTAGTGAGGAATTACAAATTAAGCATTGTTCTCTACCTCCTTATACTCTTCCAATTATGTAGCATTATAAGTAAATACTTTGGTGATCCTCAACACACAGTGGTATAATTGTGGTGGATGTGCTCAACTCAATTGTTAAAGCATTAATTTCACTTAGATCTAGAAAATTTCTTTACTACCTTACCCTTCCCTCCTTTTGTGTTTGTTTTGGAAATTGGCTTACTCTTTCCTTTTCATTTAGGAAATATTGGAGAAAAGTGCCTAATACTAGTAATAGATTCAAATAATTCACTCATTCACTCTCAGTCATTAGGATTGAACCATTAGTGTTGACTTTGCATCTCTTAGAGATTATCCCACGCAGGTTCCATTATTAAGTCAAATAGTCACAGTCATGCTCTGGGTTGATTTCAAATCAATCCTAAAATAAAGGAAAAAATTCCATTAGTGTTCCCCACTATTCTCTTTGAAAATAACCAAACTCATGAGCATTTTGGAAAGGTATTTTGGATTGAACAACAAATATATAGAGGTAAATCCTGAAATTAAGTTCATTAAAATTGCATAATTGACTAAAGCTAACCTCAAAAAAGGGCTCATTGTAAATTACCATATATAATTTATGGTAAGAGACTATACTACATGAGGAACCCATAAAACTTAGATAAAATAGAGCAAAAGTGAAAATAAAGTAGAACATGTTATTACTAAAACAAAAAATATTGATGCTTGTGACCATAACACAAACCAAAAAACAAGTAAATATGTTGTAATTGTTTATTTTAACAAAATTACACGTGTTTTTGGATGATTAATTATAGTTGGAAACAAGTGGTCCTACATCATACACCCTGAAAAAGAAATTGTGTGAGCATGATGATCACACACTCAGGCTAAGTGGGAAACCCGCTCTTTCAACCTCATCCAAAGGCCTTGGCACGTCTTTGCATCCTATGAGATGAATCTCACCTTATAATTGTCTTAGTTGATGAACTGAGTCAAAAATTAACCTCCTCCTCCAAAATCCTTTCACTTCATTGTTGTGCCAACTTCCCTTACACTTGATTCATCTCCTATATCTGCATTATGCAATATACTCTTTCATTCCTCTATTATGATACTACCCATGGAAAAATTGTGTTTTTATGGTTGACACTCTCATTCACCTTCCACTACATGGTATTAATATTTACCTACACATCACCCCTCTCTTTCCTCAACCTATTACACATCTTTGCACACTCTACCCATGCATGTGTTCCTTGATATTACACATGATGAAATGACTTTGATGTGCATAATCTCTTTTCTCTACCTTTACTATATTTAGGATATGGACTCATACATCCTTCCTCACTCACATTGTGTTTTCTCTCCCATCATATAATATCTCACATCCATATTTTCATGTCCTCCCCAATAAAACATGACATGCATATATCTCTAGCACGTCACATATAAACTTGTATGTGTATCTACCAATTGTCATCTTTGCTTCAAATTATTCCTTCACAATGTTGTTTTGATCTTCTATCAACCACAACACTTTGTATGGTCTTTTTTAGTAGCAAATAAGTAGTACAAGTCATGTAAATATTGTTGTAATATAAATAGGCAACACATGTAAGACATACCATATTTTTTATAAGCTATGGTCTCATGTAAGAATTTGAATCTCTTAAAATTTGAACAATCCCTTTGTTCATAGAGATGAAAGGTCATGGAAACAAAGAGTCTTACTCTCTTCGCAACATTATATATACTCTATTTTATAAAATAAGATGTTGAACTTTGAATATCAATGTAATAGAGATCACCCATGGTATTCGTTAATTTATTAATATGTTGTTAAGTTCATTTTATACATACAAAAACCTTATTTAAATTCTTTGCCTATTATATGTAAATGAATGTATTCTTTCTCATTTTTTATCTTTTGACTCTATAAATTATAAATTTTTAATAATAATGCATATATGTAAAGTGACCATACAACTATATGTTATGCATAGCCTCATTTTTCCATCAAATTTTGTAACTCATGCAGACTACAACACTAACATGTCTTGATGAGAGATTTTAGGTAATGTTTCTAATAATGGTTTCTTTATAAGGACTTGAATATGTTGAAATGATTACCTGGTCAAAGGGACCTTGAAAATTGGCTAGATGTGAGGATATACAAGCTTTTAGAGGAAGAAGCCATAAGAATAGGAGTTATATATAAGATATCACTTAAGACCACATCCACAGAGAAATATAAAAAATATTTTGGTGTCACTTTCATGAGTTACTAGCAGCATGGCTATTTATACTGGAATACTACTTCTTTAGACCATGAGAAATACAACATTTTAAACATTTTATATGAACTAAAGAAAATATGGAAAGGTTGTATAATCTAAAAATTGAATGTACACGTACAATTGATCATTGGGTAATGATTAAAATTGATAGGTACATTACAATTTTTTTGTTAAGGGGTATATTATGTTCAAAGTTTCTTATGACCTATTTATTAGATGAGGCTAGTTTTTGAATTAAATTCATATGCTATTGAAGATGTTGGTTGTGGAAAAGGCCATGGTGTCGATTCTTGTCAATATGGAGTAGTCACTTAAGGAACTATGGGGATGTGAAATAGAGGGAGTTGAATGAATAAGAATTGAACCACTAAACATAAACTTACAATTAGAGATGGATGATGTAGAGAAACAAAATGAGAAGGTATTTTAGGGGCTTCAGAGAGACTTAAAACAACATAAAATATAAAACACGTAAAATATTATAAAATATAAAGGACCATAAGTAGGTATAAGTAGGGTTAGATAGGAAGTTGCAAAGAAAATTGGAGGTAATAGACCTCTAAAAGGAAAATTTGAAGTTGAAGTAAAATAACATCGAAAGAGAAAGAAGGGAATATAGGAACTGGTGAGAATGTGTAAATTGACCAAGAATTTGGATCCAACCTAAAAAGAGAAGAAGGAAGAGAAAAAAGACACCATGAGGAGGTTGTAACAAAGAAATTGGAACAACTTAATGCTATATTTAGAGAATAACTACAAAACTAGCTATTGTATGGGGAAAAAGAAAAATAAAGTTTCTAAGAAATATTGATGAAACATAGAGTCATGTCAGGATCAGGAATGGGTATGATAGATACTCCATACATGGTTCATTCACTCAAAGGGGATGTATTCCATGTGTATATTTTAATAATTGATGGCATTAGTCCATAAGTATTCAAAGATGTAGTCACAACTAAGAAGTAGTTTGAGCAAGCTATAAAAAAATTAGGTAGGAATAAAAAGGAAATTCGACATGAAGTCAACCTAGTTATGGAATATAAGACTCTTTGTATTCCAAGCACATTCATAACAATATTTTAGACACCAGTGAAATTCTCCTCAAGCAAGACATTTATATCCAGTGAAATTAAAATAAATGTGGTGTTTCTTGTAGGATATTTTGTTACTATGGTGACATATTATGGGCCAACTAACCTAGAGTAGTATTATGAACATGTGAAAAGAAGTGTTATGTTAAATCTGTGACAACTGATGATAATAAAAAGAGTGAATTCATAGGAAATTTGATTGATCAAGCTCTAGATTTCATATTTAAAAATAATTGTATAACCACAACTCTTCCTCAAGTCAAGGATAAATTGATTGGAGAATTAAAAATACATAAATGTGCAATCCAAATAATTTAATATTTGAAGGAGATCAAATGAATCTATTTGGAATTATGATCGTTGGTTCTTGGATGTGATGAACATGGTAAATTTTAACTTTTAGGACTTGGATAAAGCAACTTGGTTTGTATAAGGCCTGCAAAGTAATATTTTGTTTACCATAGCACAAGTTTAGTTTACCACAAAAATTGATGTGATATCTGTTGCCATAAGAGTTGATAAAATAGAAGACTATGGAGAATATCCTCCTAGCATCACATAAACTGATGCTAAGTTAGATGTAGTACTATACATGATGGTTGAACTCCAAGAGGGAAAAAACACAATTATTAATATGGTGTATTGAATGCAGACAAGAGGGACATCATAAGAATTAATGTCTAGAGATAAAAATAGAGTTTTATTAAATATGTCATACCATAAGACATGAAACTATGAAATGTCACTTATTATAACAATATTTATAACAATCTCACAATGTAGTTTATGATTTATACAAGTCTCACAAACATGATGATAAGAATTATCGAGCTTTATAGGAGATAAAAGAGGATATCACTATGAATATTTTCTTAGTTGCCACACGATAGTCCCCAATTTTAAAACTAAGTGTGTCAAGCCTAGATGTTGAGATCATAACATAATATGGATGGGACTCGCAAGCAACACAACCTACACTTAGGTGGACTCATCCATCACTATAATACCAACTTGTATGGACACCTTCATCTCTATACTATCAACTAGGATGGACACCCCCTTATTTATAATACCAACAAGGATGGACCCCTGCATCACCACTACAACAACCTAATTTGATACCTGCTTCTCCTTAGAAGCAATACAAAGGATATTATGGACAACAACAAAGAAGGGATTGCCTCAAAGACAAGGGGGATATTAAGGAGGTTATCAAGGGTTTTTTTAGGAAGGAAATCAAAATCATAGGAAAGGGAATATACAACCCAAGAAACCTATTACTTTTTATGTATGTTGAGAACTAAATCACATCACATGGAATTGTCCCTAAAATTCGTAAAGGGAGACATTTTTTGCATACTAAAGGATCGTTGGACAACATAATAATGAGGACTATCCTATTTTGGAGAAGTATAGGAAGGAGAAGACATTACACAATGTAAAAATGGTATAGTCATACCCTAAGGATCAATATTTTATCCAGGAAATGACTAGAAATCAAAATTAAGAGCAAGGTCTTCCACCTCTAAGGATGCCTAAAGAAAATATGATAAGAAAAGTTCAACAGGATAAGTATCTAGACCTTGCAAGAGAGAGATTTTTTATGAATGAATGAAATCATTTATTGTATTCAATAAAAAATCATAATGTCATTGAAGTAGATCTTATGACAATGCACTCTCAAATATATGGAAAAATTATCTAGATATTGCGATAAGATGGAGTGGTCATAGCTCTGATAGATTTGGTCAAACTTTTAAGTACTTTATGAAATGAATAAATTACCCAAAATATAAAAAAATTATTGCATAATTTTTTGGATTGCACTAAAAGGGTACATCAGATAGTAGATAAGGTAGTTTGGTATGTCAAATATAAAAAGTCATAGGAGGTGGACACTAAAATGGATATGGATCTCATAGGATATGAAGTCCCTAAAGTTGTTTTTTATTTCAATGATACCATGAACATAATTCTTAGTTCAACTTAGGAAGCTATTGAAATACCAATGGTAAGTTATAGCCCTATTACTCTCAGTTTGGTAGATTATGGTTGAGTTGAAACTTTTGGGAGACTTGAATATTTGAGATAAAGGTGGTTAATTTGAGTCTACATGGGGATTTTGAAGTGATTGACATGAAGATAAAGGATAAAAACTATAATACATTAATTCAAGAAAAATGGGCTTATGATGGTCATAAGACCATCAACATGATTAATAACCAACTAGAGGCACATTAGGGGATGTTATCATTGTCATACCTTTGTATAAAGTTGAACACAAGCCATATACTATACCAAAGGAACCATCATCACCATACACATATAAGGATCCTAGTTAGTTTAGAGTCAACATATGACCAAAATTTGAATCCCTACAAAGTAAAGAGTTTACCTACTTCTCACAACATGGACAATAGATACCAAAGTTAGGTAAAATAGACTAGTTTGTGCCCTGACTACTCCAGATATTTTAATACTTACCCACATATCTACATGTAAGAATGTAAGTATCCTTATGTGTGATCTCCTAAAAAATTAGAGGTTGAACAACTCGATCAGTCAACTCATACATAAAAAGATTATATTGAACCTATTAATGAAGGTAATTTTCTATAGGAAGTATCATTTTAAATAAATAGGGATTCAAATGCTCACATGATAAATTAGGTGCAAAGAGATCACAAAATAAGACCCATGATTTTGGTGTTTATCATAACAATATAATTTCCCCCATATTTTTCTATATAAAATCTATTATAGTTTCTTCACAAGATGGAAAATAATGTTCTCAATATAAACATGCAGGTTAGTGTTGTTAGTACCCAAACTTGCACTTAGCAATTTGTGCCTTGTTTCTAAATATTAATGCCTAGATGTTTAATTGTTACCTCATATCCAAAAATGTGTACCTAGTTTATGAAACTTCACTTCCACATTCAAGGTTATAAAAATCCTTCTTTTTCCTTGTAAAAACCCTATGTAATCTTGGTTCTAACTAATGCTTAATGTTTTCATGTTTAAATGAGATTGCAAGGTCTGTGATAAAAATCAAGTTGTGAAGATCAAATAATGTTGAGTATGATGGTTTTCATCTTCAAAAAAGATTTGAAGCAACATAATTTCTAAGGTTAAATGCAAGTCTACAATATTGCAAATTGTAAGGGGAGTTTGAAAATCCAGTGGATTTTCTTGGAGAATAAACAAGTTGTAAAAAATGCAAGTTTGACTTTTCAAATTCTTAAGTTTTTTGGAAAATTCTTAAGTTAAGAGATTTTGGTTGGAACTTGTGGTCAAAGATTTTGGTTGGAACTTTTACATTAAACATTTTGTTTAAAACTTTTGTGTCAAACATTTTGTTCATAAATCCTTTGTCAGCTTTTGTGCTCCCCTTGCTTTGAAGAATTTTGTGGTTGAACATTTTATTTGGAATTTTTGTGGTCAGACATTTTGTTTGAACTTTTTGTGGTCAGAGTCTTTGATTCAAGCCAATTTCCATCACCTACCACTTAACATGCAGTCAAAAGAGAAATGATCCAAAAAGAAGTAATGAAGTTTCAAGGGAAATCAGAGGTCAACATGGAAAAGAAGTAAGGCCATGAAAGCATTCAAGAGGCCACACCATTATTTATGCTCATTCAAAAATGTATGACCAGTCCAAGTGGAATTTAGGTTTTTAAAAATTTTAAAGCAAAATATTTTAAATAGAAGAGAGCCACACTATTAATATAATCCATGTGGAGCATCAAACGATGAAGCCAAGCTTTTAAAAGGGTAAAATAATGCACTTAAGCATTATAAAGTTTGGCATCAACCCTAAAAGGTCATAGGCAAAATAGAAAATGAGAAGGCATGAAAAGGTTTGGCATCAACCACAAAAGGCAAAAGGGTAAGATAATCTAAGTATTGACATTTTTAATATTTTACTTGTGTTAAAGACCTCCATGAAGGAAAAATATGATGCAGGGTTGTGAGGCCAAGGTGGGCCATTCCAAGCATATTTTCTAAATGGCTATGGATCCTTCTTTTCTTCTATCATAGCTGGAGTATTATAATGCAATCATGACAAAGCAATGGCCATTCTTTGACTTTCATAAAGAGAATGACAGTTTTTTATAAGTTTCCATCTATGTAAATGATTAGTTGAAGGTTAGCCAAGCAGTTACAGTTGAAGATAAGGAGTTTGCTTTAATCCCAAGG
The DNA here is from genome assembly GCA_037957365.1 of Torreya grandis. NCBI lineage: Eukaryota > Viridiplantae > Streptophyta > Pinopsida > Cupressales > Taxaceae > Torreya > Torreya grandis. The sequence goes on from JARHVA010002162.1 coordinate 2,235,308, forward strand.
GAATATTCTCCCTCAAGTCCAAGTGCAGTGCATTTACAACCAAGAGGATCAAGGGTTTGTTTTCAAATCTTCATCATGACAAGGATAGGTAGTTGCCAAAATGATCTTCTTGCAAGGCATGAGCTTCTAGGAATGATCAAGGGCATCTTCTAGTTGAAGCATATTCCTATAATATTTTGGGTGAAAGAGTTATATAAAAAGAGGGCTTATCCTCTTTTCAAAGGTTGTTGTTGGTTGTTGTTATTTTTAGGTCTTAAGCTCTTTCAAATTTTGGGATCATTGCTATGAGTATGTATTATCTCTCTTGCTAAGGTGGTTGTAGCTTTACAACCATTAACAAGCTCTATGAACATTGTATATGTCTCCCCTATTAAAAGAACAAACTCACTATGCTTTTCCGCATGGTAACATTTTGAAATAATGATATTTGTAAGATTTGTTTGCAAGATAATAGAAAATAGCTATGATTTATATTGTATTTTATCAATTAAATGCAATGAAATATTCTTCATGCTCTACTTATTGGGTATTTTGTTTTATGCTTATCAATGGTGGTAGTTATTTTGGGCATAGATTTAAGTTGTAAATTCCTTTATTCACTATGATTTGGTGATATGTTGTTGATAACCTCTTAAGGGTACCCTGGGTTTATGGATTTGATTAAAAAAAGCATTTTAAATTATATTTGTAGTGTATACTTTAGGGTTTTAATAATCATCTAAAAATTTGCATTATATTGGCACCAATGGATGTAAATCATTCCTACTAGTTTCCATAGCTTGTATTTTACTATTTTTCATCTTTGCAAATGAATAATGTCATGCTTATTAAAAGAGATCCTATTGTGTGAAAAACCACACCACCATACCACTCTTTTATAACTACTTAATTCACCCTACCCTATCCTACCCTTCAAATAAAACACTATGTTACATATTTTAAGTGTTATTTGCCTGCAGATGCATAAATATTACACATCTAAAATGTATTTATGTTTCATTCTTTGAATCCCAACATTGTAATCTCCCATTTGGCCTTTTGGCATTGAAAATTTCCTTCGAAATGATGGTTGTAATCAGATTTACATTTGTCTTTAGTAGCTTGTGTTTGGCCTCAAGTATTTTTTTATTCCATGTGATAACCCTTCTTGGGTGGAGCGTGCAAACTTGGTTATGCCCTATTTAGATTTATATTTGTTTGTGTGCCAATAATATCCATGGAGATTGAATTGCAATATCCCTCTATGTGAGTAAGCTACCCCTTAGGTTCTCTCACCTTGGTTCGAACATATCTAGAAGTAGCATGGAGCTAACCATACCCTCTGTTGGTATCTTCCAGTCATTATCTACGTTCAACCAATATTGATGTTAAACCCTTCCTTAGATATAACAACATATTTGTGGGTTTTCCATATTTGTTTTCCATGCCACCGAAGTGTGCAAGGTTGAGTGCAAGAGGTGTACAATTAAGAACCAAAAAGTGTGTTAAATTATTTATTGAAAGGAATCACTAGAAGTTGGTGGGATATTCATAGATCTAATAAACTTCATTAGGAAGAAGTGTTCAAGTTTATACAAGATAGATTTCATGTTGCAAACCATTCTTTTAGGAGGGCCACTGCCCTAACATGCATTTTCATAAATGTGTTGAAGTATGGTCATCATATAAAGTAGAACTAAGATATTAGGTAAATGTTTTTAAACATATATTAACACCTCGACCCAAGGCTTAGTACATGCATCAATAATGTAGACAAGAGACTCAAAACTGGCCACATATTCATTAGGACTTCATCAAAATAGTTGTATTTAAAGATGAGAATCTAATGGTACATAGGAATCTATCAAAAATGAAAATGTTTTTATGTCATGGATAGGAGAAAGATATACTAGTGGAACTTAAACAAACATCATAGGTAGAATCACGGATGAGTCTACACACAACCATAATAAAATATTGTGATAAGAAGGAAAAAGAGGACTTTATGTTGAAATATTGTAATACAAGTTATAATAGCACATAACACTCATCATATTGTAAGTGAAAAAGATTTAGACTTAAAAGGATTCTTTGAACCTAAAAATAATACTAGAAGCCTTAAATAAGGAACACATAAAATATATGAGGAACAATCATAAAATGTCAATATCATGGAGCGTTAAGGACAAATAAAATTAATGGATTCTATTCATGTGAAGTAAAACAAAATATATCAAGAACCAATGTAGAATAAGATTTTGAACATTGGTACATGCACAATACCAAAACTAACAACCATTGGTGATTATTGGACATAATAATGGATATATGTGGTAGTTCAGTTTCTATGAGAATACAAGGATGTGATTCCTACCAAGTTCTTAGAAGTCAAGGGTATAGAACCTTCACTAGGGGAAATGCATGTTGAGCTAAAAGGATGTGCACACATAATTAAAAAAACTTATAGGCTAAATATAAATATGAAAATGAAGATCAAAGCAGAAATTGATTGGATGGAAGAAGCAAGAATCATCTATCTAAATAAACAATCATGGTGGTACAACCTAAGAAAATTGGGGAGATATGAGTCTCTGGGAACTACTTAGCTTTGAATGATGCTTGTGTCAATGATTGATTTCCAATTCCTTTCATGGATGAAGTACTTTAATTTGTTACAGGTCATGAAGTCTATTGATTCATATATGGGTTTAATGGATCTATCATATCCCTATCAAAGTTGAGGATAAAATAAAAATAATATTTGCAATAAAATGGGCATATTTTTCATATAAGGTAATGTATTTTGGCCTAAAGAATTCACCTATAGTGGTTTCTCAAGCAATTGTTACTATATTCAAAGACTTCATTCATGAATTTTAAAATTTATATCTATATGATTGGGCACTCTTCTCCTTATTCAAAGAACATCTCTCAAAGCTACTATCAATGTTAGAAGGATGTTTAGCTCTATGAATTACACTCAATCTAAATAAATATTTATTCTTCACACCATTTGGTGTATTGCTAGGATATATTATCTATAGTGATGGGATTTTAGAAGACCAAACAAATATTATAGTCATTGTGGGACTCAAAACACTTGTCAAGGTGAAATCATTCATAGGTCATACAAGGTACCATCACAAGTTCATTTACAGTTATGCATCCATTTCATCGCCACTTGAGAGACTCTAACACAAAGACATAAAATTTGAATGGATTTCGGAGTGATAGAATACCTTCACATATTTTAAAGGTAGTTAGTAAATTGGAACCAAGAAATTCATAAAAAAAGTCATAAGGAATGTCATGATTGTAACCTAGGATCTAAAGAGTTTCAGCCAAAATAAATGGTTCTTTTATATGAGAACAGATTCAAAACACACCTAGGGAAGTTGCATCTCAAATGAAAATGTTCATACATGATTTTTTAAGTGTCACTATAGGGTACCATAATACTCATGGATATTCAAGGAAGTATTATCCTAGGAAGAATAAATGGTTATAGGCTCAAACCCTACTGCCAATGGTCTTAGCACATGATGAAATCAATAAAATAAACGTTGTATAGAATAAAGTAGAATATGATTTTTATTTTATGGTTTCTTTATTTTTTCAAAATCTTAGAAATATGTGTAAGTTAGAGAATGCAATGTAATCTTTATTTTAGGAAATACAATGATGCAATAAAATCAAGCTTTGATACACTCGAGAAGCATGATTAGGTCAATGATAATGATTTTCAATGGGGTAGAAGAATATTTAATTTTGGGAATGAGATGTCATCTCAAAAATGCAAATATGAAAAAGGAGGATAACTACTACAATGTACAAAGTAACTTATGATAAAATATAAGAAATGTTTAGGCTTTATCAAAAATGATAGATCTTGTGAAAGGTAGTAAATGTCCAAGGGAGGAAAGTATTGGAAAATAAAATGGTGTCATGTCACATCATAGAGGTAAAATAATGAAACATTTCATCTAACCGTGAAATGACCAAGGGTCACATAAAAAATGATAATTTGAATTTGAAATAATAATGGGGAAGTGATAAAGGTAGATTGACAGATGAATGCAATCAAGCGTGAATTTTTTGGGTCAAATTTTTATACGAGGTAGGATATCAATACAAAACATGCTTGAAAATCCATGTGAACAACATAAATATTGAGATATATCCAAAATCATGTGCATTCATTACTAAATTACTTGTAATCACACCACATAAGAAGATCAAATGGCTATGCATAAGGTTCTAGTGTCATTTATTAGAATCACAAGAGGAGATAAGCATTGGATTGGCCATATGGAAAGAAAAATTGAGTGATGTTGAGTCATTTAAATTCATTGATTTGAAAGAGAGGGATTGGTTTTCTAAACCATAAGCAACTAGTTCACAATAAGAATTACTTTCCATGCCTGATAGATTGCGAGGATCTGATGCCATGTGGTTAGTAACGTTGTCTATATTTAGCCAATATAAAGAGATTTTGATGACCCTCCTTAGTAGATATAATTAAGGATTCATCCATTTATCTAAGGATGCCATAATTTTCATTAATGCTAACATTATTTCATAGACAAGATGACTAATACCAAGGATGAAGCTGTTGTAACTATACAAGATAAAGAACCCTCCCATTCATTCAAAAAACCATGTGAGATATGTGCACATAACCAAGGAAGTGCCAATATGTCATGTCACATATAAAACTTGTTTATGTCCTAACATAATGCATAATGAGATAGAATTTTCAAATAACCAAGGGTGGGAGATAAGCCATAAAAATATTAATTGATATTGTGCACAAGATGATAAGGCTCATAGAATATTTTAACTGGACTAATTTCCTTGTATTAAAACTTATACCAAACATTGAGAAGTTATTTATAGGAACAAATCAATTGTTCTAGTACCAAATTTTGGTACTCCTTTATTTCATGTAGTAAACATATTTAAAAGGAAAAATCACATTAGACATTTACTATTAGCCATACAATGCCTTATCCAACCTCATTTGGCCATGAGATGGATAAAACTTCACATAAGTGGGCATATTTGCACAATGGTGGGTGAAAATCCAAAACATGATCATACCACACTCAAGGTTATCATAATTTTTTTGAAGTATCTCAGACTAATGACCACCATCATGAAAATGTATAATTGTGTGCAAGTGTGAATTTATGATTTGTAAAAACCACAATTCCTACATATCCCTTTCTTTATTGATATCCATATGGCCTAGGTAGAAGTGGTTAGGTAAAATAGCTTGGTTGCTAGAAGTGCTTAGTCCCTATGAATTTTGCCATTAGGAGCATAGAAACCACAATGTCCACCAAAAGTATAAACATAAGCCCAATTATAGCCATAAGAAATAACACAAGCACAACCTATCCCATAGGATCAACCATCAACCTCATCTTCGGAAGTAACTCCTTATAAGTGCAAGGCACCAGTCTAACAACCTTCACCACCTATCAAGTAGATTCATAGAACAACCTCGTGGCTCAATGATAAACATATGCCCACAATCATAGGTGAATATGGTCTGAATCCATTGGGGGTTAAACCTAAAGAGGTCTACAAGTTGTTACTAGAGGATATTAAGGATGATATATACAAAGAAGATGAGGATGAGTTCTTATTTTTGAAGATAGTTCATAATCGTTAGGTGAGAAATGATGTCCCATCCATCTTATCAGTGCATATTCCCCCACCTATAGAGTCTATCATAATATACATGATCAGACAAGTGGACACAACCAAGAGAATAATGTAAACACCATTTCAAGAATGGGTGTATGCATCGATATATTTTGCACAAGAAGTTGTAGCCACATAAATACTAAGTGCAAGTGAATAAATGACAAAAGTGAGTCTATTAACACAATAATTTATAAGAGAATCTATTTTGGGAGAGAGTGATGTAGAATAAGATAACCCTCTTAATATTTTTGTTAAAAAGCCTCGCTTTGGGAGTTGTTCGGCCACACCCATCCATCTTAGAGTGAATGGAAACATTCACAAGCTTGTAAGGATTAGTATATGAAGTAAAATTAGAAGTGGTAGGAGTTTATACCCACATTGTGAAGTGATAAAATAAAATGTTGATACCTCTCTCTATATGACCAAAATTTGTGGTGCCCAAGCACCAAGTAACATCACCTCCTTTCCCACTACCTTCACCTCCACTCTCTCCATACTCTTTAACACATGTGCAAGGACACTATTCCAATCCTAACACTATTAAGTCCATAGCATCAAGTGTATAACAAGAGTTAGCCCTAATGGGGTAACCTACTAGGTAGGAACATCTTGATTAACTTGAGGTGCAATTTGAAGTAGAGGAACAACTAGATTAGGAGATTACAAATGTTAAAGTCAAAGAAGAGAAAGCTACTAAAGAATATTCCCAAGAAGAAAAAGAAGGCTTGACAGAAATAATAAGAATAAAAATTTGTGTGGGAGGAGGAGAAAAAAAGAATGCTGAAGCTGAAAAAGTAGCCAAGGACGTCAAGGAAAAATATAAATAATACATGTGAAAGAAAGAAGAGCTAAACATGAAGGCCACATAAGAATAGGTAGAGAAACACATAATAAAATAAAAGAATCTATAAGAAAAAGCTACACATATCACTCAAGAAATCCTTGTCCAAATTCAAGCACAGTTGGGAAAAATAAGTCAGGCATAATTATAATAAGGAGATGGAATAATACAAGTTACAATAGCCAAGGCACAAACATGACTTTTAGGAGAGTTTTCAAGTTTGAGGTCTACACTAAGAGAAGCCTAAGAGGAAGCTTCACATGAATATGAAAATTTTATTAAATCTTAGTGGATGGATCCAAATAGTAATGTTGTGAAAAGTAACATTCACTCTTTTAATTACTTAGATAAGATACCAATCAATGACATATGTGGCCCTGCCTACATCAACCCAAGAAGTTGCTCTTTATGCTCATTAATTGAAGGTGTTACTAATTTTAAAGGATTCATAATGCATAAGGCTTTTGAGATTGAGTAACAAAACACATAATTATGAAAAGAGAAAGCTGGGTTGCATGAGTAACTAGTCAAAACACGTAAGCCGATTGATAATACATGTTTGACATTGGTTCAATAGGTTTTGGGGGACCAATTCATGTCAAAAGAGAATCAAATCACTAATATTATTATGAGTCTAACTTAGGATATGGCTTCAACACAATGTTTATGGATATTGAATCCCAAGTCCAACAACTACACACTGAAACAAATGATATATTTGAGTTGCTAGAAGAGTACGAACTAGTTCTAGATAATTTTTTACACCAAGCTACATAGCTTTCCAAAAATATGCTATATTGGAAGGACCATCTCAAAGATTCATGGTAATATATTACATTAGATCTCTCCAAAATAGATAAATCCAATATGGTAATGGAGAACCACTAGGCATCACTAGCATAAAAGGATAATGTTTTACCCAAGTTTCTCACATTGAGAGACAATGTCATGGCTAGCATGTGCACTTGGGATTTGGAGATAGTGGAAAACACATTTACAATCATTAAAATACAAAGGTATATTGAGTGAATGGATTAGCTTAGACAAGACATACAATAAAAGGTTACATAACATAAACTAATCATAACGGTCATAAAAAATGATGATATCTAGACTTTTTTACTGTCAATGTCTCCCTCACATGTTGATAAACATGGTCAAGTATGTATTCGTTGATTGATAAAATTAAAAACAATATCTCATAAATGTTGATAGCTCTATCTAAGGGATCCTAGACAATCCTTAGCATACCCATCTGCTCAACTTATAAAGATTCTTTATGCAAAGAAGGCTTGTCACATATTGTAGCCTCCTCCTCCATAATCATCTACTTCAACATCAAATTATACAATTACCTAAATATATATCAAATCATTATAGGTAGACCCTTCTACATACTCATAGATTATGCCTCCATTATGATAAAATATTGTAGTTTTTCAAAATTGATCAAATTTTGAAGATGATAATTTTTATAGGCAAGAAGCTTTGTGAATAGGATCAGGAAGGTTGAAAACCCATAAAGGATGACCTCCTTATTATTCCAACCTATTTTAAACTTGAAAATGGTAGTAAATTTTTATGCTACCTAGTTAAAAACTCAAAAAGGTAGATAAATAGTGTGTAACAAGTGATTACCGACAGATGACACTTCAATCAAAACTATGACAATTACGTTTTTACCAACTCAGTAGATCAATTCAAAGTAATTCATCAGATCTATAAAATAGTACTTTGATAGCATATTTATTTCAAGACAAGATAACTTATAAGTCTGAGAAAGTGTTAGTAGAAGATACGAAGTATAATTCACATGAATATTGTTGTAATATAAATAGACTACATGTTTAAGACATTCCAAATTTTATATAAGCTATAGTCTCATGTAGGAATTTGAAGATCATAAAATTTGAACATTCCCTTTGTTCCTAGAGATGAAAGGTCATGGAGATGAAGATTCATATTCTATTTGCAACATTATATATACTTTGTTTTGTAAAATAAGTGGCTGGACTTTAAATAACAACATAAAAGAGATCACATTCCTAAATTCATTAATCTATTATTAAATTCATTATGTGCATAACAATCTTATTCAAATTCTCTACCTCTTTCTTGTAAAACAATGTATTCTTGCTTGTTGTTTATCCCTTGATTCTATAAATGATAAAATGTTAATAAACACACATCTATGTAAAACAACCACAAAACTATGCACTATGTTTAGCCTTAATTATTTATAAACATTTGTAACTCTTGTAGACTACAACACTAGCATGTCTTGATGAGTGATTTAGAGATTGTTTCTAACAGTCTTAGATGTGTATTTTTCACAAATCCTTGCTTACTCACCATTTTTGTGGATACCAAAGTATTCATGCTTCAAAATATACCACAATCATGCAATAGTTACCTCTTATCTTGCACTTGGTCTGGAAAAGATGTCTCCATTGCCTCAAATCTTTGTTATTTCATGTGACCTTAAAGACTCTCCTTCCTTTTAATAAACTTTCTCCTTGGTCAGTGTATACGTGTAATTTAGATCTTGAAAGAAATAAAAACAAACTAGTTCCTACTCTAAATCAAACACAACCTTAGATTGAGAAAAGAAAGATAAATAATACTTGCACTTACCAAGTGAATATCTCCCTTGTTGAATGGATTTGCTCATGAATTTATGGATTGTAGTTTCTCAAATGACCATGCAAGATTCCATCAACATGTACCTATGAAGAATGATTACTTGATTGCAAATATGATAGAGATTTTCTATATTTTTCCAAGATGTGAGAATGAAGGATGAAAGGTGAATTTATAGATTTTTGGATGGGAGGATGAATTACTGAGATTAATTATATTTATTTGGAAAATTTTAGTATAGATGGATGAGATTAACTCACTTCGTCAAAGGCTTGCAAGATTTTATTTTCTTTAAAATTGGTTTGAATATGTTTTGGTCTACATGATTTATTTGATTATTTACTTTTTTGGATATACAAGCATAAAATAAGGAATTAATTGATCACATGGATTTAGTTAAGAATTATTTAACTAATTAATAATTAATAATTAGCTAATTATCCATGGGGTGTAATTAGGAATTGATTATCTAATTAATAATAATTCAAGGAGTGACGTGGTGGAATTAAAAAGGTTAATTAATTATCATCATGTAATTAATTAATTACCATGGTGTTGTTAATGCAAATTAGTTATGATGTATTGACGATAGAATTAGGGTGGCAGAATTAAAGTTTATACATTTACCCCTTTTTAAAAGGGCATTGTGACTAAAATAAGCAACAAAAGTTCAAATAATTTAGAAAGAAAAGCACGAGGATGACCCTAGTGGCATGGTTGGTAGGGAGATGTCCCCTCGAGAGGGCATGAGGGGATGAACACATAGATTGGCTCTTGAAATGAGAAGAGGGGTTAAAATTGAAGAATTTGGACTAAAATGGAGTGATGGGAGGTATATATACATAGCATTTTTTGGTTTGATCTCTCTCATGCATCTCGTGTGATGATGGAGTATGGTGATGTTTATGTTTATGGATGATATTTATTTTTGTAGATGAATGTTGTTATATGGTGCTATGGATGACTTTAGAATCATGTTGTATCATTTATGATGCAAAATTAGTTAACGAGAATGAATTTTAATTATGGATAGTTAGTTATAATAAATGTTAAGGAGTGAATGTTTATGAGTGTTAATGATGTGATGAGGAATGTTGTTAATCTTGCACTAAATTCCAAATGTTTGAGCAACCTGATATTTACTATAGCATATGAAAAGATGCACCATGATATGGAGATCCATGATGACATTATTGTAATATAAAATATGACTAACACAAATGCAACAAATAAGAAAACACACAAATAAGTAACAATAACAAACAGTTAAAAAGAACACACAAACTAGAAAAAAATGATTATGTTTTGTCCCTTATCAAGCTAAAAATTTGATATCTGGTGATTGATGATAATGACAACTTTGATTTTAACCTAGCAATGATGTATGAGAGGGGGTTGGATTGGGAATGATATCCAAATAAAATTTCAAATATTTGTTTAAATTTGAACTAGGATTTTAATAGGACCGAGGAGAAGACAAACAAGTTTTTGGGTTTTTAACCTTTCTATTTGCTTTATTTAGTATTTTTGACTAATGGTGAGGCTACAAATAAAGGGAAAACTAGTTATAACATAGGGGATGAAGGTGGTAGTGGATGGAATGGATGGAATATTTAATGATCACATCACATAAGAACCATGTGCCTTTTTGACATTGTGTTGCAGTGTGCTTTGAAGAAGAAGAAATTTCCAAAACATGTCTCAATAATTTCTCTATGTCCTTATCAAGGTCAAAATTATAAGAAAGATGATCATGATGATATAATTATAAGGATGGTTGAGGATATATTGGGTTGAATGAAGTGGGCCTGCCCCCAAATGTATGACACTTGTAGACAACATATTTACACATGACAATAGATACTAGTTTTCATCATGGTATTTGCCCAAGGCAGCATAAAAATGGTTTTCACCCTTGGATGATTTATTTTATCTTTTTTTTTTATAGATTTTTTATATTTCTTAATATTTTTTTAGCAACATTGGATCCTTCAAGTATATAACTACTTCAGATTAATGATATTCATGGGTTCGTCAATCTTCTATCCATTTTGCAGGGCCAACATATACGCTCCTCACCCAAACATGGAGATGATGACACAAGGACCAAACAAATTAGGCTCAAACTTGCCTTTATTTTCAAGGTCCTGATTGGTATTTATTTGATTTTATCTTAAGATGAGACCAATAATTTCAAAATATCTCTATTTGATATGCTTGTTATACTTTATTTATACCCTATTTTGATATTATTTCAAATGATTTAGCACATTGAGCCATTTTTCATTAATAAGTTCCAACTCATGAAGTTGCACATCTTTGTATTCATCATCATCAATCAAATCTTGTAGAGAGATGCATAAAGAGGGAAACTCTATCTTAATGGGTAAGATGGCTTCAGCTTCAAAGACAAGGGAATAAGGTGTTTCCCTTGTGGGTGTTCATATACTAGTATGGTAAGCCCCTAAGATAGGGTAGAGTTAAAGATGCCAATTATGACCAACATCATTAACAATATTTTTGAAGATTTTGTTGAGAGTTTTGTTGGATGCTTTAGCTTGGCCATTACTTTAGGGGTAATAGGGTGTGGAACACTTATGTTTTATATGGAATTGGTCATAGAGGGATTTGAGTTCTTAGTTTTTAAAGGACTTACCATTGTACGTAATGATGGATGAAGAGATACCATAATGGAAAATGAGGTGATTAAGGATGAACTTGGATTTTTTTTTGCTAGTTACTTATGTGATGGGTATGGCTTCTATCCATTTAGTAAAGTACTTGGTGGCTATGATGATGTGTTTATGACCATAAAAGGAAGAGGGATTTATCCTCCTAATGAGATCGAGCCCCCAAGTATAGAAGGTCCATGGAGTTGTGATTGACTGCAATGTTTGGGAAGGCACATGGATGAGGTATCCATGCTTCTAACAAGATTCATATTCTCTAACATACTGACAAGTGTATTTTTCCATGGTAGGCCAGTAGTATCTTATTCTGAATAGTCTATTTGCTAAGACCATGCTTTTGGTGTGCACTCCATAGATTTTGTCATGAATTTCCTTGATCACCAAGTTGGATTTTTTTGAATTTAAACATCTTAATAGGGTACCACATAGACCCTAAGATAGAGGGTGATGCCAAGGAGGGTGAAGTGGGAGGCACATTGGATGAAATATTTTATTTGATTACATGAAAGATCAAGAGGGAGTATGTGGTCATGGAGGTAAGTGTAAATGTCATGATACCAAGGGGGATTGGGACCAATAATCTCACATACAATTTTAGATTTTGGGACATCATATGATGGGATCATTAGTTATTCAACCAAAATTGACATTTTTGGGTATCCTTTTGCATTTCAAGGAAATAACCAATGGTAGCCATGGCATCTATAGATTTATTACTTGCAAGAGAGATTTTTTCAAATTTAACGTGTACAAAGTATTGATTTAAATTATAAACCATTATCTCATAAGGGATGGGTTTGTTGTTTTTGGCTTGGTACTCATCATTGACTTGTTTAATGATGAATTGAGAGTCACCATAAACTAACAAGTGCTGAATTTTCCACTATTTGCTAGTTTGAGGACCAATATGAGTGATTCATACTCCATAATGTTGTTAGTGAAAAGAAACCCAATTTTGACACTTTGGGGATGAGATCAGCCTATGGTGTAAGGAACAATATGCTTTCCCCCAAAACATGAGTGATGAATAATTCATCAAAATAAAGATTCCATTCAGGGGACCCATCAAGAGATAAAATTGACTCATCTAGAAATTCAATGATCAAAGGTTAATTATCCAATAATGATGCTTCCATCAGATGATATACAAGTACTTATCCATTTATATATTTTTAATTTACATGCTCAATGAACCACATGACCCATTTTTCCATTCTACATGTAATGATTGATTTTGATAGAAGATATTGTAGAGGATAAACTTTGGCAACAAGTTTTTTTAAATTTTTTGAGCATATAGTGTCATATTTTTTTATTAAAAAAAAAATAGATAGACATGCCTTATTTATTTAGGTATAATTAAATTCATATGTTACCAAAGTTAGTCTTAGATAATAAACAACTCTTTTTATTCCTTGATCATCATGTTTAGCCAAAAGGGTTCCTAAGGCAAATTGTGTCACTGAGATGTAAAGTAGTAAAGGTTCCCCTAGAGTATGTGGAACTAACACTAGTACATTTGAAAGATATTATTGAATTTTTTCAAAATCCAGTTGATATTATTCATTCTAGTGATATAAAATGTACTTTTTCAGTGGATGCATGAATGGTTGACATTTGTTTGCAAGATGTGATAATTTTTTTTTATTGCTTGGATTTTTCCTTGTAAATTGTGAAGTTGTTTGAGGTTTTTAGCAGTAATTTTTATGATGGATTTTATTTTTTTTGGATTGAATTCAATACCAATTTTAGATAGAATAAATACAATCAATTTACCTAATGTGACACCAAAAAAACACTTTTTAAGATTCAGATGAACCTTGTATTCTCTCAGTCTTTCAAAAATTCTTCATAAAATGACAAGATGTTTTAGTCTATTTTTTTATTTACCCAATATGTCAGCCATATAATCCTTGAGGATAACATGAAGTATATCATGGAAGATAATATTTATGGATATTCAACAGGTTTTACATATATTTTTCAATCCAAAAGGCATGACTTGGTAATAAAAAGTTCTGTAAGGTGTAATGAATGTTGTTTTGTGTTGATCCTAAGGTGTAATTTTAATCTGATTATATTTTGAAAATCCATCCATGAGAGATAAAATTTCATGTCCTACTATCAAAAATGATCATGTCAATATTGGGTAAAGGAAAATAATATTTTAGACACACCTTATTGATGTCATGAAAGTCTATGTACACTCGGATACATGTTTATTTCTTTTTAACAGGAAAGATGTTAGCTATCCATTAAGAGTATTCAATTAATCATATAAACCCAACATCCAAGATATTTTGTGGTTATTATTTGATGAAAAGGCCCACCTTGGGATGCATATTTATTATTTTTTGTTTTATTGGGTTATCATCTTCATATACAAAAAGGTGGCATAAGATAAAGGATGGATCCCATCTGGGCATATCAACATATGACCAAACAAAGAGTTTTGAAAATTTTTTAAGGGCACAACAAAAGTTTCATAATCTTAAGTATTGAGAGTAGCTCCAAGTTTAATGATCTTAGGATTCCTTAACAATAAATTTAGAATTGTCGTGTCACTGTGCTAGCATAGGGGAAAGGTTAAGTTCCTCATTTATTAGTGCCTTAGAAAGGTTTTCACTAATAGACTCCTATTTATTCTCTTGATTTTGATTTTTTTGATTTGATAGTGCCTCCAAGAAGTTTTCACTAGGGGAATTCATTTTTTTAGTTTTTTTATTTCTTTTATTTTTTAGATTTATTTTGACTAAGGAACTCTTCTTGCTCTCTAAAATATGTTGACATGTCTAAGTTGATTTCAAATCCCTTTCTGTGATCTCCTAGTGGGATGCCATCTTGAAATCCCATGAATTTTAAGATAACTTCATCATTTTGAAATAAATTAATTGGTATGTGATCTTGTTGGTCCCAGTCGATAAGCTCATGGTGTTGGAGGTCAAGGTTAATGGTGAAGAAAATAGTGTCATTAAAAATATTAGTGGTGGAAACATTTTGATAGAGGATATGAGAGGAACTTGTTTCAATATTAGAATAAGCTTCCTCAAAGATCATGGAAGTGTCACTAACATCCTCATATTTATCACCATGGGGTTTATATACGATGTCATAAGATTATTGACATATGTGAAAGTGTATAGATTGTTGGATCCCCTATTCATGATGGCATAGTCCTTTTCCTTTGTATTTCATGTTTTGAAACACCTTATTTGTGGATACTCTTTAATTTTAAAACAAGATGCTATACCATCATCATATATCTAAGAATTGTTGGAACTTTAAATTTTATCATTTACAAGAAATCCTTCTTTGAAAAAAGTAGTTATGCCAAAATGATAGGATGTTGATTATGTATTCTTGTTCATGTTGAGACCACCATTACTTTGAGAAGAAATGGAGATTTTACCCTTATGTAAAGTGTCTTGAATTTAGTATTCTCCACAACCCTTGTCAAGGATATTGAAACAAGATTTGGAAGATAAGGTTTTAGATGTAGATGGGAGGTCATCGAGAAGAAATGAAGATGATTTTTTTTTTCAGTTATGGTATTATGGATCCATCCCTTATAGAGGAATTTTAGTGATGGGATAGTAATTGGTTTTACAATAGTTCCTCTCTAACATTTTTCAATATTGGAAAGATTGAGGATCACCAGAGACAATCACTACCATGCCTGAATATAAAAATTTGATGCATTGATGGAAGGTGGATGGGATAAGCTGTATAACATAAATATATGGTTGACCAAGAAGGATGTTGAAAGTGAGGTCAATATCAATGACATTGAGAAATGTTTACTGTATGATATGCCCAACTATGATAAGAAGATATATAGTGCCCATTGATTCCCTTTCAACATTATCATACCCTTTGATGGTGATGGTATTTGGATCTAATGTTGCTTCAGAGAAACCAAGATGTTTGATTAATGTCATAGTGCAAATATTTAAGCCCAATCCATTGTCTACATTAATCCTTTTCAATTTATGTATGGTGATGAAGGCCTCGATACAAAAAGGGATATTACGTGATGGGATAATGGGAGGCATGTCATAATGGTCAAAGATGAGTTGACAAATTGAAGATAGGTGTCTAATGAGTGCTTAGAAATGGGATACATCAATGTTGTTGAGGATTCATTATTATTTCCAAAATAATTACAAGATGTCCTTATGAATAGTGGATGTTTTGAGAAGATCCAAGATGGAGATTACGTAAGAGGTTTATCAAGTTATTCGTTAAGGTTGTATTATCCTTTAGGGATAGATAAAGGAGACATTTGGACAATGATTTTGTTATGCCTAGCCATGACAACATAATGTAGGGTTGTGAATTTAATGGTTATGACATGATTGTCTATATGTTCAATGTGACCAATAAATGCACCATAGGAATGGGCAAATTTTTTATAATTGACACTATTGGTTTTGGAGTTTTTACCTTGTTTGGTTGTGGATGTGTTTGATCATGTTTTAAAATGGGGTATTTGTATATCCCTTATTATTGATTCTTTGATGTGGATACACTTCCTTTGAGTTCAATATCTCCTCTGTCAATCATATCTTGAACACAATTCTTTAGCTTCATGTATCGATTGGTTGAATGTCCTTTGATTTTGTGAAACTCATAATGTTCATTATCTTTTTACCATGTGGGTTTTAGTTTGCTTTCATCAAAGGGATTGGTTTGTGGAAAATTAATCATGTTTGCATGAATCAATCAATGAAAGATAGCTTTTAATGATTCCCCTAGAGGAGTATAGTGCCCTCTTGTGATATACTATTTAGACTGCCCCCTAGGAATGGTAATGCCAGAATTTCTTTGGAAAACTTGAATGTGTTTTGAATCAGTAACTCTATCATCGAAAACATTTTTTTTGCTAAAGATTTTTGATTTTTATAAATGTGTTTGATTGTGATGATCCTTATGGAAAAATTTCACCAATCCTTTATTAACAAGGTATTTCTCAATTTGAACTCATTTTTTAATGATTTCATCATAGGTGATAAGATAATGAACTTATAAATGAAAGGCCATTTCTTGATTCAGGTTCAAAATATAGATACTAACCAACTATTTCTTTGAGATTAACAAAGTGAATTGGCTAGATAAACTTTTCCATATTTATAGGAATGAAGAGAAGTTTTCTCCATTCCTTTATTTGGTGTTACATAAGTCTATCATTGTAAGTTCATGTTCAATGTTGTAGGATAAGTGTTTGACAAATATTTTAGATAGATCTGCAAATCTTGTGATGGATCCCTTAAGAATATGTAAAAACCATTTTAAAGCTTGGCCCCTAGATTCTAATGGAATAATATTATTAAGTAATTGTCATTGTATGTAACCTCTTTGCAAGACATGAAGAAGTATTTGACATGTCCTCTTAGATCACCCTTTCCTTTTTTTTCAAACTTGGGTGGTTCAAATAATGGGAAAGGTTACTCATAGCATTTTTATGTGATTTTTTAATAGTAAGTAGCCCCCTATTATCAAACTATTTATTTAAAAATGGATTTCTAAAAAATAAGTCATTTTCCAAAATTTAATTAAAATAAATTGACTTTTAAATCTGAATGTAAATCATGTAAACAATTCTGAATGTGATTGTTTTGTAAAACTCATAAAAACTCTATTATTCAGTTAAACCATTTCATTCATACTTTTATCCCTTCAAATATCTCATAATCAAATTTTCATAATTAATTTCCAAATATCAGTGAATAATTTAAAACTGATGAAATACTATAAAACTAAAAAAATAGAGACAAGAGATTGTTTACAAGGTTCACCAATTGGCTACATCCCCAAGTTCATTTGAACCATTCCATTATAAGCAATATGTAAATACAATATTTAAAACTCACATCCCTGTATGGTTTAAGAAAACTTACAACTCTATAGAATATGAAGAACTTGTCTGCAACACAAAATCATTCTTCTCTTCAACCAAATGAATATCTGCAAGTGCTTATAACTCTCCTAAGTGGGCTGATAATTCTCTCAACTATAGGAAAAATATTCTCAAAAGATTTATAATATATCCATGGCTTTTACAAATCTCTTTTTAATTTATACAGGCTAAGAAAGACTCAAGAATAGACAAAATTTGCCTCAAATGGGCTATTTCAAAATTCTACCTCTATAAAAATTAACACAATCAATTCACTGAATTAAATAACCTGTGTTCTTCAAGCATTATAGACCTTCATCTGCATAGACTGTCCCTGCTTGAAAATCCTGGTATAATTATTTCTCTGTTAAGAAATATACAACCTGTATAATTCTTTGTTGGCCGTTGACTGTCCACTGTTTTAAAATAATAAAAAATCCTCAATATATAAAAATTACCATATAGCCAATATTGGTTAACAATCTTCCTTCTACCTTGAAATGTGCTTATCTTTCCATAATTAGCTTGCATGCATTTTAAATGGAATGAGATCCCATGTATTAAGGGTGGTTGATGCCTTCAATTTATTTAATAAAGTGCTTCCCATAAATAACATGTTCCACGAAGACCATGATCTTCCCACCAAAACTACCAACCTCCAAAACTGTATGGCTTCCATATGATTGTCGACCACACTAAAGTGGGTATCCATGTAGACCATTTCATTGCCCAAGTCTGTTGACCATGCAAAAGGCAAGTGGATGATCCATGTGGAGAAAAAGGTGGGTAAGGATAAATCGTGCATGTTAAAGAGTTTAACACCAAACATAAAAGGTAAGAGGATAATTAACTTTGGACTTAGGTTTAAAAACATATCCCATGGTTATTAATAACCATAATAAAATAGGATATTAGTAATGTTTTGAAAATAGATAAATTATGGTGGGAATAATAAAATAACCATAATTTGGATATTATGAATAAAATATTATCACGATGGGATAATCATGGATATGTGAAATAAATAAGAGATATATATCTCGGTGGCATTAACAAAATTATATGGAAAAGTTGATAACATTGGATGTTAAATGGATATGAGGTAATGTGGGTAAATTGTTGGTTTGGTCCCACATTTTCAACACAAAACCCATTAGTAACATAATAAAATAATTTTAATATAATAAGTAAAACATTTGCAATCTTCTTATATTTTTTCCATGTGTTTATTTTTCATTACGTCACTTATTTTTTTCCACATTTTTCCAAACCATATGAAGGGTGAAAATCCTCCAGATCACTCTGTCAAAGGGATATGGGCACAAATCAATTTTTTTTTTGATAATGGGTTCCTTCCTGCAATATTTGCAGAGCGTCCTTCATAGCTTTCCATGATGTAGAAAATGACGTACTCTTGAATGGTGATGATTGTGGTGGGATAAAGTTGGGTTTTTACAGCTCAAAGGATTGCTTGATATTGGATTATTGATTGTTGGATTTTTTATTATGATCTAAATGTTTTGATGTTGAAGGACTTATATGGGAGGCTAAGTTTTTAGATAGTTGGCTTAGTTTTTGAAGTTGGTCAAACATAATTTGATTTTTCTCTTGAGGATTTTATTGCGATAGAACTGGTTTTCCCTTTGTAGTGTTGACATGAGAAACAATAGGATTGGGGTTTTGAATAGTGGATTATAGATTTAATTTATTTTGGTTAATAATATCACTAGAAGTAGCATGTTCTCAGTTTAGATGAATTTGATCATTTTAGCTTATAATGTTATATATGTTTTTAGGATTAAAATTTGTTAGAAGTTTGGCTCTTTTTTCTATAAGTTTGATAAGTATGTCATCTTTGTTTTTAAATAGGAATTGATCTACTTGGGATCTAAGTTGTTCTATTTTATACAAATAATTAGTGTCATTGTGTTAAATTTGGTTTGCAAAGCTATCATTATCATCATCATGAGTTTGGCCTTGGTTAAAATATCCACTAGTCATGAATGGATTTGGGTTAAAAATGACACACCATTAACCTATAATGTGTCTAGTGATATGTGTGGCTAACTTGTGGCTTACATAACTCTTATATTATCTTGATGTATTTCTCTATGTTCTTAGTAAGGTTAACCTATGGAATAACCATGGCCAATTAGAGTATATAGAAGACATAGTGGCTAGTGGCATCCATTGAAAAAGTAGCAGACAAAAACATAGAGGTCAAAAATATAGCGAGAAAAATGTAGCAAGGAAAAAATGTAGTGAGGATAAAACATCATAATATCAAAACATAGTAAAGGATACACTCACACAAAAGATGACACAACTTTCAACTAAAGGTCCAAACTCATGAAATCACATTTTCCTCTGTTATTTTGATTGTAAATTTGGTGCATTACATTTCCACCATGAAATGTTAACTTCTATCACCAAAATGAACTATACAACAAATAAACAATGTGATAATCACTATAATGTTCCAATTATGCTCTTCACGATATTTTTGCGACATTACCGATATTGCTACATTTTTCTTTGCTATGTTTTTTTCTTGCTACATTTTTGTCATACTACATTTTTACCACTACATTTTTTACTGCTACATTATCACATAGAGTTGTGGCTAGTATTTGATTATCACATTGAATTTTTTTCTCTTATTTCATTGTTGTTGAGGTTTCCCCTCAAAGTGGCTCAATTATATTTATCAAGCATTATGCTCTTATATCAGTTATTGTTGTGGATTTATTATCTTTGATCTCATTTATGTGATATATTATTCTACTATGTGAACATCTAAGTAATTTAGTTACAAGTGGTTTAGAGCTTCTAAGTTTCTACAATAGTAATTTTTTTAGATCTGGTGTTGTGTGTCTCTATGAACTAAAGGATTGAAAAAACATAACTTACAATTTGGGAATAATTTAATTTTTCCATCACTACAATATTATTCAAAGTGTTTTTTTTTAAATAGTAGAAAAAGTCTGGAAACATTTTAACCTTGTGCAAATTAATAGTCATTGGATTCATCAATGTGAGATGATTACAATAATATATTCTATTGGTACACTTTTTGGGTTGAAAATTTTCACCTTTGTACACAATAGCAGTCATTAGATTTGTCTTGGTGAGGTAATCACAATGGTATCCTCTGTTGATACCTTTTTTTGGGGGCTAAAACCCTCCTAAGGTTTGTGCATGCTTGGTCCTAACACTTAGAATGTGAGAAAGGGAAATAAACTCCTAAAACCCCTCATAAAGATGACATGGAGTCCAAAACTTTTGATCCATGTATTTTAGAGGTGGTTCAATAACTTCAATTAGATTTACATGGCATGGCACATAAATTTGATCTCAATGCAATTAATGGGGACATCACGAGAATGACAAGGGAATTGAATGGCTTGAAAGATTAATTGTAACAAATAATTGGGTAATTGATAACCATTTTACCTTAATATTTGTAAAATAACACTCCACCACTCTAGTTTGGATCTCTACCTCGAAAAAATCACATTGTCAATCTTGGCATGAAGCTAATGTTACCAAAAGTGCACTTGTATAAGTTTGATGGTAATGATCCACTCATATGGATCATTCAAATTGAAAATCTATGTGATTTACATTAGACTTCATGTTCACAAAAGGTGGTCATGGACTCACTATATCTGAAATGTGAGCATTTCATTTGGTATCAATGGTTATGTGCTCAAAAGAAAAAGAAGGATCTTTTGGTTTCCTAATCTGTATTTTTTGAGAAGCTATAACTCCACTATCACAACAATGTCTCAAAAAACTACTTCAGCTAGCTAGCCAAATTGTGCCAGAAAGGGACTATAAAGGATCATATTCATCAATTTTAGAATCTTTCTTTATGTATGGCATACATCATTGAGATAAATTTGACCGACATGTTTTTGGGTGGCCTTAGGGATAACATCTAATTGTAGGTTTGCATGTTAAATCCTAGTGCAATATCTAAAGCCATTCAAAAGGCATGCCTAGTAGAGTAAAAATATGTGATCAAATGAATACCTTTCACTAATGTTTGTGAATGCACTTTTATAACACCATTATTTTCTCAGCCTACCAAATTGACCCCTCAACAAATTAAGGAGAAGCATGCAAAAGGTTTGTGTTATAGATGTGTAGAAAATGGAGTAAAGGACATCATTGTGTAAAAAATAAGTTGTTTTACATTAAAGGCATAATGAGGAAGAAGAAGATTATGAGGCCTCAGGTGTAAGTTTGGTTGAACCTGAGGAAGAATCTAAAGATTGTCAACCTACTATTTCTTGTCATGCACTTTTAGGTATTTGTACTCCTAAAACTCCTAAGGTTTTAGGTTTCCTCAATAAACAAAAGATGAATGTGTTGATTTACTCTAGGAGTACACACAACTTCATCAACAATAAAATGGATACTCATTTTAAATATTTCACTTACCCAACTCTTGATTTTTAGGTCATGATTGCAGATAGTGGTATCATCAATTGTTCTATAAAATATCATAGTATTAAGCTTACTATGAGATACTGCCTGTTAGATTATCCTATGTTTATTGATCCCATGGGAGTGGATAACATTATTCTGTGAGTCCAATGGCTCACCACTTTGGGCATTATTGAGATGAATTTCTAGGAACTATTCATGTACTTTTATTTTGAAGGTAGGATATTTGAACTACATGGATTATGGGATAAATATCCACAACTAGTTAGTTCCCATCAAATGATGAAGATTTTGAGAAAAGGTGCTAAAGGATTTATGGTGTGATTGTTTTCCCTAGAGGTTAAACCAACCAAGGAGTCTACCCATATTGATTTACAAATGGTGTTGGATGACCATTATATTATTTTTGGTGACATGTCGAAAGGACTTCAACCAATCTAAGTGCATGATCATGCAATTTAATTACTCCACCCAATATCAGATCCTATAGGTATCCCTATGCCCATAAGAGTGAAATTAAAAATATGGTATAGGGGATGTTAAAGGTAGGAATCATCAAACACAACCAGAGTACATATTTATTCCCAATGTCATAGTGTGGAAGAAGGATGACACTTGGAGGATGTGCCCAAACTACATAGAACTCAATAAGTACACTATCAAAGATAAGTTTTCTATTCTAGTAATTGATGATTTGTTATATGAATTGCATGGTGTTATTTATTTTACCAAGTTATATTTTCACTTTAGGTATCTCTAGATTTGAATTCATGAAGAAGACATACCTAAAACAAATTTTAGAACTCATGAAGGCCATTATTAATGTATGGTCATGTTTTTTTGGCCTAAAAAATGCACCATCTATATTTTAGTGTTTGATGAATATTTTTTTCAGACCATTTTTTAGAAAGTTTGTGTTGGTGTTTTTTGATGACATCCTCATTTATAACAAAAAATGGGAAGACCATTTGAAGCATGTAACATAAGTGCCCTTAATTATACAACAACATAATTTTTAAGGTAAACCTTCCAAATGTGCTTTTGGCATCTAAAAGGTGGATTTTTTGGGTCAAATTGTTTCACATGGAGGCATGAAATTTGATCCTAAAAATATCCAAATGATGATGGAGTGGCAGGTTACCAAGACCCTCAAGACCCTCTCAAGATTTATGGGGTTAACTAGTTACTATCACAGGTTTGTTATTTGTTATGGTAGCATCACATCCCTACTCATCTATTTGTTGAATAAACACTCCTTCCAGTGGGATGATACAACTACTAAGGCATTTGAACAATTAAAAATGGCTATGTGCACCACTCCAATTTTGGCCACTTTTGATTTTCGTATAACTTTTATTGTGGAATGTGATACATCAGGATATGGCATGGGGAAATACTCATGAAATAAGGCAAGACCCTTGCTTTTGAGAGTCACTAAACAAAATAAAAAAATAGGCTCAAGAAAATCTATGAGAAACAAATGATGGCTATTTACATTTAGTCAAACAATGGAGACCTTATCTGATGGGTCATCACTTTTTGGTAAAGATTGATCATGATAGCCTCAAATATTTTTTATAACAATGATTATCTTCTAAAGAATAACAAACATGGGTGATTAAAATGTTACACTATGATTTTGAAATAGTCTATAAAGGAAACTAAAGTGTGGTGGTAGATGCACTATCCTAAAGGGATGAATCACTTGAGGCATTATTATGTACAATGACCATTTATCAAGTAGATTGGCTAGAGGAAGTAAGATTATAATGGAAGAATGATGATGCTACCCATGATTTGATTCAAAGTATTTAGTAGGGTTCTAGGGGATCTAGAAAATTTACATGGAAGGGAAACACATTATTGTATGAAGATAAATTATACCTCTGTAAGCATTCTCTCCTAAAACATAAAAAACTTCAGGAACTTCATGCATCTCTAATAGGAGGTCACTCAGGAATTTTTAAAACATATCATAGAATCAAGCAATATTTATATTGAGAAGGACTCAAGGGGGTGTCCTGAATTATGTGGCTGAATGAGTGGTATGTCAACAGAATAAACGTGAAACCATTAAGACCCCAAGTCTTTTACATCCTTTATCCATCTCTAGTGTCACAACCAGATTTCTCTCTAACCTGAATATCTATTTGATCTATGGATTATTATGGTTGATTAGTGTATTAACATATATTTTATTAAGCTTTATGACATATGCTAATTATGTGATAATTTGTGTTGCTTTACATGATTAGTTTGCTATGAGTTAGCAATAATTTTATATTTTGTACATTGTGATCATGTTTGTTAATTATACAACATTATTTTATGGATATAATGATGTTTCAAGCTAACTACCTTCATTGTTGTGAGGTGGATGCAAGACATGTTCTTCCATTAGAGAGCATCATCGGAGAGGGTGGTTTAGATGGAGATATTGGGGGATGATAGATAATGAATCTAGAAACCCTTGCACACACTACATTTATATTTTATGATTGTGTTGTTTGATATATAGTTGTAATATGATTTGTTTTACATTTAAATGAGTATTGTGTTCTTTTATGTTTTTGTTTTATTTAGTTATTATTAACGATCATGTTGATTTGTTTGATTCATTTTGGTAATTTAGTGATCATGCATAGCTTATCTTATTTGACATAATAGTTTAGATAAGATGAGTGAATTTGTATAACATTTTGATGTTATGTAGGCATTAAAAAGTATAGATGGATTCCATTGTTATTGATCTGAAAGATATATGTAATAATAATTAAAGAATATTGTTATGAGATATTTATATATAGTTGATATGTTACATGAATGGTCAACTTTGCATGAAAATTTGAATCAACTAAGTCGATGAACATTGTATGATACATTATGAAGATTTTGACTGTTGTTTATTTGATTATTTGATCCATTTTGGAAGTCGATGAAGGAATAAAGTAAGTCAATATTTGCATATATTATGAAGGATATACAATTATTATTATATGATAATTTTAATGAGTTTAAGATAAGTTTCGAGAGGATTAGGGTTACTAACCACTAGTTAACTTTGGATAAACACCATTTTGGGAAAACCATGGAGTTTATTGTGTATTTGCATGGTGATGAATGGAAACAAATAGGGAATTCTATTGAGCCATTTGGGTATGCATTTATGAAGTCAATTTTATTGTCCATGAATGATAGAGAGGTAATGATGAGGATATAAATGGAAAAGAATAAAAAGAATAAAGAATGACTATGGAGAGGGGACAAACATGACATACAGTGGAAAATAAAGAAAAGAGTAGGAGGATAAAATTAGAGTGAAGAAAGAAGAAGATATTTGGATCCTTGGCATATTTACCAAGTTGGTTTTGTATTTCAATTCTTGTGTAAGTAATATTGAATGGGTTTCAAATTGGTCTATTTACTGGTATTCTTTGTTTTAAACATAGAACAAAAATGGGTTATATGGAGGGCCTTGTGGAAGGCTTGGCCTACATAGAACCCTACATCCACCCAAGGTAACCTAAGGAGGTTGGGGTAGAGCCATGGGTTTTGGCCATGGTTGTTATATGCTTTTAAAATCTCTATCCTAAACTTATCTTGTAATTCAAATAACATTATTCAGTCTTGGAAGGTTATTTTGTATATATATATATATATATATATATATATATATATATATATATATATATAGCTTGATGTCAATAGATTCGAGCCAGTTGTTATATATTCATTAAGATATATAAATATATGGAAAAACTTGGGATTGTATGTGTGTTTGACTACATAAACCTATTTGGATTTTATTGGGTATAAATACAAGGGGTTTTCTTTTTATAAATTGGACTATGTAGTATATACCTAGATACACACACACACACACACACACACACACACACACACACACACACACACACACACACTTGGATTGCACCAGTAGGGAATACATACATATACATATATATTTATATATATACTAGTATTTTTGGAAATATAGGGGTTTGTAAAAGAAAAATTATATGGGTTAATTGTATTGGCTGAAGGATGTCTTTATGGATGAAATAGACATATTGGATTTGAATAGAAATTTGTTGACTAGTTTTTAAATGATTCCAACCATTTTATATAATGATCATTGTGTTTTAAATGACTGTGTAGAGGAAAAAACATATATTTTAATTCTTGTTTACGTTTTTAAGAGCAATACAAGTTCAACCATAATATATACACCTAGGTTTGAGTATATAAAAGTATGATTGTTGTTTTTAAACTAGACCCTATAAATGAATTTATATAAGAAGTTTTAAAATAAACTTATAGAACAAATATTTTTAGTTGAATGTATAATATTATAAATACATGTTTATTAAACATGACTGTGTATAAAGACTATATAATTGAACTAGATTTTATTCAAGTTTGTATCATGAATGGGTAGAGTCAGCTTTGTGTTGTTGATTCTAATAACAATCTTGAGTTGGGTATAGTCGGCTGTGTGTTCAAATTTGTTTGAATTGACAATTTTGAATCGATTATATTAATGTATTTGATTTTAAAAGGAATTGGTAAAATGATGTGTATGAAATTTTGTGTTTCACTTTAACAAAAGTATTGGATTTATCTAGTTTAATAAAAGAGTTATGGGGATATTTTATTAGATGTATACATATACATTAAGTATAAAAAATACTCTAACATATTCGATAGTGGATGTCATATTAAGAGTATACTGCATACATAATTTAGTTGTATGGTACTATAATGTTATTTGAAGTTATATATATATATATATATATATATATATATATATATATATATATATATATATATATATATATATATGTATGTATGTATGTATGTATGTATGTATATATATATATATATATATATATATATATATATATATATATATATATATATATATATATATATATGTATGTATGTATATATATATGTATATATATATATATATATATAATATAGAGTTGTGAACTGTAATAAATCATATTTGATTATACCGTATATATGTATGTGTGTATTTTTTTATACTCAGTTGTGTTATGCATGAATACATTCTTACCATGTGGTGTGTAAATGAATGCTTGTTATATATTTTAATGTTTGTATTAAAGCACTAAGATAATGTATTTAAGAGTTTAAATATAAAGCATTTATGATGTTTCTAAATGACTTTTGTTATATGTGGAATATGAATAATTTATGAGCCTGTGATATAATGTTGATTCATGGAAAAATAACATTATAAGTTACTTAGTATTATAGGTAACTGACAGTTTTAATGTGATCATACCCAGATGGTATATTTAAGATTATTTTTTATTCTATTTATTATATGTAATAAACTAGATAATGGATTCATTTCACTTCATTTGATGGATTAAATGAATGCATGTGATATTCTGTACTTAGCATAATTTTGATATTTTTATGAATCTATTGGTTTAATATTATAGTATTTTTTATCAAATCTCGTATTCATGAGCCTAATTAAGTAATGGATGGATTTCATTGACTGAATTAGTGCCATCTATGCAAGATGAGGAGTAATTTGAATTTATGATGTGTATGAATTTGACAGATCCTAAATATTATGAAAATTTGGGCCAAAGTAATGTTTGATAAATATTGTCATTTCATAGGTTGATATAGTCTTCATACTTATGTGATATCATATTAGAATAGATTTATTTATGTACACATTATGTATTAGATATCTTCAACATATGGGTTCTGGTTTGTTACTCTAGATTCTCGCACTGTCATTATTTATCCATCCATGAAGGGAGGGCCATTCCCTTGTTTGGGAGATAGTGCAACCGATCTATGGTCTATGGTTGGTGTGGAAAAATGATTGGATAATGTTCTCCCTCCTAGCTAGAGTACCATACTTGAGATTACATACTGATACTTAAGTCATGGAGACCTTAAGCTATGGAGACTCTACTCAAAGGAGATTTGTACCATATTTTATCATTTGAGATGTTTTTTTGTATGCTGAAAACTATAACATTTATACATTATGCTTATACGATAGTGTTTGTAATGTTGTATCAGTCATGGCTAAATTTGTATTTTTTCATTTATGCTGAGATGTGATATTTATTATTGTTTAAGTATTGTTCATGATTTTTATATCTATTCATGGTGATCCTTAGCTAAGTGGATTAGCTATAAATATTTTTGATTAACTAAATTAATACAATTAGTTAAAGATCATTAATTAGGTTTCTCTTGGTGAAATCTATATGTTGAATATGAGTAATTAACTTAAAAAAAACTATTGCTATATTTTGGTTAAACCGAGTGGCGTTGTTACATTGTGGTATCAGAGCCAAGGCTAAAAATTTAGGACTTAATGTGTCTGATAACACAAACTTATTCTCTTGATAAGTAGGAATAACAATGGTTCATGATAGATTAGGAGGTGAGGGTACATTAAATATCGAACCCCCTATTGATCCAAATTAGTTTGCCACCTATTAAGTTGAACTTAATCTTTGAAACCATGTAAAAGACTAGGGACTAAATCATGGACCTGGAATAGGAAGTGCATGGCCATGAAAAGGATAATAATCAAGAAGAACTTGAAGAGCATCTTGATGACCAAGAACATCTTCAATAGCAAAGGCATGAGGAGGTGCCATAGGATGCAAGAGCTTGAGTAGTTTTAGAGTTGGCATGCGACATGAAAAAGGTGAATCCACCCAAGTTCAATGGAACTATTTTGGGGGATGGAGCTGAAGTGTGGTTGATAGAAATGGAGAAGTATTTCAAGATTCAAAATTATTCTGAAGTCACAAAAGTAGTCTAGGGAGCATATCAACTTGTTGGTAAAGTAATGACTTGGTGGGCTAATAAGAAGCTTGAGATGAACCTCGACTCAAACACCACCACTCGGGAATAATTTGTGACATTGTCTAGGTCATGATGGATTATAAAACTATACTTAGATCACAAGCTTATAGATTTTCAAAATCTTAAACAAGGGGATTTGATGGTGAATGAATATTGGGAGTAATTCACCAAAATTCTTAAGTATGTACCTTATTATCAGATAAATGAGAGGTTCATAATTAGGAAATTCATCATGGGATTGAAAACCTAAATAGGTTGTGAAGTACATGTTCATTGTCCATCCACCATGGATCAGGTGTTTGAAAAAGTGGTCAAGTTGGAACATAAACTGAAGTCCCTTGCCCAAGTTAATGATAAGTTAAAAAGGAAATTTGGAAGTTCTAGACCAACTTTTAAGAAGAAGAACTAGAAGCAGAGGAGTGGAAATTCCAAAGGTTAGTTCAAAAATCAGAATGCCAAGTTCAATAATGGTTCAGGGAACAAGAGACATGGTAATGGTTTCAAGGGTGGTTCAATGGAAACCAATAGCCTGAGAGAAAAGGACCAATTGGAGGTGGCTACATTTGTGGAGGTGACCATTTTACTCGAGAATGTCCTTAGGACAAATCAAATAATAAAGGTGTAGTTTGTCAGCAAGGTATGTTTCAGTAGTGGATTCATGTATCTATAAATGATTGATAAGCTAAATATTAAGCTTCACCCATAGAACTACCAGGTATTTTGTTCGATCATCCAATTTTTATTTTGATTGATAAGGGAGATATAAAATGTTTCATTGATTCTAGAATACTTAATAAATTGTCTAGATAAGTTGAAGTTATGGCAAATGTATGGTCTTACAATATGGGAATGAGTCAAAGGTTAAAGTTGATAAATGTATAGTCGAAGTAGAGATTAGGTTGCCTAAGTTCACTAGAGTAGTAGATATTTATGTAGCACTATTAGGATCATATGATGTGATCCTAGGAGTCAATTGGCTTGTGAAGCATAAATCCAAGGTTGACTATTTTCTAAAGAAGGTTAAGTGTCAACATGATTTTAGAAATCAGACACAAATTTAGGGTGAGAGAAGGGAGTTGAAGCTAAGGCAAATTTCTAAAATTTAACTCAAGAAAGCTCAAAGGAAGGGATGTCTGACATTTATCATTAAGATAAAAGAGATAGAAGAATCTAAGGAACCATATATTGAAGATTATCCTTTTATGAGAAACTTCCATGACATGTTTCCCAAAAAGTTACTAGGATTTCCACCTAAGCACGAGTTTGATTTCTTGATTGATATCATACTTAGATTAGAACCATAGACTAAAGTGTTATACAAAATGATAACCACTAAATTGGTTCAGTTAAAGGCCCAACTTCAAGATTTGTTGTTGTGATCAAGGAATCCAAGAAGGGTGGTTAGATCATACGTTAGCTTCACAATGAAATCAAATCAAAGTGAAAACAAACACACTAACAAGCATAACACTATCTTGCCTAGATCAAAGGGAGGAGAATAATGAAGAAAAATAATTGATAAAGCACAATTAAAATGCAAGAAAACATACCTTTCTTACCTTCCTTGAATGCTTCAAGAGATTTATTCATTTGGATTGCTTGACTTGTGCTCAAGATATCTTTGGAAAATGGAGTTGTGTGGTTCCTTCTCCCCTTGACACCATGGTTTGGCTCATGATTGCTTGATTTAGCTTTATGGCTCGGCTTATAATTTTGGCATTAAAACACTATTATCATGCAATCTTGCTCTAAAACCTACATTATAATATTACTATATCCAAGCTCCCCAAATGAAGAGGTCTAGGCTTGTATTTATAGGTTTAATAACTAACCCCAACCCAAGGTGAGTTAGAGGGTAGTTAGATCTTGGAATGGGTTCAAACTTAACCTTTTTGAGTTAACTAACCCCAATGGAGTCAAAGGGTGTCAAATGGTCATGATTAGAGATGAATAGGCATGGGTGGGATATTTATAGATATTTAAAAAAAATGACAACTCACAAAAGGTAATTATGCATTCATAGGATATTCTTTGATTTTTGAATTTCCTTTTTGATAATTCATTTAATTGATCATGGTTAATTCATTTAGGCATTTGATTTGTTTTAGCATGCCAATTAATTCTATTTAGGCATTTTAGGAATTTTGAAAGATTTGAATTAGTTCATATATGCATTTGTCCCATTTAATTGATTTATAAACCAATATTACAACTTATGAAGCCAAATTTTAGATGTTTAGAGATTCTTATGTTTGATTGGCAAAGGTCGATAATAATTGATCTAAATTTTGGTATGAATCCATTGGTGGCTAATTTTAGATGTCTACAGTTTGCCCCTATTTAGGAAGGTGTTGCAAGTTATAAGTACAATAACATCTTCTCAAATATTGTAAAGGTTTTGTATTCTTATGACTTTAATGGCAATGGATGAATTATAGGGTGCCCTGTCAAGGGAGCAGTTGGCAAAAGGGTCAGAAAATGCTCCCTCAAAATAAGGAAATGAGTGGACCAAAAAAATAAAAATGAAGGGGTAGAATGGACTAATTTAACCAAAGGTGGTTATAATCAGTGGCATATAGAGATGCCCCAGTTAGGATAGACAAATAACATGATTTGCCCATAGGCAGTTATAATCATTGGCATAAGTAGGATAAAAACATGCCCCAGTTGGGTAGAAGAAAGTGAATGACTTACCCAAAGGTGGTTATAATCATTAACCCTCAAGTATGTGGAAACATAATGATTTGCCTAAAGCTGATTACAATCAATTAGAATGCAAGTGGGATGGTGTACAATGTTTTTTTACAAAGGTGGTTATAATCATTGGACCCTAATTATGGCAAACAAATGGGATGATATATAATGATTTGTCTAGAGGCGGTTATAAGCATTGTATCTTGATAGTGGCAAACATGATATGAAATAATGATGGCAAATTTATACAGAGGAGGAAGATGAATTAGGCAATTTTCTAGTAGGGAGATGCTTGTCTGAACTAACAAGGAAGATAATTATTTCATTATTTAATTACTCTATTTGGGATATGATTTGGATTAAATCAAGATTATTTCTAAAGTTGGTGCCAAGGAGATATTGTTGCTATTTTTTTTTGTGTAGACTTCATGAAGCAGTTTTTTGCTATAACATGTGACAGTAGGCATCATGATAGAACACCATGAGTACTTGGCTTAAATATGCATAAGGCCTAGATCCTAATCTAAAAAATAATGCATCAATGATAAAAACTATGATGATAATGTTGACGTATGAATATGGATTAATTAAAGAATAATGTGCAAGGAATCACCCAATGAATGCATATAGAATGGATCGAGGTGATAGTATTGAAAGAAAAAATAGGCACACAAACAAACAAAACAAACCAAAATAAAGAGAAATGAAAAATAAATAAATCAAATAATGGTTAGACATAATGTTAGTATAAATAAACATGACACAAATAAGATGATGCACATTGCCCCTAGAAAATAAGAAACAACTTAATAAACAAACATGATGGGGGAATAGAAGAAAAAGAATGGGGTGGTTGAGTTGTCTCCAGATGCACTAGGAAAGTGGACACTACCTACATAGTGATATAGATGTAATATCCAATAAAAATTCAAGCCAAATATAGTTCTCCCAAGAAATGGGATAAAAGAAAATGATGAGAAGGAAAAACATGATGGATGTGATAGAAGAAAGTGGGAATGGTCTTGCAAAATGGAAAGTACATGAGATAAAAAAGGTCACAAAAGATGGGGAAACTAAGTGATAAGTGATTTCTTGTGACTTAATGAGGGTTCCTAGAATCCTAAAGGCAAAAAAATGGTTAATGTTTTTGTTTTTTCTAAATGATTTTACAAATGTTTTAAGAATTTTGGAGTATCTCAACTTGATCGAGAATGACGAGATACTAAATGGTCCAAGCTCATAAAATGGCAATAGTGTGGCTTAGGTTGATCATAAATCAGTGAGAGCGTGGATAAGGGGGAATGAGCTGACCTTAACAAGTATCAATCACTATGCACATAGTCTCAAAAATGGCCTCAAGTCACAGTAGTTCCACCTTATAGTGGAGGAATCTAACTAGTGTAACAACCAATTCAAACAAAATAGGCATATTTGGCATAATGGCATAATACGACATAAGAATGACAAGTTGGTATGTCAAGACACAATAAACTATTAGTGCTTATAGTTTTCCTATTGGTAGTTATAACTAAGAAATAATAACATAGATCAATGATACTAATTTGCCCATAGGCAGTTATAATTACTAACAAGATCAATAAGACATAGATTATCCCAAAGGTAGTTATAATCAAACCCACACAAATAAAGCATGGTATAGAATGAAACAAGAAATGAAGGATGCAACTACCAATTTTTTTTCATACTACTCCAAAATACATCCTCTATCTATAATTCTTAAAATGATTGTTGAAACTGATATGATTCTTCATGATAAAAACAAAACTAATAGATGAACCAAGGTCAAATGAGCTAGGTAGGGAGGATCAAAACAACTTGGTTGATTAGAAAAGGTTGCATAGAATGGAATGGTGGAATGTTAAAGTGATAAAATGATAGAATGGTATGGTAAAAAAAAGAAAGTTGATAATATGGTACAACTTGAAATGGTCCTCATAGACAATACACCAAGTCACTCAAGTAAAGTAATGCTTGAGGTGTATAATGTGTTGGTTGAATATTTTGTCTATCAGGGTACTGGTAAACAAAATAGGTCTTATCAGCCAAAGTAGGAAGATTAGTCATCCAAATGTGTAAGTTTATCACATCAGAAGGAGACTGCTCTCTCCTCTCATCAAGGGGAGGTTCCCTGTGGATATGTTATATATATGTATAAACAAAAAATAATACTCAAGGGTAGGATAAGACATCCATCTCTCTTTTTTCAGAGATGATGTGTGCAAAACAAAGGAAAAACTCAAGAGAATGATAGACAGTACTCCTCTTCTTTCAGAAGAACTATTCAGCCAGCCACAAGAATACTCCTGGAAATAAAAGTAGAATGTAACTGAAGGTATGGTAACCAGTAAATCGAGACCTAGCACAAAGTCTCTACCTGAAATGCTCAAGAGTAATATACGAAGGAAAAAGAGGGCACAAATTCTTCTCAAAGTCCTTTACATAGAAATAAAAAGAAAACACACTGAAGGTAGCTATGGGGGCACAAAGTCTCTCCACATTTGATTTTTCAGGACACCTTCCTGACTAATTTTACTAATCCTGCTTATTAAATTAATGGATAGAAAAGATATCACAGCACAAAGTCTAAATAAGTCCCTTGATTTCTTATTCCATTAATATAATATGATCAACAGATTGAGCACAAAGTCTCAATGATGCCTCTCAATTTGGGCAGAGTTTTGTTCAGATTATCAAAAAAGAGATTCTTTTACAATGGAAGAAAGTCCCTTATATATCCACTTCAAGGACTCGGGAACAATAATACATCATGATGCATTGGGAACTGTTAGGAAGATGGGCTAGAACTTTAGGGAATTTTACCCATTTCATCTTTTCAATGTAGATAAACAAGCCACACAATTGAAAGATTGTAACTTTCAATGTCCATCTGGCAGTCTAATCTTGTCTTCATTGTTCCTCCTTTTCTGGTTAATTAAATCGAGTCCTAGATTCATCCATTATTCTATCTTTCCTTGCTTTTAGTTGGTTTTGATCTTAAATTTTGGGAATTCATTTGGGTCTGTAAATTCAAAGGATCAATGACTATTTCACTGTCTTTAAAATTGATGTTTATATGCTCGTCAATGTGCTCTCAACAGCTAGTTCGCTGTCTTGAATTTGACATCTTCGAGCGCGTCACCCCTTGGTCTTATTTTATAGCTTTTGGCTTCACCCTTTTAGATTGGACTTGCCCTTTTGGACCTTGAGAAATGGCCTGTGTCGAGTCGAAATAGCCTTTTACTTTGGCCGCCGAGAGTCCCCTGCAAGGGCCCCTGCCCTTCAGGGTCCTTTGGCAGCCCTTTGTCTTGGTAGTTCCTACGAACAAATCCCCGAGCTTTCTCCTGTGAAATTTCCCCACGAACTATCCTTTAGGAAAATTCCCAGGTGTTTTCTCCCATAGGTAATTTCTGCGGACATTTGTCTCACAAAAAATTCCCGCAGACAATTTGCCCGGGGAAAATTCTCGTGGACAAAAGTCCACGAAAATTTGTTCTGCGAAGTCTTTGACTGGTCTTCAGATCTTTTGAGCCCACAAACACTTAGAATTCTTTTAGACTTTTTTTTTGAAGGAATTCCTTCGGACAAAAGTCTGAAAGAATTAAGTGTTAGCTAATTTTCAAATGCCTTAAACAAATCCGAAAGAATTACCTTTCGACTTCTTTGAAAAATGACCCTTCGAAAGGGTGCTTTTATTGATTAAGTGTCCTTCGCAAGGGCACTTGTCCTTTAGGAAGTTTCCTTTTGCATTGAACCACCCCTTTGAACTTTGACATTGAACCAATCGGTTGAACCAAAAATGGTTCAATGAATGAAACAAGCCGATGAATTTTGAACCAATAAGAACTTTGATGTTGAACCAAGGCTTTGAACCAAAAATGGTTCAAGCCAATGGTTCAATCAAATGAACTGAGTGAATGAAACAAGTGGATGAACCTATTCATTGAACCAATACGTTGAACCAAATTTTGGTTCAACGGTTCAAACAAAGCTTTGAAAAATGTCTTTGGACCTGCTATTGACCCTGTAGATGTTGAACCAAAGGATGAACTCAAAGAATGAACCAACTAAATGAAATAAAGAGTTGAACCACTTGGTTGAACCGAGCCATTGAATTTTTCCTTTGGTTGATCTTGCCATTGAACCTTGAACCTGTTGAACCTTTCAACCAAAATGGTTCAATGGTTAAAGCCGCCTTGATTTGGCCAAGTGTCTTGAAGCCGATGAACCAATTGAAGCGATTGAACTTTGAACCTTGATGAAGTGCTTAACTCTTGCCAAAGACATTGAACTTGTTAAACCTTGAACCCATTGAACCTTTGAATGAAAATGGTTCAATGGTTCAATCGTTCAAGTCTCTTTTTGCACTCAGATGCTTGCCGATGGAGATTTTCAACTGAACCAAAGCTCTGAACTAATTTTGGAAAATGACCAAGTGTTGAAAACTGATTATTTTGACTAAAACCACCTGCATAGGCCTTTGAACCAACAGGAATTTGCCTATATAATTTGTAGATACAAAGTCCATAGAAATCAACATGTAAAACCCATTGAACTTGACCTGCAAAGTTTGTAGATTTTCTAAGAAGCTTGGAAAATGAAGAATCTGAATGTCTAGGACAAATTTTTGGAAATGGAAGAGACAATTTTGGTCTGTAAGGCCAAAATAGTTCAAATGTTGTCCCAAAAAAAATGACTGCTACTTTTGAGGGACAACATAATGTTCATTGGCTCATCAAGTTCATCCCTATCTAGTGTGGCAAGCATGTATACTCTAGCTCCATAGTTTGCCATAATGGTGAAAGGACCTACCCAATTGGGTTTAAACTTGCCTTTATGCTTCTTCTCATCTGTGGTATTATTTTAGTTTTCTTTAAGGACAAGATCACCAAGCTCAAATTATCTATGTTTCACACACTGATTGTATTGGCCACAGAGTTGGTTTTAATATGCTTACAAATGGTTAATTGCGGCCAAGCATTTCTCATCAAGGAACTCCAACTCTTACAGGTGATCTACTCAATAGTCTTCATTATCTCGGACATGCTTTAGAGAGATGCACAAATAAAAAAATTTGATCTCAATGGGAAGAATGGCCTCAATGCCATAAATAAATATGTAGTGGCCCCTATTAGAGTGTGGTGATTGGTATGGTATGCCCAAAGGGATCAAAATATCCCGAGGTGCCAATTACAGTTAGCATCATTGACAATCTTTTTGAGAATGTTTATAATGGTTTTGTTTGATGCTTTAGCCTGGCTATTACCTTGAGGGTAATATGTCATGGAAAAATGTTGGGTGATCTTGTAATCGACACATAGCAATTTGACATCTTTGTTCTTAAATGATATACCATTATCAGATATAATATTAGAGGGGATATCATAATGACAAATGAGATGGTTAAATATGAATTTGAAATTTTGATTTCCAGTCACATAAGTGAGGGTAATAGCTTCAACCCATTTAGTGAAATATCCTGTGGTAGTAAGGATATGTTTATGGTCATTAAATGAGGTGGGGTTTATCTTCCCAATGAGATAGAGGCCCTATGTAGCTAATGGCTATGGTGTCAACATTGGTTTCAAAAGTCTTAGTCAGGGCATGAATCAGATTGGCATGTTATTGACATTTATCACATCTTTTCACATATGCAATCACATCTTTTCACATATGCAACTACATCTACATTCATCATTGGCCAATAGTACCCAATGTGTAAGAGATTTTTGGACAAGATTGACCTACTAGTGTGGGAACCACATGCCCCTTCACGAACTTTTTGTCAAACTAATGTAGATTCTATTGAAGATAAACAATGAAGTAGAGTTCAAAATAAATTATGGTGGTATATAGTTGGTCCAAGTAATGTATAACATTGGGCATGGTGGATGAAGGCTTTGGAATATTTGTGCATTAAGTCATGTGGTATACTTTGGTCATGGAGGTAAGTGTAAAGGTTTGAATACTAAGTAGAGTTGGGACCAACAATATCATAAATCATTGTGACAGTTGATGGTTCATGAGCTGGTGCTTGGAAATTTTTAATGAGAAACTGGTATTCTTTTGCAATATCTATTTGTCAAATCAATGATCCAATGGTATCCATGACATCTACTATTTTGTTACCAACCCTTGGTATATGTTTAAACTATACTTCAATAATCTACTTCTTGAGAGTGTTGACTATGGCCTTGTAGGGAACATACTTATCATATTTGGTATGAAAATGGTCTATAACCTTATTGATGATTAACTATGAATCACCATAAACCTTTAGATGACGTATGCTCCATTTTACTACCTTTTGAAGTCCTACCATGAGTACTTCATATTCAACCATGTTATTTGTACAAAAAAATTTAATTCTGAATGACTTAGGGATTAGATCTCCCTATGGAGTGATAAACAAAAGGCCTGTCCCTGATCCATGTGTAGTGAATGAACAATCAAAATATAGCTTCCAATGCTGCTCCTCAAGAGGGGTTTCAATGATGGTCATGATGGATTCATAAAGAAATTGGAATGTTAATGGTTCTGTATCTTCAAGGGATAATTCAACAAGCCATTAAGGGTAATAACTAATCGTTGGTGATGGAACTCAAATAAGATACATGGGGTCAACCCTAGGTAGTTTAAATCCAAGTCCATAGGTTCCTTTGTAGTTAGTCATAAAAATTGGCTCAAGTGTTCCCTATTGATTTAGATTGAGGCCTCCTCCTTCATAACATTGGTTCTCCATAATCTGATTAGGAATGGGATATTCAGAATTCTTATAACAATCAACCAATTTGTCATTATATAACCATGATTCATCTCCTTCGAGAGGGTTCTATTATTGGCCAGAGGCTAGCATGAAAGTGATAGGTTATAGACTATGCATTTAGCCTTTGACCTTTTTTTCCTTTACATGAGTGGTTTGACTTTTGGTCTTCCAAAGGACTTTGGGTTATATGGAAGCTTTACAATGTGAAAAGTGTCATGGGTCAAGTATCCTCTTGGGCTATTATCTGAGATGGTATAATGATTGGACCTTTTAGGAGGTGACATGTGGGAAAGTGAATTGAGGGTATTAGGGTCAATGCAGTTAGCCTCTAGTAAATCAACAAGTATTAGTTTTCCCTTGTCCTTTTTGGTAACTAGATTTATGTCGAAATGGTAGTTATAGCTTCTAAACTTAGCTTCTAAAATGTTTAAAATGATCGTATGGATGCAAGTCTCCTGGAATAGTAACCTCCATCCCTAAATGTGAAAACTTGATACACTGGTGTAATGTCGATGGGATTGCATGAATCTCATGTATCTAAGGTCAACCCAAAAGCATCTTATATGATAATTCAAGATCCAACACATGGTAAAGTGTATCATGGGTTAAGGGCTCAATGATAATTGGCAAGCTAATGGTGCCTTGTGATTCTCATTCCTCATTATCTTAGGCTTTGATTGTTATTGTTTCTGCTTAGAGATCTACTGTTGTGTACCCAAGAAGCTTGATGAGCTTTAGAGACATAATATTTAGACTTGATCCATTGTATATGAGGACACATTTCACTTTGTGCCTTTTTATGTAAATTTTAATGTATAATGGATTGTTATGAAGTGGGTCAAGGGATGACATCACTTTGATTTAAGGTTAATTGTTGGCCTAGAGCTAGATGTCCAACCAAAGCTTGAAATTTGTCATGAGGTATGTCATTTGGAACTTGAGATTGGCCAAAGAACTTTGTCAAGATGTTTTTATGGATAGCAGACATATGCAACAAATCTAAAATGGATATTTGTGTTGACATCTTTTGTAATTATTCTACTATGTCAAATGTCTTTTCTTGGACAATAGTGGTAAATGGCTTGTTTTGAGGCTGAATGATTAGTTGGATGATAGGCAAAGTAGTAGATGGTTGAGGGCTTGGTATGATAATCTTTGATCACTAATTTATGATTGCACAATCAAGATTAGGTACAAGACCATTGTTGCTAATAAATGATGTTGGAGGGGGACCAGATAAGACAAGTTTTGATTTCTAGTACACTCATGTATGCTTATGGGCTAACAACAAGTTATTAGTATAAGGTCCAAATATGGGAATTCTTGCTTGCTGGTTTACTTGTGTGTGGTCCCAGGTTAAGGAAGGATTATTAGTATGGGTTGGTTGATTGGGACTGATTAGTAACGATCTTATATAATTGGTATTTGTCCTCAAGTTAATGGAAATGGTGTTAACACGACCTCCTGCAATATGCCCTACAATCGAGTTGTAGTCATGTGTAACTGCATGGTAGGTCTATTGGTTATTTACACCATTCTGACCTTGGTTCTATCTATTATTTTTATGATATTGGTTATTCTATTAGTTTTATTAGTTTTATTGATTATGCTAGTTCAACCTTGGTTATTGATATTATTGTTGTTGTTGCATTGGCCATTATTGTTATTACTATTATTGTTGGTTGTTATGTTGAGGAAATGAATTTTGATAAATGCCAAGGTTTTGATTGGATGTGGAAGCTCTATGATCCAATGAGATCTCTCCATTTTTGATCATATCTTGATCACATGTTCAATTTTCACACATCACTACAAATTATGGTAATTGACTTGATGATATTTTCAAAATTCATTTAGCTTGTACCAATCTGGAATGTCAACACCTTCAAGAATTTGCCCTTTCCAAATAGGCCATCTAATTAGATTAGATACAACAAGCTTGCAAAACACTGATTTAATGAGCTCTCCAAGGTTGCTAAAGACACGATGAGTAGGCACAATTCTTCTTGGATGAGGGTTTTTCAAAGGCATAGGTTACTGTGTTTGTTGCATTTACTACACTTGTATAGGTTGTTGTGTTTTATTTACTTGCTACATTTTTTAAAGAGGTTGTTGGTTAGGAGGTATATGCATATGTGGCATAGGCTGTGCATATGGTGGTTGTACTATTTGGACATGTTGAGACTTTGTTACTCCATTACCAACAACATTCTTATTGTAATTTAATTTCTCTGGTTTGTCATAGTTATTGGCCTGGGTTTGTTGTGATGCTTACACTTGGACTGGACTTTGATTTTGGCCATTATTCTAATTTTTCTTTTGGTTTTGATTTGACAAGGATAGTTTAATGATACCTTTATTAATAAGGGATCTCTCAATCAACTAACTTTTGTTAATGATCTCTTTGAAGGTGTGCACACATTGTAACTCCAAATTGTAAGATATTTTGTTATGTAGATTTTTGGTAAACACAATGACTAGTTGATTATCTGGTAGACTATAGGTAAAATACCTTGAAAGGGTTCTCCATCATTGCAAATAGCTTGTGAAGCTTTCACCAACTTTCTATTTTGATTGTGTCAAGTCTACCAATGAAATCTCATGCTTGAGATTGTAAGAGAAGTGTTACATGAACTTGTCCTAAAGATCATCAAAATCAGATACTAAATTCTTAGCCAACTTCAAGAACCACTCTAATGCTTGCCCTACTAGGCTTCTTGGAAACAATAATAATAGGTATATGTTTTTATAGGCCACTGGTTAGTATGTGATAAATAATTCCATTAAATGGGGCTTGGGGTCACCTTTTCCCTTGTATTTGTCAAACTTTGGTAGATCATACCCTAGAGGAAATGGTATCTACAAGTACTTCATGTTGAAAGGGTAAGAACATACATCATCTAACTTGAACTTTTTGGTATGTTTCCCTACTTGAATAAGTGCAATTGCATCCTTTATTTATTGTAGTTATTGGGTGAGAAAACTAGTGGGATCATTATCCATTTACCGTGGAGGCTGTGCGATTAGAAGTGGATTACTTTGATTGAGGTATGATGGAGGCATTTGGTGGGGAATGTTGGATTGGCTAGGGAATGGACTAGTAATATACATATATAGATTTGGGTGCTATTATTTAAATTACACTTGTGGTTGTGTGATATTATAGTTGGGGTTGGGTATGTAGGCCTGATGTTGGGAATAATGTGGTTAGATTGAATAGGGACATGTTGATAACTAATCATACCTTGTTGATTAAGGGGAACTTGTGAAATAAGACCATGTCTTTGAACTTATGGCATGTTCTACATGAAAGGTAATGGTTGTCTAATAGGTACTTGGGGAACATTGGAACCTCTTGGTTACATGAATCCCTATTGGGAAGTGGATGCATGTTGGAGATTCAACATCTTTCATTGACCAATACTAGTGTGTTATTGGTTAGACATCATTTAGTTTTGGATCAGCATGTTAGTAAATGACTGAAGAGGTATGTTCACTGCTACCTAGTGAGGTACAACATTGGTTTCCCCTTGCAGAG
The DNA here is from genome assembly GCA_037957365.1 of Torreya grandis. Classification (NCBI taxonomy): domain Eukaryota; kingdom Viridiplantae; phylum Streptophyta; class Pinopsida; order Cupressales; family Taxaceae; genus Torreya; species Torreya grandis. The sequence continues at coordinate 2,277,410 of JARHVA010002162.1, forward strand.
GTGGTAATATGTTTTTGATTGGTCACATGGGTATGTTTGATGTTGCATATTTTTTTGGAATAGTAATCGTCACCTATTGGGGTGGAGTAAGATTTGTCACATTCTATTATGGCATGGTACTAGTCATTGGTTGAGGTTGGGAGGTAGAAAATCCTACTCCCTGAGTTTGCAGACCACTCACAGTGTTACTTAAAAGCATATTTTGTTGTTGACAATGTGTTTGTATGCTAACACCAATTTGGTTTAAATTAGACATTACTGGCATATTCTCCACTATGTTTTGCTCATTATTTTGCATAGAAACAAAAGACACTTCCCCGATGATTGGAGTATTGAACATGTTTTCTCCTGAAATGTTTTGTGTAATTGGTCAAAACCCTAATTTTCCTGGCTTGTCAACTCAAATAAGACTCTTGTTGAAGGAAGTGACTGAATAAGAGGTGCATTTGACATGGCCATATTATTAAAGTTACACACTAGGTTTTGATAGGTCTAGTATGTTGTCTACATTTGAATAAATTGGTCATCTATTAGGCCTTTTTGTGTGACAAGCTTATGTGGAGCTTGATATGACATCATTATAATGGAATTAAGATTACTAGAAGAGGCATGTTCATTGTAAGACATGTTTTAAGGCCCTCCTACTAGACTTGACAAGTTTTCATGCCCTACCTCTGCGGCTCTATTAGGATCATAGGATAATGACATTGTAACATAATATGTTTATTGTTGAATGTTTTCCATAACTGAAGGTATGATAGCCAAATATTGGGTCATCTATTCTTCATCTTGTTACATGTGTGGAGTGTTGGAGTAGTATGTGTAAACTTATATAGAGTAAGTCCTATTTTACTCACGTCAAGTTACCATATGTAGTTAATAATATCACTTAGGATTATTTGTTAGTCGTATAATTTATATTTATGGTTGATTTATTAGTTTTTATTTCTCAACCATTATTAGGTTTCATGTAGGCTTTCCCACTCAATACAAGATTTAGTCTTTTTTATCTTTGTATGTTTTTTGTTATAGTTTGTTTTTTTAACAACTATTATTGCATATATATATATATATATATATATATATATATCACTCCATAGTATATTTTATCAGAGTGAGAAATGATAGAATTTTTTGAGATTGTTACAAAATATTGAAAATACTTTCCTATTCATCAATTTTATTATTTTCTAAGGTTAGTTCTATAAACTAAAAATATTTTATCTACACAAGCTTTGTTACTACGTGATCCTAGTTTCCAGATCGATCTTGTGGAGCTTTCAACCTTCCTCTATAAATTTTCATGGTATCAAAGCATGAAAGTACTAGTTGTAGGTTTTCATGTTATCAGGGATATTCTCAATAAAGACTTGTTTTGGTGTTGGTTTCATTGTCAATGCCTACTCCTATAATTTTTTTCTATAGATCGTATAATCTAAGTATGGATCTATCTTGAGCAAGGATTGCTCTTATTGAAGGATCCAAGGATCTATTTTTTTAAGTAAGAATATGTAAATAAAAATTTATGATGCATCCACATTTTTTAGTTTTTTGTTTTGGTTGAAAATCCGAGTTGCAGTTATGATCTTCATGACTCTTAGTCGCTGGCTGTTTGGACATCACACAATTATTTTGTAACTCAATGTTTTATTCTATGGGTCTCCATCAAATAGTTTGTAAATTACATACAAACTTATTTAGATCACCATAAATACTCCTCTAAGCTTCCATGATGTTCAAATAAACATTCAACGCAATATCTCCAATAGATCCATTTTGTTGAAAGTCATGGGTCTTATGGCTAATAATAAGATTAGTTAATACACCATAGTTGTTGACAACTTTTGTTGTTAATAACTAACTATCTATGGGTTTGGTGAACACCTACACATTTGGTTGATCGATGAGCTAATTTTGAGCTAAAACAACTTACAACTACTCAACCATGATGTATAGTTGGTAAGTCCACCCTCAGCTGGTAGCCTAACACTCAAAGATTGATAAAGGTTGGTTTTTTTTAATGCTGGTTATTTTTTGTAAAAAGAGATTCTGTTAAAACATTATAAGACCTAGTCACAACCCTAAAACTAAATTCATCAAATAATTGATATGCTTTATTTTTCATACATACAACAGACACTTATTTTTTAATGTTTAGTGCTACTACAAACAAGACAAACCATTAATATTTAAAGTGTCTATAGTGTATTTGAAGGCTTCTGTGTAATACTTGAAAATAATTTGTGATTTGTTTCAAGTAAAGCGGGATTTTTTCATCATAAGATGTTAAATTTGTAACAGGGGGTTAATTTTTTTAGTCAAACATTTGAATTGAAGACTATAATGTCATGGTTATTTTATGCTACTTCCTCTTCCTTAGGAAATGATCCTTGTATGTTTAATCCTCTTGAATCCTTCAATTATCATGTTTAGAAATTGAAGATGCAACAAATTCTTATGTCAAAAGGCTCGTGGAGGATTTTTGATGACATAGTTGCCTTAGTGTTCACTTCTGAGAAAGACAAGTATTCATATGTTTGCAAGCAGGATGAAGCTCTTGGTTTGATCAACCTCAACGTCTCATATAGTCTCTAATTTCACATTTTTGATGCAAAAATGCCAAAAGAGATATGGGACAAATTTAACACCCTTTTGGCAAAGTCAATGAATTCAAAATGTTGCAAATAGATGCAAAATTGAATGCCCTTTCACCTTCAAATTTTTATTCCATAGAAGAATTTCTAGCAAAGTTCAAATTTTTGAGGTCACAATTAAAAATAGGTGGAAAAGATTAAAGTGATAAGTAATGCATTTTTATGATTTTGTTTAAATTAAAAAGACCATATGGTTTTTTTCATCTGCCTTTTATACTATGATGGACACAATAGGTGATGAATTTAAGTGGCCCTCCTTTGAAGTGTTTTGTGAAAGATTGACTAGAGAACAAACTAAACTAGTGTCTTTAGATTATCTTCCTAGTGATATTCATGCCTTGATTGCAAACACATCCAAAGGTAAACAATCACCTAAATCTAAAAAAAAAACACCACCTTCCAAACCAATATAATCTTGTTCCCAGTCCCCTAAGCCTTCTAAGTCAAAGAAGCCTAAACAACCCTTTAGACAAAAGAAGACTTATGAACCTTGTGGATTTTATGGGGAAAAACATTATAAATCATGTTGTTTCAAAAAAATGGAAGCTTTAGGAGTTTTATTTAAACAACACAAAATTTTAATTTCTTCTCAGTCTTCTACAGGAAATTCATTAGGGAAAGGGAAAGCCCCTTTAGCTAGGGCTATATCTGCATCTAATGATGATTGGATATTTGACTCGAGTGCTTTTCACCATTTCATCCATTCAAAGGATCTTCTTACTTCTCTTTGAATGTAATACTTCACAGATAGTTCTTGGAAACTCTTCACAAGTTGATTTTTTGGGATCTGGCACAATTGAGATGCATGATGGTTGCATCAATAATGTATTGCATGTACACAAAATTTCTTAAAATTTACTATATGTGTATCAAATTTGTAATTAAGGGACTGGAAAAAATATAGAGCTTATTTCCACAAATGCTATAATTAGAGAAAGTAACAATCCTAGTGAAATAGTAGCTAGAGGAGTTGTAAATCATGATACTAGGCTCTATACTTTTGATAGTTTTGAGTCTAATTCTACTTCTGGTTCATCTCTTGTGGCTCATGGTGATTCACTAAGCAAATTATGGCATGATAGGTTGGGGTAGTTTAATTTCAACTACATGCTACAGATAAGTGTAAAACATCTAGTAAATGGCCTACCAAAGGTCTCTTATATTTTTGGTAAGGCTAAATGTGCACTTACACCTTTAGAGTTGGTTCATAATGATTTGCTATCTTTTGCAACTCAATATTTTTTATGAGCTAAGTATGCATTCACATTCATTGATGATTGCACCATAACAACTTGGGGTTATTTTCTCAAGTTCAAAAGTGAAGTGTTTGAGACCTTCAAAGATTTTAAAGTGTTTATGGAAAAATAATCTTCTCTTCCTCTCAAAAGATACACACTGACAATGGGGGGAATATGTCAGTAATACATTCCTTGATTTTTGTATTGAGTATGGAATTCAACATTAGTTCACTATGCCATACACTCTATAATAGAATAACATCGCTGAGAGAAAGAATTGCACTTTGAAAGAGATGGTAAATTGCATGTTGCATTCAAAAAATTTGCCACTAGAATATTAGGCCAAAGTAGTCAATTGTGCCAATTACATCTAGAATCAAATGCCACACAAGGCCGTGTGAAATATGACACTTGAAGAAGCTTGGTTAAGCATCAAGCCTGACATTTTAGGATTTTGTGTTTTTGGAAGTGTAGTTTGGGTGTTTGTCCTTGATGATAAGCACAAATCCTTGGATAAGAAAATCCATCAGCTCATATTTATTATCTATTGTGAATATATCAAAACCTATCATCTTCTTGATCTGGTTACAAAAGATGTATTATTTTGATGGGATGTTTGAGTTGATAAACAACCCATTACAAAGGCTTCTACATCTAGTTCATCTCCACCTCTTTTAGTTGATCATGAGGACCTAATTTCACCTGATGATAATGATGAGGAAGTTATTTACCCTACTTTTATTCCACCTCTACCTTATTCATAGTTGATGCCCAAATGGGCACAAAGCACTCTTCATGCAACTGGTCCTTTGGTTGATGATCCCTTTGATTCATGATGTACTCGCTCATAGACTTCTAGTGTTGCCCTTTTGGGTCATACTATTATAGATGATCCACTTTTATTTTTTGAGGCCACTGGTACACTTGAGTGGAATGCCACTATGCAGGATGAATATTCTTCATTGATGAAGAATAATAGTTGGGATCTTGTACCACTTCCTAAGGAAAGGAAAATTGTAAAATGTAAATGGGTCTATAAGACCAAATATGTTGTAGATGGATCAGTCGATAAGTACAAGGCATGACTTGTCATAAAGGTTTTTTCATAGGTTAAAGGGGTTGATGAAGATAAATTCTATTCATGTTGTACTTTCACTTGTAGCTTCACATCATTAGATGGTTTATCAGATGGATGTGAAGAGTGCTTTTTTGCATGGTGTTCTTTAGGAGGAGATCTATATGGCTCAGCCTCAGGGATTTTTGTAGGACTCCTCATTGGTATGTATACTTTGTTGTTCTCTATATGGTCTCAAACAAGCTCCTCAAGCTTGGTATGAGAAGATGGATAACTTTCTATTGAGTTCTAGTTTTTATCATTGTGAGTCAGACCACAATGTATATATATTGAGACACATTAAGGACATCATGATTTTGGTTTTGTATGTTGACAACCTCATCTTCACTGGTAGTTTAATGTCTTTAATTTAGGATATCAAGGACAAACTGAACAATAGGTTTAACATGACTGATCTAGGACATATGTATTACTTTTTTGGCCTCTAAGTGTATCAGTCTTCATAGGGTATTTCTATTGGGAAACAAAATTACTCTACAAATATTATACATCAGTCTGGTATCAATTATTTTAAGCCTACCCCCACTCCATATTAGTCAGGTGTTGTTTTGACCACTATTTGTAAGACTCTTCTTGTTGATTTGACTTTGTATAGACAACTTGTAGGTAGTCTTCTTTACCTAACACACACTCATCTTGACATCACATTTTTTGTGAACCTTGTCTCTCATTTTTCACATGAGCCTCATGAGATTCACTAGCTAGAAGCCAAGCATATTTTGTGTTATATTCAAGGCATAATCCACTTTGGTATACAATACACACCATAGAGTTCTACAGAACTTGTTGGATAGACTGACTGTAATTGGGTTGGTGACATTGACACTCACAAATCCACTCGTGGATTTGTATACACACTTGGTTCTAGTCCAATTGCTTGGGCATGAAAAAAGCAAATTGATATAACATTATCCTCCACTAAGGTTGAATATCAAGGTGTTGTTAAGGCTAGTCAAGAGATTCTTTGACTTTGACAGTTAGTTGAGGCATTTGGCTTTCCACAATAGGGTCTGACTATTCTTTGGTGTGATAACTAAAGTCTGATTATGATTTCACACAATCTTGTTGAACATCAGTGCACAAAACACATTGAGATACATATTCACTTAATTTAATAGCTTATTCAAGATGGAGTTCTTTCTTTGGATTTTGTGCCTACTTCTGAGCAGATTATAAACATCTTCACCAAACCCATAGATTCTCCATGCTATCTTTAATTTTCAATTATTAGCATTGCTTGGGGTGTAAAAAGTTGTTCTTGGGGGGGACTTTACATAAAGTCCTTCATTCCTTTGTTAATATTATACATATCATTTGGATTTTACATGGTACCTTATTAGGCTAGTAGCTAGGACCCTTTTTTTTTAACACTCCCTATGTTTCGCTTATGGGAGGGTGTTGGAGTAGTATGCATAAACTTATGTAGAGTAAATCCTTTTTTACTCACATCAAGTTACTATAGATAGTTAATAATCTCACTTAGGATTATTTTTTAGTCATATAATATATATGTGTGGTTTATTTATCATTTTTGATTTCTCAACCATTACTAGGTTTCTTGTAGGCTTGCCTACTCAATACGAGATTTAGTCTTTTTTTATCTTAGCATGATTTTTATTATAGTTTGTTTTTCTAACAAACTATTATTACATATATATATCACTTCACAATATATTTTATCAGAGTGAGAAATGATAGATTTTTTTGAGATTTTGATGGAATATTGAAAATAATTTCATATTCATCAATTTTATTATTTTCCAAGGTTACTTCTCTAAACTAAGAATATTTTGTCTACACAAGCTTTATTACTACATGATCCTAATTTCTAGATTGATCCTATGGATCTTTAAATCTTCCTCTATAAATTTTCATGGAGGAGTGTTAACCAAATAATTGGCCAAAGGATCTTGACTATATTCCCCTATTTGATTGTTGTATGGTGGATAGGAATCCATCTCCCAAAAAACATCATTTCCATAAGGGTCCTAAACAAAGTCCTCTTGTGTGACAACATTTCCATATCCTAGATTATACATGGCTCTACTATGGGTATAGTGAGACATGGTCAAATCAAATGGAAAATATTTCATGACAAGAGAGGATTAGAGTTATACAAACTCTGAAAAGTTATGTCTGAAAAGGCAAAAGATTCAACTAGGTAAACTTGGTCTAGATATGGAGTTGTATCTCCAAAAGGTCAATGCAAAGATTTAGTAAAAATAGTATAACATCAAATTTCTAATGTTAAATGCTTCACACAAACAAGGTCAAGTAAAATGAACTAAAAACAAGATGTCAAACTTTAGGTCCAAAGATGTTCCAAATAGGTCTAAAATAGGAAAGGGAAAAGTTACTAGGTCTTTTGGCCAAATGCGACATCAAAATTTAGGCTCAAAAAAAGGCATATGCTAGGAATTTTGTCCAAATGCAACGTAAAAAACTAGACTTAAAATAAAGGGATGATTTTTAATCTAACAAACTTGGAACACTTTGGCATAAACAAGGCACTTGATTCTAGACATAAACATGATCAAAATGGTATAAGGCACTAAATAAAGGGCATTTGAAGATAGATTTATTTTGAAAAATGAAAGTACAAATAATATAGTTTTTGAATTTTAGGTAAAAAATTAACCTAAGTTATGCAACCCAAAAGAGAAAAATCTATGTATCAACCCTTATGTGTCGAGGCATAAACATAAATTAATCAATGTTTGGATCCGAACTTAGAAAAGTTAAACAAAGACTCAACTTAAGAAAACTTAGGCTTTATTTACTAAAAAAGCTAGGAAAATTTAAATAGCATGACTGTGCTAAACAAAGATCCAACAAGGCACAAATGATTTGTTCAAACAATGACAATTTGGACATAATATAAGCCAAATCAATTGAAATAATTTGAGCAGGCTAATGGCGTTAGTGATCTCAAAAGATGTAACAATGTTTTTTTCAAAGGCTTCTAAGTCTCAAAACTTGAATTGATTTGGGCAACACAACAATACTCATTTAAATCAAGTGACACACATAACATTTTTGACATGAAAGTCTTCCAAGTTAAATCAAGGTGTCAAATGGATGACATAATGCCTCTTTAAATAAAAGATTAGTGTAGACAAACAAACTCATCTTTGACATGGTTTAACAAACAAATTTTATAGTCAATAACCAAGTAATAAAAGAATAAATGATAGAAATACAACTAAGTATATCCTCCTAAATCTTATCAAGGTGTGGTAAGTAGAGTTGACTAAAACTTACAAGTTACAACCATCTAGATTGATCCCAAGTATGGTTAACACAAGAGAAGCATCACGTCAATTGAGTTCATACAGATCAAATTATCATGCAAGGGTTTATTCCTTTGTATGATGATGCCATACATGGACTCCTTAGTGGTATTCCATGGTTGACCAGATTTGACTCAGGCCTTCATTACTAAAGGAGAGGTTAGTTGCTCAACTCCCTAGATCTAGGAGTATACATTCCCATCTTTTCATACCCCACCATGGAGCATGGTTGAAACACTACTAGGAGATGAAGCCCTAGGTCAATGCTTCCCTAGATACCTTGTGAGAGGTAATAACATCCCTTTCATAAGCCAAAATTCATGAAAATAAATACAAGTATAAAGACTTTAGGGTTGCTTTTAGATCAACCAATACCATGCAGGTTTTGGGAAGAGCCTAGGCAACTTTATTTATACACCTTGGACTAGGCACTAAATGCAATGAAAAGGTGATTTGATCCCCAAAGTTACCTATAGGTGATGGGTGGGAGAGCATACACATGTTATTCTTTTTGAAAAAACAAACACACACAATAAATAGTTTGTAAGCAATTACGAGTGAAATTTGAATTTAGACACCAAATTGAAATGTAATGATGTTCTTTAATTAGACCCTTAGCTTTAATATGAAAGCTTGAAATAATTGAAAAACATAACTAAAGCAAAAGCATCTATGTTCATTTTAAGTCCAAGATCCAAATGTTTAAGATTTAGCCTAAGTTCATTTTTAAACACCAAAAGTAAGTGTTCAAGACTTAGCCATTCTTTTTAAGCACCACTAGTGAAGTGTTTGCAAATATTAGCAATCCTAACTTATTTTAAGCACCAAATACCAAATGTGTGAGATTAAACATTTTTATTTCAACACCAAAATGAAATGTGAGTGATTTATTTAGATTCCTTTTTAAAAGCTCAAAATGAAATGTTCTTTAACCAAAACTAACAAATTTGTGTTACAATCAAGCCTTGGAACTACAATTGTTAGATAATATCCTTCTGTTTTGAAGCACTTTTGATTGTGAGCAAATGAAATTAGGAAAAATAACTCTCAAGTCTTAACTTTGAAAACATAGTGATCGTGGTTGGTCAGGATTGATTGATGTTGGTTTCAACGTAACCAATGCTAGTTGGTCTCAAAGAGAATTAATGTTGATCATGAAGAACTGACATCGATTTATTAAAGACCATCAATGATCACCTGTGAACCCAAAAGCAAAAATGAAAAAGATGAAAACATTAGGTTAGTCCAAAAGATGTTAAAATTTTCTCAAAACCAATAACACAGTGATTAGGCAAAGAAAGCACAATTCAATGGAACCAAGGAACAACAATTAGAAAGTTTAAATGGATTCACAATCTTATTTTAAGATTTTGTGAAAACTTTGTGCAAATTGAAGTTAAAGTTATAGAATATTCTCAAAATTTAGGATAAAGCACATGGTTTGAATTTTTTTAATAAAAAAGCAAAGTCCGTGTGACCCCAAACAAAGCTTCAAAAGATGGCATATTAACTTGTTGTCTTACACATTGATCAAAATCAATTCTCAGATGCACATAGTGATCAATGTCAGTTATATATGATTGATGTTGGTTAGTTTAGAGCCAATGCCAATTATAGAAAATTGATGCCGATGTTTATGTAAACCTGAGAGAAAACAAAAAATTAAAAATATGACAAAATCAAAGCTAAAACTATAATTTTGAAGGAATTCAAGCATTCTTTTATCATTTTTTGAGTTGCATATTCATCTCCTTGATATGTGGGATGCTTCTTATCCCACAAGGCATGCCATTTATGATCAAGGAATCCAAGAAGGGTGGTTAGATCATATGTTAGCTTCACAATGAAATTAAATCAAAATGAAAATAAACACATAACACTATGTTTCCTAGATCAAAGGGAGGAGCATAGTGAAGAAAAATAATTGACAAAGCACAACTAAAATGAAAGAAAACATACCTTTCTTACCTTAATAGAATGCTCCTAGAGATTTATTCATTTGGCTTGCTCAGCTTGTGCTCAAGAGATCTTTGGAAAATGGAGTTGTGTAGCTCCTTCTCCCCTTGGCACCATGATTTAGCTCATGCTTGCTTGATATAACCTCATGGATTGGCTTGTGATTTTGGCATTATAACACTATTGTCATGCAATCTTGCTATAAAAATTACATTATAACATTACTCTATCCAAGTTCCCCAAATGAAGAGGTCTAGGCTTGTATTTATAGGTTTAACATGTAAACCCTACCTAAGGTCAATTAGAGGGTAGTTAGAGCTTGGAATGGGTTAAAACGTAACATTTTTGAGTTAACTAAGCCCAGTGGAGTCAAAAGGTGTCAAATGGTTATGATTAGCAATGAATAGGCATCGATGGGATATTTCTAAATATTTTCCAAAAATGACAACTCACAAAAGGTAATTATGCATTCCTAGGATATTCTTTGATTTTTGAATTTCTTTTTTGATAATTCATTCAATTGTTCATGGTTAATTCATTTTAGGAATTTGATTTGTTTTAGCATGGTAATTAATTATATTTAAAATTTTTGAAAGATTTGAATTAATTCATGTGTGGATTTGTCCCATTCAATTGATTTGTAAGCCAATATTGCATGTTATGAGGCCAAATTTGAGATGTCTAGAGATTCTTAGGTTTGATTGGACATGGTGTATAAGAATCAGTCTAAAGTTTAGTATGAATCCATTGGTGGTTAATTTTAGATGTCTATAATTGTCTAAGGGGCTGATTCGACCAAGTGTGTCACCTTGGGGTGCATCAGTTGTCTTCATCAAGAAGAAGGATGACACTCTTTGCCTATATATAGACTACAAGATGTTGAATAAATCAATGATTAAGAACATATATCCATTGCCATTTAAAGATGATTTATTTGATAAAATTCAAGGGGTAACAGTCTTTTCTAAGATTGATCTTACAACAGGGTATCACCAGTTGAGGATCTGTGAAGAGGATATTCTAAAAACAAAGTTCAAGACTCGATATGGGCACTGCGAGTTCATAGTGTTACCATTTGGATTGAAAAATGCTCTAGTAACATTTATGAATCTTATGAACAATGTGTTCAAATATTATCTGGATCATTTTTTTTTGGTCTTTCTTGATGACATCTTCATTTATTTCAAGGATGAGAAATAACATTTACAAATCTAGAATTGGTTTTGCAATGTTTGAGGAAGCATAGATTATATGGCAAGTTGTCTAAGTGTGCATTTTTCCAAATGAAAGTGTATTATTTAGAACATATTATCTTTGTGGATAGTATTTTAGTAGAACCAACAAAGATAAGATCCATTATGGAGTGGTCGACACCAAAGAATGTGCATGATGTAAGGAGTTTCATGAGATTAACAGGCTATTATAAGAAATTCATTCTAAATTTATCTAAGATAGCTAATCTAATTATATCTCTTCAATGAAAGAATCAGAGTTTCATCTATTTAGATAAGCATGAAGTAACCTTTTAGGAATTGGAGAAGAGGCTTACTTCAATACCAGTGCTAATATTTTCTGATCCTAGTGGTCAATTCTCAGTGATCATCGATGCATCTGGAACTTGTGAATTATGCCCCTCATGATCTAGAACTTGTGATAATTGTGATTTTTTTGCAAGTTTAGAGGCATTACCTATTGGGAAAATTGTTTGAACTCAAGACTAATAAATTGGGACTTCACCCAAATGAATCTGAATGATCATCAAAGATGATGGTTAGAGTTCTTGTTTGATTATGATTTTGACATTAATTATATCAAAGGCAAGGAGAATAGAGTAGCTGATGCTCTAAGCCATAAAAGGTACATAATATCCATGGCTACTATTAAGAGTATTTTTTGAGATCGAGTGATTAAATTATCTTCAGGAGATGAATTCTATGATCAGGTTAGGAAAGCATTATCTGAGAATGCATATAATCCTAAGTATAAGGGTTTTAGTTTAGAAAATGATGGTATTTTTCAATATAATGATAGATGTATGTGCCTGATAGAGAGAATCTGAAGAGCACAATGCTAAATAAATTTTGCAATGCCTCATATTTAGGACATTTAAGAGTAACCAAGCTCATGGCTGAGCTAAGACCACTGTATTTTTGGAAATCAATCAAGAGAGATGCAATGGACTTTGTGTCTCATTATCTGGAATATTAATGTGTGAAAGTTAAACTTGTGCATGCAGTTGGATTGGTATATCCACATGACATACCATAATATAAGTGATAGGTGATCAGTATGGACTTCATCCATAGTTTACCATTATTACAAAATAGGCATGATATGATCTTGGTTATAGTTGACAAACTAACCAAGGTATCCCACTTCATACTGGGTAACTCAATAGATGATTCACCGACACTTGTGAAGAGATTCATGAGGGAAGTGTATCGGTTGCATGGTTTTTCAGAGAAGATCATTTCTAATTAAGATTCAAGGATGACTTATAGGTTTTAGTTGACTCTAAATTTAGCTTTGGTTATGTAGTTAAACTTTAGCACTATTTATCACCCATAAACTGATGGAAAAATAGAGTGAGTTAACCAAATTTTAGAAGATATCCTTCCTATGTATTGCATAGATCAACAATGTAAGTGGGAGGAGTACCTTCTATTGATTGATTTTGCTTACAAAAATTCATACCAATCATCATTAAAGATGGCTCCATTTAAGGCATTGTATGGAAGGAGGTGTAAAACACCAATCAATTGGGACAAGTTGGAAGTCAAGGTAGTCTTTGGACTTGAGATGATTTCAAAAATGGAAGAGCAAGTCTGGACAATTAGGAAGAGGTTGGTCAAGGCCAATGATAGACAAAAAAGTTATGTTGATCTGAAGAGAATAGCTAGGCATTTTTTTATTAGTGAAAAAGTGTTTATTTGGGTTAAGCCTCAAAAAAGCTCAATTAAATTTGAGAAGTCAACAAAACTTTCACTGAGATATGTGGGACCCTTCAAGGTTTTGGAAGTGGTTAATATTATAGCGTACAGGTTTGTATTGCTACCATTTTTAGCTCTTTTTCATAATGTCTTCCATGTGTCTTATCTTAAAAAGTATATTACTGATCCATCACATGTGTTTGATCGGAATGATTTTCAGGTTCTGGACCACGAGGTGGTCATGGTATAACTAACAAGGTAATTGACATCACAAACTCTGTTTGTGCAATAGACAAGTGTCATAGTGCAAGGTTCTATGGGTCCAATATTTTGAGGATAGTGCCACTTGGGAGGATTATGATGAGTTTTACAAGTTGTTTCCATATTTATTTACTTGATTTTCTATTGCATATTATATTATTTTCTTCTTAACAATGTTATAAATTCATTACTTATGTTTGAATAAATGTCATTAGGATGATGACCAGATTTAGGGGGGAAGCATGTCATATCCTGATTTCTCTCTAAGATGAATAACCTATTTAATCCATGGATTATTATGGTTGATTAGTTGATTAACTAATATTTAATTAAGCTTTATGACAAATGATAATTATGGGATAGTTTGTGTTGCTTAATTTACATGATTAGATTGTAATGAGTTAGTAGTATTTTTACATTTTGTACATTATGATCATGTTTTTTAATTATACAACATTATTTTATGGATACAATGTTATTTTGAGATAACTACCTTCATTGTTGTGAGGTCGATGCAGGACATATTCTTCCCTTAGATTGTGATGGAGGGAGAGTATCATCGGAGAGGGTGGTTTAGATGGAGACATTAGGGGATAACAGAGAATGAATCCATAAATCCTTGCACACACCACATTTTTATTTTATGATTGTGTTGTTTGATAGATAGTTGTAGTATGCTTTGTTTGACGTTTAAATGATTGTTGTGTTATTTTATATTTTTGTTAAATTTAGTTGATATTAATGATCATGTTGATTTATTTGAGTCATTTCACTAATTTAGTGATCATGCACAACTTATCTTGTTTTGAGTAATAGTTTGGCTAAAATAAGTGAATTTGTATATGTTGTACTTACATTATTGCCTTCTTTGGAATGGTTGTGTAGTATAACATTTTGATGTTATGTAGGCATTAAAAAGTATAGACACATTCCATTGTTATTGATCTAAAAGATATAGGTAATAAAAATTAAATATTATTATTATGATATATTTATATATGTTTATTCTAATGTTGAAAGATAAATAACATAGTTTTAAAAGTCATTATTGTAATTGATTAAAACTATTGGAAATCAATGTGTTGCAAACTTTGTTTAGGATGGCATGTTAATGTAAAATAATAGTCTTTGATTACATATTATATTTCCATACTATATAGTTGATATGTTACATGAATGGTTGAATTTGCATGGAAATTTGAATCGACTAAGTCGATGGACGTTACATGGTATAACATGAAGATTTTGACTATTGTGTATTTGATTGTTTTGTCAGTTTTGGAAGTCGATGAGGGAATAACAAAATTTAATGTTTGCATATGTTATGAAGGATATTAAATGATTATTTTAATGAGTTTTATAGATTTTTTGAGAGGATTAGGGTTAATAACCATTCATTGACTTAGGATAAACACCATTTTGGGAAAATCATGGAGTTTACTCTGTATTTATTTGCATGGTGGTGAATGAAAATAAACATGGAGTTTTGTTGAGATATCTAGGCATGCATTTATGCAATTAATTTTATTGGCCATGATTGATGGATAAGGCAATGTTAAGGAAATAAATGGAAATGAATATAAATAATAGAGAGTGATTGTGGAGAGGGGATGGACACAACATACAATGGAAAACAAAGAGATGAGAAGAAGGAGATAATTGGAGTGAAGAAATAAGAAGATATTTGGCTCCTTGGCATATTTACCATGTTGGTTTTGTATTTCAATTCTTGTGTGAGTAATATTGAATGGGTTTTGGATTGGTTTAGTTATTGGGCATTTTTTTGTTTTAAATGTAAAACAAAAATGGGTTGTATGTAGGGCCATGTGGAAGGATTGGCCTCCACAAAACCTTACATCCACCCAGGGTGACTTGAGGAGGTTGGGGTAGAGCTATGGGTTTTGGCCATGGTTGTTATAGGCTTTTAAAATATTTGTCCTAAACTTCTCTTGCAATTCGAATAACACTATTCAGTCTTGGATGGTTATATATATATATGGATCGATGTCGATAGATTCAAACTAGTTGTTATATATTCATTAAAATATGTAAAAACTTGGGACTGTATGTGTGTTTGACTATGCAAACCTATTTGGATTTTATTGGGTATACATATAAAGATTTTTCTTTATATAAATTGGATTGTGTAGTACACACACACACTTGTAAATACTTGAATTGAACCAATAGGGTACACACACACATATTTGTTTATATATATGTAAATATACATACAATGGTATTTTTGGAAATACAAGGGTTTGCAAAAGAAAAAATTGTATGGGTTAAATGCACTGGTCGAAGAATGTCTGTATGGATGAAATAAATGTATTGGATCCGAGTATAAATCTATTGATTAGTTTTTTAACGATTCCACCCATTTTATATAATGATCATTGTGTTTTACATGACTTTGTGTAGAGTCCAAAACATGTGTTTTAATTCTTTTTTAGATTTTTAAGAGCACTACATGTTCAACCATAAAATATACACCTAGGTTTAGGTATATAAAAGTATGTATGTTGTTTTTAAGCTAGACCCTATAAATGAATTTATACACAAAGTTTAAAATGAACTGATAGGACAAAGATTTTTAGTTGAATGTATAATATTTGAAATACACATTTATTAAACATGACTGTGTATAAAGACTATATACTAGAACTAGATTTTATTTGAGTTTGTATCCTAGATAGGTATAGTCAACTGTGTGTAGTTGATTCTAATAACAAAATCGAATTGGGTATAGTTGGTTGTGTGTTTGAGTTTGTTTGAAATGTCAATTTCTAATCGATTATGTTAATATATTTGATTTTAAAAGGAATTGGTAAAATGACGTTGTGTATGAAATTCTATGTGTTTCATTTTAACAAAAGTATTGGATTTATATAGTTTAATAAAAGAGTTATGGGGCTATTCTATTAGATGGATACATATATATTGAGTATACAAAATACTATAACATACTCGATAGTGGATGTCATATTAAGAGTATACTGCATACAAAATGTACTTGTATGGTACTGTAATTGTATTCAAAGTTTTACAAATGTATATCTATAAATTAATAAAATATATAGTTGTGAACTATAATAAATCAGACTTGATTGTACCATATATATATATATACATACATACATATACATATATGTATGTATACATACATATATGTATGTATGTATGTATGTATGTGTGTATGTATGTATGTATGTATGTATATATATATATATATATATATATATATGTTGTGCATGAATAAATTATTATCATCTGGTGTGTAAATGAATGCTTGTTATATATTTTAATGTTTGTATAAAAACATTAAGATAATGTATTTAAGAGTTTAAATATAAAGCATTTGTGATGTTTTTTATCAGCTTTTATTATATGAACAATTTATGAGCTTGTGATATCATGTTGATTCATGGAGAAATAACATTATAAGTTGCTTAATATTATAGGTAACTAGCAGTTTTGATGTGATCATACCCAGATGGTATGTTTAAGACTATTTTTGGATTCTATTTATTGTATGTAATAAACTAGATAATAGATTCATTTCACTTCATTTGATGGATTAAATGAATGCATATGATATTTCTATACTTGCATAATTTTGATTTGCTAAAAGGAAATATTTTTATGAATATATTGGTTTAATATTATTATATTTTTACCGAATCTAATAGATTTCATTGGCTTAATTAGTGCCATCAATGAAAGATGAGGACTAATCCAATTGAATGGTGTGTATGAATTTGATAGATACTAGAGATCATTTATTATTGAAAACTTTGGCCAAAGTAATGTTTGATAAACATTATCATTTCATATGTTGATATAGTTTTTATATTTGTGTGATATTATATTAGAATAAATTTATTTATGGTACACATTATGTATTAGATATTTTCAACACACAAGTTATAATTTGTTACTCTAGATTACCGCACCATCATTATCTACCCATCCATAAAAGAAGGACCATCCCTTTATTTGGGAGATAGTATGGGGGATCTATGGTCTATAGTTGGTGTGGAAAAGCACTCAGATAATGCTCTTCCTCCCATCTAGAGTACTATACTTGAAACTAAACTTGAGATTGTATATTGATACTTGAGTTGTGGAGACTCTACTAGAGGAGATTTGCATCATGTTTTATCATTTGAAATATTTTTATGTATGTTAAAAACTATAACATTTATACATTCATTCACATACATTTGATATTCCATGTAAATTATTTGTCAAAGATTATTAGACATAGATTTTTTACTCAATTTGAGTTACCTAAATTGGATGAGGAAGGTGTAAGCATACTTCTTGTGACTCTTCTCCTCTCTATGATTACACATTAGCTCACATGCATACTACTAACCCTCGTCATCCTACTTTGAGACATACGCCACTTACTTGGACATATATTGCATCATATTCTTACCCCCCATACATACCTAGTCTATATTGTCCCTTTTGCACACAAGACATACCTTGTAAAGACCCCTTGAGGCCTTTTGGGAGCTTATTGACCGGCCTATGACCCTATTTGACCCAAGATGCAACTTGTGTGAAGGAAACCCATGGCCTAGGTGGTAAATTTCCTTTATTAAAGTCATGGCCTAGGTTGCAACCTAGGCAAAACATGCCTAAAAGTGCCAAAATGAAGTTAAACGATAAAAAATGGCTAGTTTTAGGTCATTTGACAGATTGGGGTTGGGATATATGTCTCTTTCTCTTTCATTTGAGCCTATTCTCTTCTCATTCCACACTATCTCTTGATTATTCTTCCCTCTATTGAATTTCATGCCTTATTGAATCTCTTTTGATTCATTCTTGGCACTCTTGAGCTTGATTGGTGACAGAGGATCCCATATATTGCTACACATTTATTTGGAGACTCCATTGCTACTCTCAATTGTTCTTGCTTCCTTGTGGCTTGTTTCCAAGCTTATAAATTTGGAATTGCACCTAATTTGTGTACTTGGTTGGAGATATTACACCATTGTAAGTTCTCACTTCACCTTCTCCTTTGCTCGTAGATTTTGGTTTGGACTTCAGGTTGCACATAACTTGGTCTTCCTCCCACATTACTTCCTAGCTTGGATTCCTAGTTGGTAGAACATTTTCACTTCATATTTGAATTTGATGTGAAGGTACTTTGCTATGCAAAGTGAAACTGCATTGTTTTTTGTAGTGTATATGCTAGGATTTGAACTCTTTTAGTGAACTAGTTGTTTTGTGCATTGCTTAGAGTAGTTTCTAAAGTTCCTTGCATTAGTATATGAATAAAGAGTAATTTCATTGCTTGAAATATTAATTTTTTGCATATCATTAATTTATTTGGAAACCTTCCTCATTTCATAGTAGAAGATATACATGCTCAAGAAAAACTAGAAAACTTGCTTAAAGATTCTCTCTCTCTTTCTAAACAAGAACATTACATTGTTAGAAAACAATAATATTGATTTGGAAAAATAGCTCAAATCTAGAATAGGCATGCTCTTGAACCCTTTCTCAAAAACATTTTTATTACTTAAAACATATTTCATTCAGCCTCAAAGTGCCTTAGCTTCTAGATTTACTTTTCAGTTGTTATGTCTCTACATTTGGTATTGTTGTTTTTGCTTTATTTATGCAATCACTAGTCTAGTATTAGCTCCTTATTCTATTGTGGTTGGACCATTTAGAGTTACTTACATACTTTATGTGCCTATTCATGTTAATCCCAACCTAGTTTTCAAGTCTATATATATCTTGGTGCAATCTAGCAAGCTGAATAGCCACTATAGATCCCCTGTAGCCCATAGAATCCTTGAACCTTTTATCCTCTTAGTGGTTTACTTTAGCACCCTGCCAAACACAAGTGGTTCTATGTAGATTCTTGGAGCTATAGAAGGTAGTGTTATTCTAGATCCTAAATATATCCTTAAAATGTGCACTAAACAATAATGAACTCAAATAATTAATGAGTATTTTATCAAATGGAAGAATCTCCATTGTGAATATGCAACATGGGAGGATGAATATTTTTTGAAGCAACATCTGGGTTGATTCAATGTTGAGGACAACATTGTTATGAAGGGGAAGTGCATGTTACACCCTTAACCTATGGTGTGTATAGGGATATGTGTGGCTAACTTGTGGCTTATATACCTCTTATACTATCTTGTAACATTTATCTCTATTATTAGTAAGGTTGGCCTATGGAATAACCATGGATGAGTAGATTATATATAAGAGGTAGTGGACATAGATTATATATAGGAGGTATTGGATAGTATGTGATTATCATATTTCTAATTTTGCTCTTTTTGTAGTATTGTGGAAGTTGCCCCCTCGAAGTGGCTCAGTTATATTTATCAAGCATTCTCCTATTATATCATTATTATTATGGATCTATTATCTCTGCTTTCATTTATGTGATATATTATCCTATTGTGCAAACATCTAAGTAATTTCATTACAAAAAATATCATTGGTATCTTAGTTTTGTCTAGATTGGTAGCTTATTTTAGGTGTCATTTGATTTGTTTTATATTTGATTTTAGACTGGTTTTATAATAAGGGGAAAACATTAACACACATGAAGTAACACCCTATGTTGGTCAAGTAGGTGTAAAACTGTATAGTGTCCTACAAATTTACCTTGAAGGTACAAGTGGGTAATCTTAAGGAATGTTATTTTCTTGTCACCACTACACAATTACAGCTAGATGACTGTTACACTAGGTTTATACAAGATCTATAGGGGAGCCCTTGATATATCTTATGGTACATGAGGTTTAAATCCATGATACAATGGTGTTGTTTAAAGCCTAGGTATTGGTGATTAAGCACCTCACTTCATAAAAACTAGGTAAAAATGAATTTATGCTTAGATAATAATAACAACTCCTCTAAGGACTATTTATAGCCCATCAGAACATAGACATTTGATAGTGTTTGGTGATGAAATCCAAGTCACTAGACCTTAAGAAATAAAAAATAAAAAGTTTAAACTATTTTTTATTTCCAATATCACCTTATGTTGTAATCAAAGTGTTAGCAATGCAAGTTACACCCTATTGAAGTAGATTGCTCAGTTATCCTTCAAACTTGTACTAACATCAGATCAGTCTACATGTTGTGGGTTACCTATAACTATATCAAACCTCTAGATTATGAGGATAGCTCCTATGATGTATCACTTATGCTTGATTTACTAAAATCTACTTACTTTAGGGATGAAAAGAGTTAGAAAGATAACATAAAGTGAAAACCTATACTAATCATGGTGATGTACAGATACTTTCATCCACTCAAATTGAAATCTTAACAACACTAATGAACTAAGCATGGACTAAAATACTATTTATAAGAATTCATATGAAATATTATTTTACATGGAGGTCATGGTGAGTGGCTTTAACTTGGAGGTGATGTGTGAGAGGTCTGGTTTAAGACATTGCCAACCAAGTTACACTTCAAATATTATCACCAACCTTTAAAACTTCATATAAGCTACATAAGATAATTCATCAACATATAGGTGTGGAAAAGACATGTCAAGGGAAGATTTATATCATTTATACACATCTAAACAAGCATACACACACTATAAGCCAATCATAGAGAAGTTGAAATTGTCCATTTTATTAATCAAAGAGGTTACAAAGTTCAATCTTTGTAGATTTTCCTCATGCCCAAGAGAGGGATCCTTTAACAAATCCTAAAATCTTGAATATATAGAAAATGGGGAGAGAATAATCAAGAAAATGGCATAGAGGTGAGGATAAAAGGTCATTAATCACTATCATTAACTCATACATCACTTCAGTTACAACAAGTACAAATAGCCCTCAAGAAGTCTCTCCATGATTGGTGCTCTTGCATGATATTTGAATGAGTTGTTGGGCATTGAAAATGAGGTAGATGATGTGGTTGACTTGTTCAATCTCATCTCGAATCATGATACACCTCTATCTTGTCAAATAACTCTTAAACTAATGGTTAAGGGTTAGTTATGCATTTGATTGGCACTAAAAGGCCAATTATGCATGGAATTAACACTTAAAGACCAGTTATGTGGCATGGTTACTCATCATGATTATTTATTCATGGATTAACCCTCTATATTAACTCACTTTATTAATTATTTACACCATTCTTCATCTTCACTTGTTAACCCAATAGGTCTATTAATCCAATTAGGCCTAGTAAGATAACTGATTACATTTGATAGATATGAAATACTATATGAAACATTTAAAGTATATGAATAAGTGATTTTTAGACCTGAATCAATTCCTCAAATCATAACATTGGTCCTCTTGAGCAAGAAACACCTACAAACTTGTCAAATTTGGTGACTAGGTCACCTTGTCCTTCACTCCTACAGACTGGCTGATTAGAAGAGAGTTGTAAAGGCACCTATAGTAAAGTTTTTGGAAATTCAATTCCTTGATGAGGTAAAACAAGTGTCAAACTTAATTCTCTAATGATTGGCATATTCTTAAACTAACTTATACCTCTTTTTATGTAGTTTTTCCTAAAAAACATTATTTTTGATTGGTACATATAATTTTCTACAACAAGGTACCATGGTAAGGACTTTATCTAAATTTAGTTCATGTTTCAAGTGTTTATCAAATGATTCATGGGTGTTTAGGTGCAATAATATTCACTTTTCTCAAAACTAGTTTGTAGTAGGGTTTAGGGAGGGTTTTGGAGGTCCACCATCTTAATGATAGTTCATAAAGTATGAAAATCCAAACTAGAAATTATTTCCATGTATATTTAGTGCATAAAACCCTTTAACTTTCTTCAAAATCTTGTATTCCCATGTAAAGAGTGTTTCAAGATACGTACATAGGGAAGTTGACCATGAGCTCTCTACCTACATTCTAGACCTGTTTATACTCTTATCAGTGGTTCATAAACCTCATCTCCTTAATAAAATTAAATCCTTTATGGATTTCAAGTGTGATGGTATTCATAACTCCTAAGATAATTTGACTCAAGTCTTCTTGTTGTGAGAGATCCAAGCTCTTGATTAGGTAACACAAATTAATTGCAAAGGGTTGAGTGGTTCGAGTTAGTTATTGAGACTAAAATTGACCTTTACTCTATTTTTTCCTACTTTAAATCACCTTGATAAGACCTATATAATCCCCTTACAATTTCTCATGAGGTCATATTTGCTTATGAGAGTTTGAAAGTGTCTTCATGGTGGTGTGAACCTTCTAGGCTTCAAGACTAGTATTAGGCCTAATTAACCCTTACTGAATTTTGAGGTTAAAGGAAATTATAGGTGATATGAGGGGTTAAAACTCATCATATCATATTATTTTCATTTTTTCAAACCTTATACAACTATCTATGGCTACTCAAACTTCAACCTTGCTCCATTCTTTCATAAGATTGCTTATATATTTCATTGCTAATCTGTGTGTTTGGGGTTTTGATGTCTGAGAGGCTCCTCCTCTTTCAAATACATATTTGATCAAGTTTGAACTATTAAAAACACATTTATAATGTCAAAAAACCCTCAAATTCAAAATATACTTCAACTCTATCCCTGCATACTCCATACAGTCAGCTTAGGTTTTGGGATTCACTAAGCCTGAGCAACCTTAAAACTAAGTTTGATGTTTTAAGACTCCAACTAAGGTCATCATAGATTGAAAAAATAAATACATCCCTCTCACTAATCTATCATTTATTCTCAAACTTTCAACAACCTAAAACTATGTAGATAACTCCAAACTCCATGTTTAGGCCTGTTTTAGGTCTCTACTCTTAACTAGCCCTCAAGGGCATGTTGTCTTGAAAGCTAAGTGTCACATACTTAGAGAGTATATGAGGACACAATAATTACTTCTTATTGTCTCAATACCTTTCATGATGCTTAAGCTCCCTGTCTATTTTTCAAATCTTCAATTTGCTCACTTGGTCTCTAGTGACTTTCAATGGAATATGAGAGCTCTATGATAGAATTGTGAGTATTTCTATTGTTAGTATGACCCTTAGGATAACATAAGTATATTAATCCACTCATAATGACTAATTATACCAATTTTAAGTTTTAATTACACCTGAAGAGGCTTCAAAACCTCAAATTCTCTCAAAATTACTAATGACATTGACTATGTATATTGACGGTGTGTGTAGATCCATGTTTAATGTGTCTCTTAGGTCTATTAGGATTCATAATTACATCTCTCAAACACTCTTACTCTTCTCTCCTTACTAGGTTCAAGACTAACTATTTTCTTATTCACCTGTAGGTGTCTTCATTAGAGTTAGGACTATGCTCTTAGGCTTGGGACCTCCATGTCAATTTCCTTCAGTGGCATTATTCAATGAGTAGTAGTCTTAAAAGTTTAAGGTATTCTTCATATATCCTTGTCTCTTACCTTTCACCTATAGGTGTCTTTGAGAAAAGTTGATTGTGTGATTTGGAAGGGTTGAGACCTCACTGCCAACCTCTTTCAAAGCATTAAACTTGCTTAGAGTGATTATTAGGTTCAATATCTCTTCATGCTTTATATATCACAGGTTCACCTCCAATTCAATGCATAAGATTGATTTTTTATCTCTTAGCTATATACCTACATTAGGCTAGTTGTAGCCTCTCTTGAGGTGTTTTCTGACATAGAGAAGCCTTAAACTTGTATTCCATTGAGTTACTTCATTGAGGTTATTAATCTCATACCAATCATGCATTTGATCTCTCAATTCTCTTTTAAGAACTCAAATAGATCTCAGGACTGCCAATGTACATGTTGGCTATAGATATGATTTTTAGCCTATAGGTATCTTATCAGACACTGAATACAAGTTCTTTTGGTTGCCTCCTTGGATTAAAATTTGAAAGAAGTCCTAAATAGGGATCAATAACCCTTCAATCTTTGCTAAATCTCACTTAAGCATCTATGCCAACTCTCACTTAAGCATCTATGCCATGATCTAACCTTCATAATTATTATGTATCATATCTTCATGACAGTTGTAGGTGATTGTGTGTGGGGTTCTTTTGTATGGATAAAGTTAGAGTTAGACCTTGAGAAGGTCACAAAATAATGTTGATGAACCTCTCATCCATTCATTTAAGCTTAGGGAGATATTTGAAATAAGGTCTTTCAATGAGATATCCTATAGTTTCTTCCATACATCACTTCATGAAGCATATTATTGATTGTACTTGCCTTAGTTGTAGGTGGAGATTGACCCCTTAAGTAGGGTTTTAAGGTTTGTATACTTACTTTCATGACCATGATGTTTCCAACACTCTTGATTCCTCTTTGATAGTGGATCCATTAGGTGAATGTGAATAAATAGGTAGTGCTATGTGTATGGATGATTGGATACATGAAACTGAGAATGGAGTGGAATGATAAGGTTATAGCCATGGTAAAATGGTAGTGATAAGGAATATGAAAGTGAAAAGAATCATATGAGTTAAAATGGAACATAAATCCAATGTCAAGACAATCATGAAGACCATTAATGAATCATAATCATATAGATCAATATAATATACCATTTTGGAGGCTTTTAAGCTAGTATGCACTATCAAAAATGAAACCTAGGAATCATTAAAATATCGCAACAAATGCTAAGTTTCCTTAACCTTTGCTAAAATAGGACTATGATGATGTTTGAGGATGATTGAGGGTGATTGATCCATGAGACCATAGGAACATTTGAAACACTTGAATGAAGGACCCTTACCATTACTAAAACACTTGAAACCAAGTCTTAAAGAGACTTGATATCTTTTGATCCATCATGAACTGTACAACGGTCCTCAATTTGCTTGTAGACTAAAAATTAGAAATTTATGGGTTCTTTAGATTTATATAACCTCTCACATGTGGAATGAAGTTGAAGAATGCAATGGAAAAGTGGTTCAAACTCCTAACAAGCTCCATAAACTTCCATTTTTTGGTCACTATGCTCAAGAGAGGAGAAAACTTAGAAAACCAGTTACCTGCCTGAATGAAGAAGCCATCGAGTGCCTTAAATTGTAAAAGATTATTCATAAAGGAGAGAGAACCAAACTAAAGACAAATTACCAAATATGGAATCTCTCTAATACTCTTTCCTTGACTAAAATTCTAGATCTTGATATTCTCTCTCATGATTGTACAATCTACAAACTTGAAGGTCTCTCTTGAGCTACAAATAAACTAGGTGGTGTTTGGGAATCGATTTTGAGCTTGTATGAGATCCTTTTTCCATGAATATTCTCTAAAAGACCTATCATGACTCCATATTCAAAATTTATACCTTTTTGTATGTAAAAGTCTGTACAAATCCATACTTATTGCATGAAACACATGAAAATACCCTTTCTTTTGTATTTCATCCACACTTATTTGAACTACCAATTTAGGGAAATATAAGGAAGAGTACAAGTAAAAAGGGAGATTATAACAATTAATTAGTCTTTTATGATCAAAATGGGGGCATATTCTATATGTGGGAACTCTTTGGAGGCCAAACTATGCTTTAGACTTGTAGAAGAGATATTTTCAAAACATGAAACATTTGAATTAAAATAATAACACGAATTTGAAGGTGATTAAAGGTATTATGAATGATTTAGGGGCATTTTTCCTCAAAATTTATCATTTAAAGACTCAAAACCTCTCTTTTAGGCAATATACACACCTTCACAAGGAGAATTGTCAATGAATATCATGAAGAATACCTTGTAACCTGTTAGGTTGTGGAGCTAAAAGCTTCAACCTTTGCAAACTAGGAACTGAAGGTTGCTGAGTTCTACAGGAACCGGCGTCGGCAGCATGACCGACGTCGGCAGGATCCAGTGCAGAAGGCAACCGGCGACGGCAGGAAGTCGGCCGACGTCGGCAGAACCAGACCAGCAGGGACCGATGTCGGTCGCCTGTGTGTTCCCGAAGTGTTCGTTTCAGGGACAGTTAGTTAAGTGAACGATGAGTTTGCATGTCAAGACCAGCCAGAGTCTTGGGCTGTGAGGATAATTGTCTAAATTAAGAGTCTTAGTTATTGTTTGAGTTAGGGATCTATTTATAGACCCATTGGCATGTATTGTTTAAGGCATGAGATAGAAAGGAAGAGTTCCTTCTAGTTGTAAGATCTATGAGTTGCAGGTTGTTGCAAGCTCATTGGTGATCTACATGTAAGTTTGGTCTTTGAATTGCAGGTTGCAGGTTCATGAGAGATCAGCTTGAAGTGCTATTGAGTGCTTGATGTGCCGGCAGGGTTATTACTGACTGGTTGGTGAGGTGAACACCAATTCTGTGTGTGAGTTGGTTGTTGGGACCGTTTTTGTGTAGGAGAGTGTGTGTGAGAAGAATTACTGTACACTTGAGGTGTGGCGAATCTCTGTAAGGTGAAAGAGTGTGGCGGCTCTTTGATGTATTCTTTTCTATAGTGTTAATACAAGATAGTGTATTGTCTCTCATATTCTGTGCTATTGGTGAATTCTAGTTACTTGTGTTTCTGGTTATTTCCGCATATTCAATTGCTTATATATTTGGTAATCATACTGTGCTCTTTCTGAGGAGCAAGATCCTAACCAGTGGAGTCAGAGCATGTTTGTTGTTCTAGATTCCTGACAAGTGGTATCAGAGCCTTGGTTGTAGGTTCTTGAGCTTGATACCAACAATTGGTATCAGAGCTTTTGGTTGGGATACTAACAGATTGGTGTAGATCTGGGTAGTGTGTTTTGATTACAGGTTACTCACAGGGTTTCTGTTTGAGTGGGAGTTGAGCAATGACAGAAAGCAGTCAACTACGAATGGAAAAGTTCAATGGCAAGAACTACCAATTATGGAGGATGCAGATTGAGGACTATCTGTATCAGAAAGATTTGTACTTACCGTTGGGTGGGGTTGCTAGCAAACCCTTGGATATGAAAGATGAAGAATGGGAGGTTCTTGATCGGAAGGCTCTGGGATCTGTTAGATTGAGTCTTGATTCATCTGTGATTTCCAGCTTATCACAGTGTAAGACAACGGTGGAGTTGATGAAATCTTTGGCAAATTTACATGAAAAACCCTCGGCTTCAAACAAGGTATTTCTTATGAAGCGTTTATTTAATTTGCAAATGTTGGAAGGTGGATCTATTCATAGCCATCTTAGTGATTTCCATGGTTTGGTAAACCAGTTAAGTTCAGTGAATATTGTATTTGATGATGAACTTAGAGCTCTCTTAATCTTGTGTTCATTACCTGAAAGTTGGGAAGGTTTGGTAATGGCAGTTTCTAATACTGTGTCTCCTTCAAAAGTCTTAAAAGTGGATGATGTTGTGAGTGTAATCTTGAATGAAGAGATACGCAGGAAAAACACAGGGGAATTATCTGGAAATGCTTTGAGTGTTGAAGGAAGAGGAAGGCCAAGAGAGAGGACAGAGCGTGGGAGATCAAGGTCGAAGACAGGCAAGAGATCCAAGTCCAGGTATGGCAGAATAACCTGCTGGAAGTGTGGAAAGCAAGGGCACTTAAAGAGAGATTGCAGATCGGGTGAAGATCATCAT
Organism: Torreya grandis; assembly: GCA_037957365.1. Classification (NCBI taxonomy): domain Eukaryota; kingdom Viridiplantae; phylum Streptophyta; class Pinopsida; order Cupressales; family Taxaceae; genus Torreya; species Torreya grandis. Next base: position 2,305,377 of record JARHVA010002162.1, read on the forward strand.
GAAGAACATGGAGAAGAAGCAGATGTTGCAGGCTACGTTGCACAGGATGCTCTGGTATGTTCTTTGGATAAAGTAGAATCTTGGGTATTAGATTCTGGTGCCTCTTTTCATGCATCTCCACATAGAGAATTTTTTCATGAGTATGTCCAGGGAGACTTTGGAGAAATTTGTGTAGGGGATGGTAAGTCTTGTCAGATTGTTGGCAAAGGCAAAGTGAAGCTGAAATTGCAGACAGGTGACACATGGGTGTTAAAGGAGGTCATGCATGTCCCAGTTCTGAAGCAGAATCTGATTTCTGTTAGAAGTTTTGGTGAAGAGGGTTGCACAGTAACTCTCACAGCGGACTCTTGGAAGGTTACCAAGGGTACACTTGTTATAGCTAGAGGTAAGAAAGTAGGTACGCTTTATCTATCTACTTGTTTTACTGATTCTCTTTCTGGGTTATCTACTTCAGCTATAGATTCAAAGATGTGGCTTGATAGGCTTGGTCACATAGATAAGAAGGAGATGCTGGTTCTTGAGTCAAAGAATATGCTTTCAGATTTGGAAGGCATGGATCGTGGTTTCGGTATGCAGAAGAAGAAGGTAAGGTTTCTTGAGGAATCCGATGTTAGTGACAAGAACGGGAAAGCCTTGGTTTTCAAGGAGAAAGTGACGGACAGAGTTCAGCACAAGGTGCAGAGGAATTCTGAGCAGAGCAAGGGTGATTTGGACAAGGTTTTGATCCAAAAAGAGCTCGCGGGAAAAAGTCAGGTCTCACAAGAAAAACACAAAGACCGACATCGGCAGGAAAACCGGCGTCGGCGTCCAGACAGGGACCGACGTCGGCTATGTGCAGCCCGACGTCGGTGACTCGGGGTAGACAGAGACCGGCGTCGGCCAGGGGAAACCGACGTCGGCAGGGAAGCAGTCGCAGGGAACCGACATCGGTCGGCTGTAGAGTGAGATGTGACCGGCATCGGTTACTGAGATGAATTTTGGGTGGACAGCGAGTTGTCATGGAGTCTCAAGCGCCTATATGGAGGACTGAAGGTGTAAGTAAGTTCTTAAATTCGTCATTTCCCTTCTTTACACTACTTGTTGCTCACTTATGGCATAGGACCAGGAAGTTATTGAAGAAGCAGAACAGGTAGATCCAGGAAACAGTGGGAGCTTGGCATGGATGAGGATGTGATTCCTTGGAGGAGAACCGAACAGGTGTTTTGGGTAGTGTTGCCAGCTGGAAGTATGCACTGAGAGACGAATGGATGTTGAGGATGAAGAAGAGCGGAAATGGATACGTGAGATGGAAGATCAGAGTATATGATCTTGTTTTAGCTGCAGGGCAATGGAGGTTTGATCATTGTGTTTCTCTTTACTAGGTTGGATAGTATTAGCTACACTATTCTATTTTCTGTATGATGTGCTTGTTGCAGGGTTACATATACAGGTATTACTGAACTAAAGGTAAAGCTAGTTCAGGTGTTTGTCATGGAGAATCTGGGAGCAGCAAGATTCTTTGGCATGAGTGTGTTCTAGAGACATGGAAGTCTTATTGACTTTGTTTCAGGATGATTGTGTGAAGCCGGTTAGCACGCTGATGGTAAGACAGTTCATAGAACAGGTGTCTTGATTCACATAGTGAGGTTGAGTGCATGGTATGTACTAAACCTGAGTTTTCCCAAGCAGTGGGAGTTGTCACAAGTTTGGAGTCAATCCGGGAGAGTAATACTGAAGGGCAGTTCAGTGGGACCAGCAGCAGGTGCACATGCTATGCAGGGTCAAGTTCTTTTTCTACATGGTTGTAGATGCGGATGTGGCAGGTAATTTGGATGACAGATTTTGCATCACAGATTTTGTGGTGGTTGGTCTTCAAGAGTGATCTTGAGGAGGGATACAAAGCCAAGGAAACAAACTAGACGGTGTACAGGTACAGGTACAGGTTGTAGCTGTTTATCTCCAAGTGGGAGATTGTTAGGTTGTGGAGCTAAAAGCTTCAACCTTTGCAAACTAGGAACTGAAGGTTGCTGAGTTCTACAGGAATCAGCGTCGGCAGCATGACCGACGTCGGCAGGATCCAGTGCAGAAGGCAACCGGCGATGGCAGGAAGTCGGCCGATGTCGGCAGAACCAGACCAGCAGGGACCGACGTCGGTCGCCTGTGTGTTCCTGAAGTGTTCGTTTCACGGACAGTTAGTTAAGTGAACGATGAGTTTGCATGTCAAGACCAGCCAGAGTCTTGGGCTACGAGGATAATTGTCTAAATTAAGAGTCTTAGTTATTGTTTGAGTTAGGGATCTATTTATAGACCCATTGGCATGTATTGTTTAAGGCATGAGATAGAAAGGAAGATTTCCTTCTAGTTGTAAGATCTATGAGTTGCAGGTTGTTGCAAGCTCATTGGTGATCTAGATGTAAGTTTGGTCTTTGAATTGCAGGTTGCAGGTTCATGAGAGATCAGCTTGAAGTGCTATTGAGTGCTTGATGTACCGGCAGGGTTATTACTGACTGGTTGGTGAGGTGAACACCAATTCTGTGTGTGAGTTGGTTGTTGGGACCGTTTTTGTGTAGGAGAGTGTGTGTGAGAAGAATTACTGTACACTTGAGGTGTGGCGAATCTCTGTAAGGTGAAAGAGTGTGGCGGCTCTTTGATGTATTCTTTTCTATAGTGTTAATACAAGATAGTGTATTGTCTCTCATATTCTGTGCTATTGGTGAATTCTAGTTACTTGTGTTTCTGGTTATTTCCGCATATTCAATTGCTTATATATTTGGTAATCATACTGTGCTCTTTCTGAGGAGCAAGATCCTAACCAGTGGAGTCAGAGCATGTTTGTTGTTCTAGATTCCTGACAATAATAACATGAAACATTTGAATTAAAATAATAACACGAATTTGAAGGTGATTAAAGGTATTATGAATGATTTAGGGGCATTTTTCCTCAAAATTTATCATTTAAAGACTCAAAACCTCTCTTTTAGGCAATATACACACCTTCACAAGGAGAATTGTCAATGAATATCATGAAGAATACCTTGTAACCTTCTTAAAATGCTTGAATGAGGATTTTATATGTCTTCAACACACCTTCAAAGCTTATAGTTTGTTTCATAGTTAAATATACCAAATATACTAGAAAATCTTAAGATGAGTCATCAACTGCCCTCTTTACCATCTTCATTAAGGCACTTTTAGATCATAAGACCACTTTAATTCCTTGTCAAAGACCTCCAAACATTCTCAAACATCATAATGACACTTGAAACAAATAGAAATAAGACTTGAAAATGAAAAACATTGAGACTTACTCCAGTCAACTGACAGTCAATGAACACTATGATGATCAAGCACATCACCTAAGGACCTAAGACATCTAGGAGGTATGGTTATCACAAATGAATTGAATGACATCTCTAAGACTGTTTGAATGACTTCAAGAAGAAAATAGGAGACATCATAACTCAAGATAATACCATGTAGAGGCTTAAATGGATGCCATTAAAAGTTTTTAGTTGTAAGGGTTGGAATTTGGCCTTGGTAGGCCAAATTGCCAACATTTTTGGTGACTCGTAGGGGTTGACTAGCTTGTTATCTAATGGAACCCACTAAAATTTCAAAATAATCACAATTTTGAAATAGAACATGTTTTGATGACTCTCATGGATTGCCAAACATATTTTGTACTTTAAGACACCTCTTGACTACAAGAAATAAAAAGACACAAATAAAAAAAACAAAAGGAACACAACTAAATTAAGAAGTAAATACACCTAACCTAAGAAAATCAACAAAACAAAAAGGTAATAGACTACTAATTGTGCTATCCATTTATTGAAATAAAACAAACAAACTAAAATATTGAACTTGAGATCAAACTATTTCCTCCAGGGTCAAATGGAAAACTTGATTGACTACTATGGCACCATGAAGTCTGATTTTCCACATCTTAATAGCTTTCACTTACAGCTAGGAACATTAACATGTTTATGGACTCTTGGGGAAGCAGTTGGTCAATCTGGTTCTATCTCTAGGTGCTTAGATTGTACATTTGAGTCTAGAACCAGGTAATAGTCCTTCCAAATTTGTTTACTTTAAAAAAATAATACTAATTCTACCTTAGTCATGGGATGTCAAAGGTCTACCATGTATTTGTTGATGCTTTCAATCTCAACAAACACTTCATCATTACTTCCATCATCTTGTGCCTACTCTTTTTGTAGATAAAACTTGAGTGGGTCATCAACTAATTGCTCTTCAACATGTTCCATAACAAGTATGAGTCCTTGAAGGGCTTTATATTCATTGTAAATGACCATGTATTGTTGTTAAAGGACATCATTATTATTTTGACACTCATCTTCATTGGTTGACCTGCACTTGTCTATGGTAACTAATGTAAGTTCTTGAGGGTTTTCATGATGGAGGATGACTACCATGTGACCAAAGAGTTCATGGAAACCATCTTCTTCTTATTTAACTAAAACCTCCTTCTCTTGTATCTCATATTGTACATGTAGCTCATCTTGCATCCCAACAACCTCTTGCAGCTCATCCTCTTTTGCATTATGAAAGATTAAATCATACTTATACTTGCCAACAAGTGTCCCAATGATGATTTACTCTTCACATTCACTCAAGTCACTCTCATCTTCTATCACCTCAATTGAATTTTCTTCATTTATATCAAAAAAGAGAGGCTCCTTCTCAAGAATTGGCATGGTAGACCATTTAAAATGCTCAAGAAGGTGAGATAAATCCAATGACGCTGCCATGGATACTTTATCATGTTCATTGGGATGCTCAACTTTGACAACCATCACTTCCTCTCTCTATTTCATATGTCCTTGAATAGACTTCCATGAGGGGAAGGCCTTGGGCTATTGAGGAGGGAGGGGTGGGGGTTTAATGATCTCATGCTTGTCTTCCACTTCAACATTTAGGCTTATAATTGACTACTCTTCTCTCTCTCTTGACTATTGTACTTATTTTTGAGTCATAAACTTAGGTTTAGGGAATTCTTCTTTTGCACTTGCTATAGCCTTGGACATGATTGGAGGAACCTCCTACTAGGATGGAGTTAATTTTACAACTGCCACTAAAAGGTATAGGATTTGGTTTGCAAGCTCCACTTATTTAGCAAGGTGGGCCTCAAAGTCTAACACCATCTCATTAGAGATCCCCCATACTAATTATAAGATGAAGGCCCTTGCATAATTTTCTATGAAACATGTGATTTAGCCTTCTCAAGACACATGTATTCCACCTTTTTTTGTCTATCTTAGATAAAATTCCAAGTAGAAAAAGTTGGAAAGGTTTGAGAATAATTTTGAGGGTTGTGACACACATTTTTTTGAAACTCTTGAAGGGAAAAGGGAAGTTCAATTAAGGACTAATGTGGAATGAAGGAGGGAACATATTGTTGGTAGGATTGGACTTGTTGTCTCTCATGGACTGTCAACTTCTCTTCAATGCCTTCAACTAAACCACCTATGTCAAGCATATCACCACTAACTTTTGAATGGCCTTGTATTATTAAATATACCCACTCTACCTTATCTTGTTACAATGAAGCTCTCATGTTCTCAATCTCATGCTCTCAATCTCATGCCTAGGGATCTCCTATCCATAGCTCTTTCATGTGTCAATGCTCACCATGTGTTTTTCATATCTAAATAAGGTTTGTTTAAATCTTGATATAGATTATTTTGGAACTTCATTGAGATGATCAAGCATGTCAATAGATTGCCATGATTGATAAAAATTAGAAACATGCTACAAAAGAGGTGAATGAAGTTCACAAGGAGGGATAAAGTAGTGTCCTTGATATTAAAAAGGATTATAGGCCTGATAAGGGCTCTCATATTGTTGATTATGGTGAATACAGGGATGATAAGGTTTATAATGAGATGGATAGGGATCATAATGGAATAGGAATGGATCATATGGGTGTTGATAAAGAGGTATGTGACATATTTTTCCCCATATGCAGCCATAGCTAACCATAAGACAACTAAAAATCAATGAACTATGAATAAAAATCCTCTTTACCTTAGAGATTATGACCATATGAATGGTTAAAACTATTTTTGAAGATAAGGATGCTGCAAATGAATACTCTAATGGCTGGATTTGTGTCCCACTGAGTGTGTCATAACTATTAACAACCCAAGTTGTACCTTATTAAAATAGATTGCTTAGTTCTCCTTCAAACTTGGACTAATATTGGATTGGTCTATAGGTTATGGGTTACCTATAACTAGACCAAACTTATAGATTATGAGGATATCTCCTCTGATGTATCACTTGTGCTTAGTTTAATAAAACCTACTTTAATTGAGGGTGAAAAAAGTTTAAAAGATAACATAAAGGGAAAACCTATACTAATCATGGTGATGTACCAATACTTTCATCCTCTCAAATTGAAATCATAATAACACTAATGAACTAATCATGTACTAAGATATTATCTCTAAGGATTCATATGCAAAAATGTATTACATGGAGGTTATGGTGAGTAGCTTTAACTTGGAGGTGATGGATGAGAGGTCTGCTTTGAGACACTTCCAACTAGATTACAATTAAAATCTAATCACCAACCTTTGACACTTCATATAACCTATAAGACAACTCAAAAACATATATATGTGGCAAGGAAATGTTAAGGGAAGATTCTTACTACTTATACACATCTAAACAAGTTTATACACACTATGAATCAATCATAGAGAAGTTGCAATGGTCCATTTTATTAATCCAAGAGGTTACAAAGTTCAATCTTGGTAGATTTTCCTAATTCACAAGAGAGGGATACTTTTACAAATCCTAAAAGCATGAATATATAAAAAATGGGGAGAGAAGAAGTAGGAGAATGGCGTAGAAGAGAGGAGAAAAGGTCATCAATCACTATCATTAACTCATACATCACTTTAGTTATAAAAAGTACAAACAACCCTCAAGAAGTCTCTCCATGATTGATGATATTACATGATCATTGAATGAGTTTTTGGGCATTAAAAATAAGTTGGAGGATGTGTTTGACCTATTAAATCTCATTTTAAATCATGATATGCCTCTATCTTGTCAAATAACTCCAGTACTGGCATTAAAGGACCAATTATGCATGGAATTTACACTTAAAGACTAGTTATATGGCATGATTAATCTTCATGATTAGTAATTCATGGATTTCCATTCTACATTAACTCACTTCATCAATTCTCTGTCATTCTTCATCTTCACTTATTGACCAATTAGGTCTACTAGGCCAATTAGACCTAATAACCTAACTGCTTGCATTTTATGGCTATGAATATCGACATGAAACTTTGAAAACCTATGAACAAGTGAGTTTTATACCTAAATCAATTACTCAAATCAAAACATTGGTCCTCTTGGGAAAGAAACACTTACAAACTTATGAAATTAGGTGACTAGGTCACCTTGTCCTTCATGCCTACAGACTGGTTGATTAAAAGAGAGTTTTAAAGGCACCTACATTAAATTTTTTGGACATTCAATGCCTTGAGAAGGTAAAATAAGTGTCAAAATTCATTCTCCAATGATTGACATCTTCTTAAACTACCTTGTACCTCTTTTTTGCACTTTTTCATCAAAAAACGCTATTTTTTTATAAGTCTGTATAGTTCCATACAACAAGGTACCATGGTCAAAAACCTCTCTAAGTGTACTTAATGTTTCAAGTGTTTATTAAGTGATTCATGGTGTTTGGGTGCAATAATCTTCACATTTCTCAAAATTGGCCTGTAGTAGGGTTTAGGGAGGGTTTTAAAGGTCCACCATCTTAACAATGGTTCATAAAGTATGGACATCTAAACTAGAAATTATTTCCATGGATATTCATTCCATAGACCCATTTAATTTTTTTTTTAATCTTGGATTCCCTTGCAAAGAGTGTGTCAAGATACGTACATAGGGAAGTTGACCATGAGCTCTTTACATGCATTCTAGACCTATTTATAGTCTTAGTAATGGTTTATAAAAATCATCTTCTCAATAAAACTCAATATTCCATGGATTTAAAGTGTGATAGGGTGTCCAACTCCTAATATAATTTGTCTCAAGTCTTCTTATGGTGAGGGATCAAAGCTCTTGATTAGGCAACTTGAATTGACTGCTAAGGGTTGAGTGGTTCAAGTTATTTATTGAGACTAAAACTGACCTTTCCTCTATTTTTACCTAATTTAAATCATTTTTATAATACATATATCATCCACTTACACATTATCATGATGTTATATTTTTTTATGATAATCTAAAAGTGTATTCATGGTGGTGTGAGATATCTAAGCTTCAAGACTAGTTTTAGGCCTAATTAACCCTTACTAAATTTTGAGGTTCAAGGTAACTATAGGTGATATGAGGGGTTAAAAATCATCATATAATCTTATTTTAATTTTTTTCCAACCTTCTACAACTATCTTTGGCTACTAAAACCTCAACCTTGTTCCATTCTTTCATAAGACTACATGTAGGATTGCACTGCCAATTTGTGTGTTTGGGGTTTTGAGGTTGAGAGGTTCCTCCTCATTCAAAGACATATTTGGAGTTTTAACTACTAAAACACATTTCAAAGTTCAAAAAACCCTCAAATTTAAACTATACTTCAACTCTATCCCTGCATATTTCATACAATCAGCTTAGGGTTTGGGATTCATTAGGCCTGAACAACCCTAAGATTGAGTTTGATGTTTTAAGACTTTAATTGAGGTCATCACAGCTTGAAAAAATAAATAAATCCCTATCACTAATACATAATTTGTTCTTAGCCTTTGAACAACATAAAACTATACAGATAACTCCAAACTCCATGTTTAGTCATGTTTTAGGTCTCTGCTCTTAACTAGCCCTTAAGGGCATGTTATCTTGAAAGTTTAGTGTCACATACTCAGAGAGTATATTAGAACACCATAATTTATTATTAATATCTAAAAACCTTTTATGCATTTTAAGCTCCCTATCTACTCTTCAAGCCTTCAATTTGTTCACTTGGTCTCCAATGATTGTCAATGGACTAGGAGAGCTTTATGATAGAACAATGAGTGTTTCCACTATTAGTATGACCCTTGGTATATCATAAGAATATTTATACACTCATAATTAATATTTTTACCAATTTAAAATCTTAATTACAATTGAAAAGGCTTCAAAACCTCAAATTCTCTCAAAAGTACCTATGGCATTGACAATGTGTATTTGACTATGTGTGTAGATGCATGTTGACTATGTCTCTTAGGTCTATTGGGATTTATCATTAAATATTAACTCTATAAATCCTTTAAATTTTTTTTTATATTATTCTTATATGTTTCACATCTCTCAAACACTCTTTCTCTTATATCCTTACTAGGTTCAAGACTAATTATTTTCTTAGTCACCTGTAGGTGTCTTCATTAGAGATAGGATTGTGTTCTTAGACTTGAGAGCTCTATGTCAAATTCATTCAATGGAATTATTAAATAGGTATTAGTCTCAAAATTTTAAGGTATCCTTCATGTAACCTTGTCTCTTACCTTGCACTTGTAGGTGTCTTTGAGAAAAGTTGATTGTGTGTTTTGGAAGGGTTGAGACCTCACTGTCAACCTGCTTCAAAGCATTGAACTTGCTTAGAGTGCTTATCAGGTTCAAGATATCTTCATGCTTTATATATCACAATTTCACCTCCAATTCAATACATAAGATTGAGTTTTGCTCTCTTAGCTATATACTTCCATTATGCTAGTTGTATCCTCTCTTGAGGTATTTCTTGATGTAGAGAAGCCTTGAACTTGTATTCCATTGAGTTACCTCATTGAGGATATTAAACTCATACTAGTCATGCATTTGGTCTCTCAATTATATTTCAATAACTTAGATATATCTCAAGATAGCCAATGTACTTATTGGCTATAGATATGATTTGTAGCTTATAGGTATCTTATGAGACACTAAGTGTAAATTCTTTGGCTACCTCATTCGATTAAGATTTTAAATAAGTACCAAATATGGATAAATAACCCTTAAATATATTCTAAATCTCACTTATGCATCTATGCCATGATCTAACCTTCATAGTGACTGTGTACTGTACCTTCATGATAGTTGTAGGTGATTATGTGGGGTTTTTTTATATGGACAGAGCTAGAGTTAAACCTTGATAAGGTCACAAAAGATTATTGATGAACCTCTCATCCATTCATTGTGACTGATGGAAATAGTTAAAAGAAGGTCCTTCAATGATATATCCTTTAGTTTCTTCCATGCATCACTTTATGAAGTATATTATTGACTGTACTTACCTTGGTTATAGGTGGAGATTGACCTCTTAAGTAGGATTTTAAGGTTTGTATACTTACTTTCATGACCATGATGGTCCCAACACTCCTGACTCCTCGTTGAAATTGGATCCATGAGGTGAATGTGAATAAATAATTAGTGATATGTGTATGGATGATGGGATACATGAAACTAAGAATGAAGTGGAATGATATGGTTATAGCCATGGTGAAATGGTAGTGATAAGGACTGTGAAAGTGAATAGAAGCATAGGAGTGAAAATGGAACATAAATCCAATGTCAAGATAGTCATGAAGACCATTAGGGAAGCATAAGCATATATATCAATATAATATACCATTTTAGAGGCTTTTGCACTAGTATACACTATAAAAAATGAAACCTATGAATCACCAAAATACATTAACAAATGCTAAGTTTCCTTAACCTTTGCTAAATTGGGACTATGAAGATGTTTGAGGGTGATTGAGGGTGATTCAACCATGATACCTTGAGGAATCTTTGAAACACTTGAATTAAGTAACCTTACCATTATTGAAACACTATAAACCAAGTCTTAAAGATTTTTGATATTTTTGGATCCCTCATGAATCGTACAACCATCCTTAATTTACTTACAAACTGCAAATTAATAGTTTATAGTTTATTCATATCTATATAACCTAACACATGTGGAATGAAGTTGAATAATGCCATGTAAAGGTGGTTCAAACTCCTCACAAGCTCCTTAAATTTCCATTTTTTGGTCACTATGCTCAAGAGAGGAGAAAACTTAGAAAATTGGTTTCCTGCTTGAATGAAGAAGCCATTGTGAATGCCTTAACTTGTAAAGGATTATTAATAAAGGAGAGACAACCAAATTTAAGACAAATTCCCAAAGATGGAATCTCTCTAAGACTTCTTCCTTTACCCAAAATTCTAGATCTTGATATTCTCTCTCATGGTCGTACAATCTGTAAACCTAAAGGTCTCTCTTGAGCTACAAAGAAACTAGTTGGTGTTTGGGAATCAATTTTGAGCATTTATGAGATAATTTTACCATGATTCTTCTCTAAAACACCTATAATGAGTCCATCTTCAAATTTTTGACCTCTATTGTATGGAAAAGTCTGTTCAAATATGTAATACCTACATGAAACACATGATAATACCCTTTCTTTTGCATTTCTTCCATACTTTAAGATTTTAACTGCCAATTTAGGGTAACATAAGGAAAAGTATGAGTCAAAAATGAGATTAGAACAAGTAATAAGTCTTTTATGATCAAAATGGGTGCATATTCCACATGTGGGAGCTCTTTGGAGGACAAACTATGCTTTAGACTTATAGAGGAGACATTTTTAGAGCATGAGACATTGGAATTAAAGAAATGACATGACTATGAAGGTGATTATAGGTATTTTGAATGACATAGGGGCCTTTTGACTCAAAATTTATCATTTAAAGACTAAAAACCTCTCTTTTAGGCAATATACACACCTTCACAATGAGAAAATTCAATGAATATCATGAAGAATACCTTATAACCTTATTAAAAGGATTTAATGAGGATTTTATATATATTCAACACACCTTCAAATCTTATAGTTCATTTCATACTTGAATATACCAAATATACTAGAGAATCTCAAGATGAGTCATCAACTACCCTCTTTACCATCTTCATTAAGGCACTTTTAGATCATAAGACCACTTCAATTCCTTGTCAAAGACCTCCAAAAATTCTCAAACATCATAATGACACTTGACACCAATTGAAATGAGACATGAAAATGACAAAACATTGAGACTGTTGGGATATGAATAACCGGAAGCACACAATTGGTTACCAATACAAGCAACTTAATATGCGGAATTACCTAGAATCAACAAGTAACTAGAATCCAAAAATAACACAAGATATGAGAGATAATACACAACTTGTATTAAAACTCTTGCAGAAAAGAATACAATAAAGAAGATGCCACTTCTTCTCCACCACCTCTTCAGAGGCTTCCCACACCTCAAGTGAACAGTAATTCTCTCCTCAAAGCTCTCTCTCTTAGGTCCCAACACCCAACTCAAACACTGAGTTGGTGTTCACCTTATACCTATGCTCCACGCACACCACAAGTGCTCCACGCACTCCACAAGTACTCAACGTACTCCAAGTAGATCTCCCCTACACCTGCAACAACCTGCACCTCAATAGACCTTACTTATGGAAGGATCTTCCTTGCCTTCCTCCTTACTCTGAGTACACACCTGTACTCCAAGTAGATCTCTCTTGATACTATTCCCTGTTGTGTTGATGTCCTCTCTGATCTTTCACCCCTGCAAATCAATCTGGTTCTGCACACCTGTGAACCTTGACCTTGCACACACATACACTTGCATATCAATGATCTTACTTACCATGTAGATCTCTTATAGAAGCCATGCTCACCTAATGACCAAGATCATACACTCCTGAAGAACCCTACTGATTCTCCAATCCAGCACCCACCTTGGTACTATGGCACTAGGAGGAACACACCATTGCTCACCTCACACACAGAAGGAGCTTATAATAATGCTCTCTTACTCTCTAGCACAAGTTTACAATACAACCATGAGTCTATTATATAGATCTCATCTAAACAATAATTAGACACCTAATACAATAATTAGATCTGCAGCTCTCAGTCTAAAATTAGCTCTCAACATGCAAACACTTGGTTCATTAGCTAACTACCCATAAAACACTCCAGCTCGAACCACACAGGTGACCGACATCGGTCCCTGTCTATTTGGGGGTCACCGACGTCGATTTCCTTCTGGTCTAATCCTGTCAACGTCGATTGGCCTGACTGATGCTGGTGTCTGAGACGCTCTACAACCCTTCTGCAACCTCCTCCATGTCTGCATCAGTGAAGCTTTTAGCTCCACAACCTAACAATCTCCCAATTGGAGATAAAAATTTGCACTATACCTGTACCTGTACCCCATCTAATCTATTCCCTGGCTTGTATCCCTCTTCAAGATCAATCTTGAAGACAACCCACCACACAACCTGTGGTGTACCTCCTGTCATCCGAGTACCCTGCCGCATCCAAACCTACAATCCCATGTAGTGAAGTATTGACCTTGAATATCATGAATCCTTGCTGTTGGTCCCTCTCAAATACCTGAGAACCCACTTCCCTGAATTGGCTCCTAACTCTCTAACAACACCCACTGCTTAGGCAAACTCAGGTCTACCAAACCTCATGTGATTTTGGAAACTAAACTATCCAGCGCTTAGTGTGCTCTGGCTCTGCATCCTGCATAATGAACCTCGCCAACACTTGATTCACATCAACTCCCACTGGAGACAAAATCATCCTGTGATCTCCCATGTCTCCCATGCCAAAGAATTTCATTGCTCTAAATTCTTCATAGCAAACCACTGAACTAATCTTACCCTTAGCTCAGCAAAACCCTATATGTACAATCCTGCTAGCTAGCATACTATCCACATACAGCAACAGAATGATGTTGCAATCACCATCCCCCTGGTAAGTCAAACCATAGTAGTTACCCTGACATTGACTAAAGTCATGCTTTGTCATCCACCTATCAAAACCTGTACCACTGTCCTGTAGCTCCCTCAAGACCATATGCCTGGCCTTTCGTCTCACGTGTCCGTTCTCTCTATTCTTTAACTAAGGTATCCATTCGTCTCTGTGCTATCATCCGACTAGCAACCCTACCAAATCTCTGCTTGGTTCTGCATCATATACCTACCACGCTCTCACTGTTTCCTGGATCCTTCTTGCTCTACAGTCAGCAACTAGTATAAAGAAGAGGAACAATGAATTTGAGGCCTACTTACATCTTCAGTCCTCCATATGGGTGTTTGAGACTCCTTGACAGCTTACTATCCACCCAAAATTTGTTACAGTGACTGACCTCGGTCACCACACAGTCTGCATCCGATCGACATCGATTCCCATGCGCCTATCCCTGACTACCAACCTGTCAACGTCGGTGTCCTCTTTCTGCCAATGTCGGTCCTTGTAACCGACATCAGTCTTACCTACTATCGACATCAATTTTCCTACCGACGTCGGTCCCTGTGTTTCCTGTGAGTGATGAATTTTTACCCGTGAGCTCCTTTGAATCAATCCCCATGTCCAAACTGCCCTACTTAGAAGTATTTAGCCCCATCCACTGGTCTCTGTCTGCCATCTCATCCATAAACACCAAGGCTTTCCAGTTCTTAAGCTTGTCAAATATACCTGTCTTCCGCTTAAGAACATGCATCTCCTTCCTGCTCATGTGACCAAGCCTATGAAGCCACGTCTCAGCAATAGAAGAAGAATCAGTAATATAAACAAGTAGATAAAGAGTACCTATTTTCTTACCACCAGCTAATTAAAGTGCATCCATTGTGAGAGTTCTTGTGCATCTCTCAACACCCAACCTTTCTAAAGAAATTAGCCATATCTCCAAACCTGGGACCTGCATGACCTCCTTCAACACCCATGTGTTGGCCGCCTGCAATTTCAGCTTCACTTCCCCTTTGCCAATTCTTTGGCAAGGCTCACCAGCTCCTCTCCCTGGGGCTACATGGAAAGAGGCAACCAAATCTGTTATCCAAATTCAACTTTATCCAGAGCATCCTGTGCAACAACACCTACAACATCTGCTTCTTCATGCTGATCTGCTACCAACCAACAATCTCTTTTTACCTGCTCTTTCTTTCCATAAGATCGTAAGTGACCATCTATGCTTTTCAACTCTTCCATTCTTAGCTTACTTTGATCTATCATTGCTCTACTCCCACTCAATCAGAAACCCTTGAGAGTGACCTATAACCAAACACAAAATCGCTTCCTGCAACCTTAGCTCTGATACCACGTGTTGGGATATGAATAACCAAAAGCACACAATTGATTACCAAATACAAGCAACTTAATATGCGGAATTACCCAGAATCAACAAGTAACTAGAATCCAGAAATAACACAAGATATGAGAGACAATACATAACTTGTATTAAAACTCTTGCAGAAAAGAATACAATAAAGAAGATGCCACTTCTTCTCCACCACCTCTTCAGAGGCTTCCCACACCTCAAGTGAACAATAATTCTCTCCTCAAAGCTCTCTCTCTTAGGTCCCAACACCCAACTCAAACACTGAGTTGGTGTTCACCTTATACCTATACTCCACGCACACCACAAGTGCTCCACGCACTCCACAAGTACTCAATGTACTCCAAGTAGATCTCCCCTAAACCTACAACAACCTGCACCTCAATAGACCTTACTTATGGAAGGATCTTCCTTGCCTTCCTCCTTGCTCTGAGTACACACCTGCACTCCAAGTAGATCTCTCCTGATACTGTTCCCTGTTGTGTTGCTGTCCTCTCTGATCTTGCACCCCTACAAATCAATCTGGTTCTGCACACCTATGAACCTTGACCTTGCACACACATACACTTGCATATCAATGATCTTACTTACCATGTAGATCTCCTATAGAAGCCATGCTCACTTGATGACCAAGATCATACACTCCTAAAGAACCCTGTTGATTATCCAATCCAGCACCCACCTTGGTACTGTGGCACTAGGAGGAACACACCATTACTCACCTCACACATAGAAGGAGCTTATAATAATGCTCTCTTACTCTCTAGCACAAGTTTACAATACAACCATGAGTCTATTATATAGATCTCATTCAAACAATAATTAGACACCTAATACAATAATTAGATCTGCAGCTCTCAGTCTAAAATTAGCTCTCAACATGCAAACACTTGGTTCGTTAGCTAACTACCCATAAAACACTCCAGCTTGAACCACACAGGTGACCGACGTCAGCCCTTGTCTGTCTGGGGGTCGCCAACGCTGACCGACTACTGACCGATGTCGGTTGCCTTCTAGTCTAATCCTGCCGACGTTGGTTGGCCTGACCGACGCCGGCATCTGAGATGCTCTGCAACCCTTCTAAAACCTCCTCCATGTCTACATCAGTGAAGCTTTTAGCTCCACAACCTAACAGAGACTTAATCCATTTAGCTAACAATCAATGAACACTATGATGATCAAGCACATCACCTAAAGACCTAAAACATCTAGGAGATATGGTGATCATAAACAGACTTAATGACATCTCTAAGAGTGTTTGAATGACTTTAAGAATCAAATAGGAATCATCATGACTTAGGATAGTACCATGTATAGGATTAAATAGATGTCATGAAATGTTTTCAGTTATAGGGGTTGTCATTTGGCCTTGGCAAGCCAAATTGCCAACATAAAGAGCATAGACAACTTGAACTAGGGATACATAAGTGATTTAAACTTTTTATGATTCTCAATATCACTCTATGGTGTAATATAAAAGCATATACAATTTAGACCACACACAAACAAACAACACTAATAGAAAATAAAGGATTAATTGATTAATATTTGTTTGATTTCTAAGTCTTCTTTCAACTTGGTTGAATACAAAAGTTTTAGTAGTTTTAAGTAAGATAAGAGCATATACAAGTTAGACCACACAAAAACAAACAACACGAATAGAAAATAAAGGATTAATTGATTAATATTGATTTTTAAGTCTTGTTTCAACTTGGTTGCATACAAAAGCATTAGTAGTTTTAGATGTTTATGGCTTCCTCCTACGATACTTGTTACATAAAAGGGTTAGTATGATGCAAAACAATAATATAAATCTTGAATGTTATAAAATTAGAGATATGTAATGCATAAACATGAAAAATGTGCTTTAGAAATAAAAAAGTCACAACCTAATGCAAGATTGACATTATTAGATAAAAAATGCCACTATTAGAAACAAAAATGCCACTAGTGAAAAAATACCACTATCGAATGTATAAATTCCACACAATGATAAAAACACCACAAGATATTTTATAAATGACAAAACCTATAGGAACACAGACAAAAAGCAAAAACACCACCATCGAGTGCAAAAATGCCACTATGGAGTGCAGAAAATTTAATATATATAACAAAAAACATAATTATGTATAAAAATGAAATTTTGATGCAAAAATGAAATAAATTGATGAACAAAAGGTTAAAAGTTAACAAAAATGATATAAATATGAATCAAATCCATCCTAATAGTAATAACAATTAATATACCTCTTAAAAATCTATAAATATAATCAGATGGAGTGTCCCATTGAGTGTGCAAGAAATGTATACAAGCAATTTAAATCTTGAAAGAAACAACAATAAACTAGTTCATATTATAAATCAAACACAACCTCAAATTGAATAAGGAAAGAGAGAAACAATAACTACACTTATCAAGTGAATATCTCCCTTGTCGAATGTATTTACTCATGATTTGATGGATTGTAGTTGCTCAAAGGACCTACAATATTTTAACATGTACTTATGAAGAATGATTGTTCGATTGCAAATATGACCAAGATTTTAAAATTTTGTCCAAGATTTGAAAATGGAGGATGAAGGGTGATTTTATATATTTTTGGATGGGAGGATGAATGGCTGAAATTAACTTGATTTATTTGGGAAATTTAAGTTGGGATGGATGAGGTTAACTAATTTTATGTAAGGATTATATCCTTTGATGTGATTTAAGAATGATTTGATTTATTTTTTATTTACTTGACATTTTTTTTAGATGTGCAAGCATAAATCAATGAGTTAAATGATTGCATGGATTTAGTTAGGAATATTTAATTAGCTAATTATCCATGGGGTGTAATTAATATTTGATTAACTAATTAATAGTGATTCATGGAGTGATGTAGTGGGATTAAATAGCTTTAATTAATTTACATAATTACTTACCGTAGTGGAGTTAGTATGAGATAGTTAGGATGCATTGATGATATAATTAGGGTGGAAAAGTTAAGGTGATTACACTTAGATTCATCTATATGATGTACATGTATTCCTTTAGATTGCACATCTATTTATAATAATTGAGCACCACCAATTCCTCTATTGCCATTATCCAAATGTTCATAAGGGGATTCAAATGGGTGGTGTCTTATCTTTGCACATCTAAAACATGTTCCTCCTAATCTTCCACCTATACCTCTTCCTTTGCCACCTTTTATAAAAGATGATCTTCCTATTTCTTAAGATATTTATGTAGTGCTTATGTCATAATTTCTCTTATCGATCGATTATTCTATATTTCCATCGGCCTTTACTTTGCCTCTCATAATAAATTTTCTATGTGACAACTTACATTTTTATCTTAGCACATACTTATATGCTTCCTCCACTATTTATAATCTTGGTCTATTTATCTCATCTTGAATAACCCATTACGGTACGTTAATGTACCACACTACCTTTTATTATCTATCTTGCTATGACCTTCCTAGATAATGATCTTATAAATTTTCTTTGTATACTTGTTGTCATTTGAATCATGCACCTGTGGATAACTTACTGCATGGGGGTGATTAAAGATGGGCATAAAACATGATCATTTGGCACAGGGTGTGAATGTGATTGGCATAAGGTGCATGTGTATTTGAGCTTACCAATGTGCATAAATGATCTGGTGCTCATCACAACAATGCAAACATCCCTAAGGCATTGGAATCTTACGCTCCTTGGGATGAACCTTCTGATAAGAATGCCTTCCTTATAATCTAAGTGCACCTAATTTAACACCAATGCGTTGACCTACAAATAGTAGAAATGAAATCTATGATTAATGCTAAACCTAATATTTTAAAGGGAAAATTGGATAAAGGGTAAGAGGTTTTTTGAAAGGGGAAATGGTGATGTGCCAAGACTATAACAAACACCTCATCTGCTTGATGACATAATAAAATGAAGGAACTAAAATCCATAGCCTTCAAACCAGATACGCACTGCATAAATGTTTCACACAAAGGTATGGGACCACAATGTAGTGTTAGGATGGATGATAAATAGTCCACAGATAATACCTATTCAGACCCATTTATATACACTGTGAAACCTATAGAGGATTCTAATTCTATGTGGAGGTGTGAAGGGAGGATGAAAATGATATGGACAAACATCCACAAATAAAGATCAACAACCATTAGTGCACACAAAACACAGAGAATGAAAGAATGCTAATTTAGTTCTTATTAATTTCAAGGCCTAAGTAATAAAGGGGCTCATGGAGGTCAAATTTTGGAAGCATTACAGTGTCTATAAATGTTGACATTTTTTTCATGGATGACCCAAGCTTTTATAGGCAATCGAAAGCCTGTGGGTCATTGATTCAAATCACCCACTATTGGAGAAGTTAAAAATTTTAATGATGATTGGGAAAGTGGTCAAGGTTATGATTGAAATGGATGGGCACCCATGCTCAATCATGGCATGCATGAATGGGGTGGCTCAACTACTCTGATCTCCTTGGGATTGCCTTTGGCCATGTCTACATAGCTATCTACCATGCCTCTTTAAGGATGTAGTCGTATTTGGTGCCCTCCTGCTCCTCATATGCATGCCACCATATTGACTTATCCTAATTATACCATTCTTTCCACCCACTTTGTGAGTTGTAGTTGAGCCATTATGAAAATCTCACTTTTAATGGTTTTGATGATCAAATGGGCCATCCAATTAAGTTGGTGACATAATGATGTGGTACTATTCCATTCACTAGCTCCTTTATTACTTGGTTATATCACCCCTTTAACCTATTGAGATTTGGTCATAGTCTATGGCCTCCACATGTCATCTCCCTATTCACTTTGGATTTTTCACTGTACGCCTACTAGTTGGGCCATGGGGTAACTTCTCACTCTTTTGTTATTCGGTTGAGGCTCCAAATGCAATGTTGACTTTCCCTTCTATAATGAAGCAAGATTTCACCACATGGAATCATCTTGCTATCTTGATATCTCAGAGCCTTTGAACTTGTTTAAATGGTTTTGGGATGTTAG
Source organism: Torreya grandis (assembly GCA_037957365.1). Classification (NCBI taxonomy): domain Eukaryota; kingdom Viridiplantae; phylum Streptophyta; class Pinopsida; order Cupressales; family Taxaceae; genus Torreya; species Torreya grandis. The sequence goes on from JARHVA010002162.1 coordinate 2,325,548, forward strand.
TTTCTTAGGATTGTGACACATGAAAACATCCTGCTAACCCACTACTTTGCTGACCATTAGATCCATCAAGTAACTTTTTGAAAATCAATTAGGTGTTAAAAGGCATTTTGAAAGGGCTCAATACCATCAAGGAATCAACATGGGAATCGATTAAAGATATAAACCTTCATGAATTTTACTTCTTTGTGACGTTTTCCCTAAATACCTAAGTCTTCATGAATTTTGTTGAAGCCTTAGTCTTTCAAAACTTTTGTTCAGAACAAATTTTTGACTAGCTGCACAATATTTATTTCTAAGGGGGAAAAGACTTAGATAATTTATATGAAGTCTTTGGGCATGGTGTGGATTTTCTTTGTAAAAAATCTTTGACTCGTATCTTAACAAGAAATGTGAAGACCATTTATTTGATGCAAAATGTGAAGGCCAACTTTGAAAACTTACTAAGTCTTTTAATTTTCTAAATTATCCCCTTTATTCCAACCCTAATTGATCTTTGAAAAGACTTCATTGTTGAACCTAAAACCTTAAACTAAAATTGGATGTTGCTCTTCCATCATGACCAAAAAATGTCAACATTCTGGCGACCTTTATAGGCTATTTGCCTACTAAGCAAGAATCTAGTAGATTTTGAAGCAATTCATTGGGCATGGAGTCATAGAAACACTCACAACTTCTCATATTTTGAGAGTGCAAGATAATTGTAACTTGCTTGGCCTACCATTGAATATCTGAATTGAGAAATGCCTTACAATAAAATAGAGAAAGTAAAGAATAAGAACAAGCATGGCAAAGCAATTAAGAGAAATAAGAATAAGTAGACTATTATGCTGCAATAGTTAGAGAAAATAAAATTATGAACAAATATACTCTAATATATACAAGATAGAACATAGGGCCTCAGAACACCTAGATCAAAAGAAAATCCTCTTAGATCTTCCCTATTAAATTCAAGCATATTATTGAGTGAAAGGCATAGGCATGCAAATACTTGTTCTTTAAGGCAACTTTATGCCCTTTCAATTGGTTTTGAGGGAATCTCCATGGTGATAAACAGTCGCTCAAATTTATTATCATTGAGAAATGAGTGAAGATTTTGGTCATACAATTTCCCATTAAAGACAAATATCTTAGTAACATATATGGGATATTTTAGAAGCTTGTGAGCACTTGGATATGTGACTTGCTCATTATAAGCTCTTTACCACTCTGGTGTCTCATTTAAGGTATTCGGGAGACTCTTCAATTTAAGGGGTTACTCTACCTTCACATGGGTGTCCCTAAGCATATTGATTTGAGTTTCATCTACCATGACCCCCTTGGTATTATACCCTTAAGAACTATAGGTTTGGTGAGAACCTCAAAACTAAATGAGCTTGGAGTACTACCACCATAAATCTTTATCTCCTTAGAGTTCTTTAAGGCTTGGTAGGGTTGAGTCCTTATCATGTTTACAATCATCGCACACCTCTATGTCCTCTTCACCCAAATATATCGCATTGAAATCATTTTCTTGCTAATCTAGGACATAATAATTTTATATGTCCTCTTTTTGCTTTATGATATTTGGCATAGGTGCATATTCATCATATATGCAATAGGCTTCCAACATTACACTTGTGTTCAAATGCATACCTCTGAAGTTTGACTCTTCCTAATTTAAGAGCAGGGGCTCACTTTGCACTCATGGTTGCAATTGATCCTGCACTTTGGCCTATTCAAGGGTAGGTTCCACTTAACACCTACCTTAAAATGTTATGCATTAAACCATGTTACTTTTCACAAGCATAACACCTTTTTAGGTGTTGGTAGATTTGAAAGTTAGTATATTGGGTGGCTTAGTAAATGCAAGTTGAGGTTGAGATTATGTGTCACATTGGAAGGGTCAACTAAATATTTTAAATGATTAGATATGATATGCTTATTGCTTATTAGGAGTTACCAACTCATTTTCAAGGCTCTACAAGAGGCACTTGATGTCATGTAACTCTTCGAAGGAACAACAATAGTTGGTTGGCTGATTGAGAGTGAAAGAGGCATGAAAGTGGTCTAGAAGGGTGTGGGTGTTATAAGTAAAGTCATGGTTGAGGTTGAGATTATGTGTCACATTGGAAGGGTCACCTAAATATTTGAAATGATTATATATGTTATGCTTATTTCTTATTAGGAGTTACCAACTCATTTTCAAGGCTCTACAAGAGGCACTTGATGTCATGTAACTCTTCGAAGGAACAACAAGAGTTGGTTGGCTGATTGAGAGTGAAAGAGGCATGAAAGTGGTCTATAAGGGTGTGGGTGTTATAAGTAAATTCATGAGAAGTCTAGGCATAAATTTAACTACTTGAATCAAATAATTCTCTACCTTCATAGTGAGCTCATAGGCATCGAACAATGTGAATCCTCCAATTGTTTGGATAATGATCTCAAGATCATAGTCAAACATCTTTAGGAAGTATAAAAATGGTAAATAAATAGAGATCTTAACCAATGGAGAGATCCGATCCCAAGTTCTCTAAAACCTTATACTAATTTTTTTTAAATCTCATGAGATTCCTACTTGATAGTGGTGAGCTAATTGATGGACAAATTGTCACTTTTGTTTACAAAGTATCTGCAAAAATACTCATCAAGCTCATCCCATCTTCAAATTGAACTAGGTCTCAATATTCTATACCACCATAGGGCCTTGAATTTGAATGATTAAGTGGGAAGTCTCATGGACACATTGTCTTTAACCACATGGTGAAATGCACACATATGGGTTATGTCCTTGATGTGCTCAATGATGGTAGTCTCATATTTACCCATAAATAATGCAAAACTCTTGATAATTTTAATGGGGATATCATCATAGTGAATCAAGGCAAGAGGGATGCCTCTATTAAATAGAACAAATGGGTGGATCTTTTTCCAGGGAGCCATAAGATATATGGGAGTTAAACTCCTTGATTACAACACACATGTTTTGTCTACTACAACCCAAATTTGGAGTTGGAGTAAAGTCATCAAGTGATTATATCATTTCAAAACAATGGAAAGATCAAGAATATCACCTAAATCTTGATCTTTGATAATATTTAATCACTTAGACTACTTAAACTAGTAGAGTTGACACTCAGAGTCACCATGTTGTTGAATAAACTGCCTTAAGTGGTAAGATGCATTCAATAACACACCAAAATTATTAAATGGATGATATAAGGATCATTAAACTATCCCATTGATCATGTCAAAAACTATTTTCAATCAAAACATGCACATGTGGATAGTTTACTACACATGGGTGATTGAAGATGGGTGCAGAGTTTGAGCACTTGGCATAGGGAATGGAAGTGCTTGACATGAGGTGTGGGTATATTTGAGCTTACCAATGTGTGTAGATGATATGATAACTCATTATAACAATGTGAATGTCCCCAACACATAGGACTCTTTCAATCCTTGGGACAAACCTCTAGAAAAGGCTTACTTCCTTATAATCTAAGTGCACTTGGTTTAGGACCAATGCATAGACATATAAAGAGTAGAATTGAAATATACAAATAATTTTAAACCTAATATTTTTGAGGGAAAGGGGAGAGGGTAACAGGTTTTTTGAAATGGAAAATAATGATGCATCAAGAGTAGAACATGCACCTCACCTACTGGACAACATAATAAAACCAAGGAACTAAAATGCACAACCTTGAAATAAAATACCCACTGTATAATTGTTTCACACAAAGGTATGGAAACACAATGTAGAGTTAAGAGGGACAAAAAATAGTACATATATAATGTCTACACAGACATGTTTATACACAACATGTGACCTGTAGAGGATTCTAATTCTGTGTGAAGATGCAAATGGAGGAAAACAATGAAAGGGATGAACATCCATAGACAAATATCAAAAACTATTAGTGAACATAAAACACATAGCATAAAATAAGGATGATTTAGTTCTCATTAATTTCATATCCTAATTAGTAAAGGGGATCGTAGAGGGTAAATTTTTATAGCATTATGGTGCCTATAAATGTCAACCATTTTTTCAATGAATGAATCAGAATTTTATAGGCAATGGAAAGCCCATGGATCATTGATTTAGTCTCACCCACTATTGGGGAAGTTATAAATTTTAATGATGATATGGGAATCAATTGAGGTTCTAATTGAAACTGATGGGCACCCATGTTTAGTCATGACAAACATGAATGGGGTGGCTCAACCACTCTAATCTCATCAGGATTGCTTTTGGCCATGTCTACACAATTGCCTGCCATGCCTCTTTAAGGCTGTAATCATATATGATACCCTCTTGATCCTCATGTACATGCCACCATAATTACTTGGTTTAATTCTACCATTCCTTCAACCCATATTATGATTTGAAATTAATCCATTATGTGAACCTCACTTTTGACGGTTTTGACGGCTGAACAAGCCATCAAATTTAAGTTGGTGTTCTAATGATGTGGTGTTATTCCATTTATTACCTCTTTTGTTACTTCTCTATGTCTCCCCTTTAACCCATTGATCCCCATTCACAGTCTATGGCCTCCACATGTCATCTCCCTAGTCAATTCAGACTTTGTGTTACGGGTCTATCAGGTTGGCCATGTGGCGATTTCTCTCCCTACCATTGCTCGACTGAGGCTCCAAATGTAATGCTAATTATTCCTTTTGTGATGAAGCAAGATTTAACCACATGGATTCATCCTATTATCCTGCTATCTTAGAGTCTTTAAAATTATTTGGATGGTTCTAGGATGTCGAGTTTTTAGGATTATAATATATGGAAGCATCATGTTAACCCATTTGCCCACTACTTTACTGACTGCTAGATCCATTCAACATATTTTTAAAAATTGATTATTTAAAATCATTTTGAAAGGGCTCAAGACCATTATGGAATGACATGTGGCACCAGGAAAAGATATAAATCTTCATGACCTTTGTTTCTTTATGAATTTTGATCTGAAGACATAAGTCTTTGTGAATTTTGTTGATGTCTTAGCCTTTTAAACCTTTTATTTAAAACAAATTTCTGACTAGTCTGTAATATTTATTTTCAATGGGAAAATACTTAGACAATTTATGTGAAGTCTTCAGGCTTCGTGTGGACTTTCTATGTGCAAGATCTCTAACTCATCTCTTGATAAGAAACCCAAGGACTATTTACTTGATGCAAAACATGAAGGCCAACTTTGAAAACTTGATAAGTATTTTGATTTTCTGATTTAACACCCTGACTGAACTTTAAAAAGCCTTCCCTACTAAACCTAAAACCTTGAACTAAAATTGGATGTTGTTATTCTATGGTGACCAAAAATGATCAACTATACTCTTTCACACTTAACTTGTTTTGTCATAGATTCTAAAATGTCTTAAAAAATCTAATTGATAATCTCATGGCAAAAACTTGGCTTTTATTTTCATAACCATTCTTTCCCAATAGGTGATTTTGTATTTAACCTTGAGATTCCACTCAAGTTTTACCACCTTCCACCACAATGTTGTGTACCCCTTAAAATTTATTTTCTCGACATTTTTATTGCATACTTATTATCCAATCTATCTACTCTTTTAGTCTCAATCTAGTAAAACATGAAACCTTCAGTTACATTCCTCTTCCAATACTAGATATGAGTTTATTAATCCTCTATTATTCTTCATTCAATCACTCATGGGCTAAATATTTTTCTTCATCCTCATCTTGTGATTAAATCTCTACATCACTCACATCATCTCTTGAGATGAATCCTCTTCTTCTAGCTTCCTCTACTATATCCAACCTTGTCTACATAATTCACAACATTTTTGCAATCTCATCTAGTCTTCCATTCATATTTGAAACTACTGTGCCCTCTTTCCCTACTCTTATTAGCAACATCTTGACTTTTCACAACATTCAGATCTATTATCATGCCACTCGCAATCTTATGTAGACCTATTTTATAAACCCTTCTATTCTCTACCCACCTTAATAAATATTGGAGAGCATCAATCTCAATATCTCAATCCCAAATTTATTTCTTTGATTTGATACCAAATGATGCACCCATAGTTAGAGGTCTCAGTTAAGAGATGTCTTCTAATGAGCAACATACAAATGTATAACATAAATTCACACAATAATAAAAAAAATTATTACTTCAGAGAGATATTACACAACATCAAACTGATCACTAATGGTAAAACCTTAATATAATCAAAAATAAAACCATAAACAAATCTTTTAAGCTTAAAAACATCAACCCAACACTACAATGTGGTTCCAAATGACTCAATTTTACTATTCCTTCTTAGATCTACACATAGAAATACTTGCAGTAATCCTTAAAACCACTTTTAGACTCTTTTGCCAATCAAGATTGAATGTTTTTCTCAAGTGTAGGGGATGTGTTTATATACACACAATCCACCAATTTACACTAATTACTTTCAACAACCCCCTAAGGCCATAAATATAAACATTTTTGACACATCAAAATGCACTAAAATTATTGAATGCACACAAGTCTCGATGGTAATGCTCACTAGATAACAAATCACATAATCGATGCACCATAACACATCACATACTTTACCTATTCCTCGTGTCATCATAATCCTTATCTACAATATATTAACACATACAAAAGAAGGTATCCAAATGACCAACATTAATCTCTAAGAAGCACAAAAGAAAGTTACATAGAGGAAAAGTATATAATTAAGTTAATTGAAATTACAGAATTGACTAAAGCTAACCTAGAAAAAGACCCACCACAAATTACTATAGAGCATATATAGTAATAAGATGGCTTACACAAGGAACCCTTGAAACATATATAAACCAAAACAAAAGTGGAAAGAAAAAATAACATGCAGTGACAAAAACAAAAAATCTATTATTTGCAACCATTCTATATCAAGATATCATCTATCCAAAATCAAATTAGAATTGAAGCATAGTTCACATAGGAGAGAGGGGAGAATAAGAGAACTAGAATGAGGAATAATATATTACAGATTATCACTCAATTTTCAAAATACATGTGTGTAAAATACAGTGCAAGAGAAGATAATATATAGTAAAGTCACATCTTTACTTCTCTTATCATATTAGCCACATTAAAGGTGACATATACATGTGAGGTAGGTAAGAATAAAATTCATACTTGTACATGTGCAAACACTAATTAGCCTTAGTGTAAAACTAACTACCTAAGTTAACTTAACTAAAGGTGCACAATTAATATTTGCATCAACAACCCACCGCCCCCGCCCAACTACAACTTAGGGAGGTCTATAGAAAAAAACAAGAGTCTTAGAATCTTTAAATTTATGTTCCTACAACTTGGCTCTAATACCATATTAAATTATCTAGATAAGGTCCATAATCATGTTAGCTACCATAAGACAAAAACCCACAATACCTGCATAATAAATCTATGAAAGCTTATAAATAAAGCAACACAGATTCAACCAACTAGTATAGCTACCTATTTTTATTAAGAGTCTAATTTTTTGATAATATAGTAGTAACTCTCAACCACAATATGCCTCACCCACTATCCCTCTATGTTCTTAAATATATAAGAGAGGAGGCTAAGGTTAAGTTAAAGGTTTTGGTGAGCATTTAAGAATAGAATAAGATAAAAATATTATTAACAGACATCAATTACATAGTTACGTAATTGGTAATATTATATAATAATAGGTTGTGGATAAGTATGCACTAATTAGTGCCTACCCATGAATTAAAAATAAATAATACTAAGTTTATATTAAAACCATACAAAAGTGAATGAGTAAGTAAATACACTAACACTCCCTTTAAGATTTACTTCAATAAAGGGAAAGATGGAGAAATCATTGAGTTATCCCTCATTGATGAAACCTTCCTTCACTCATTATCCAAAATTCTCATAGTGTAGGTGACAAGAGTGTTAATATGCCAAGTTTTTGAGATGGATGATTTATTCGTATGAGTCATCTTTTTGTATACCCAATACACCAAAAAGCCATCATTATTTTTGATGATGAGGACATCCAAAAAATGTAGTTGATTATTTTCTTCCACCTCCATTATAAATTTAATGTGTTTTTAATCCTTTATAAATGATTGGTCATTTCATTAATGAAGTGGGATGATTCCTTGATAAGTGATTTTGAGTTTCCCACGAGATTTCTTAGCTTTCTAGCTAGAATTTTTTCAAGATTGTGTGAGGGTTAGACAATAGTATTAACAATGGGTCTCATTGGAGTTACATTCTTGTGAATTTTTAGAAGGTCATATATGTGCATGGTAAGGCAATTTTTAGGAGTGATCTTGTTCTAAAGGTAATCACTAAGCATTGAATCCTTTATTTAGCGTTCAACCTCTTTAATAATCTTAATACTCAAGTCTTTTTCATAATCACTTGTATACATGATAATAGTTGTGTTACCTTTGTTTGCTCTTACAATTATGATATCTTTACTTATTCTCATGTTCTTTAGCACCCTAGCTTCTTCCCTCACAATATTGGCTTTAGGTATTTTAGCTTGCCTTATATCCACTATGCATTCTTGCCTTAAAGTTTCTTTCTCCCATCTCAATACTGTTGGGGATCAACCAACAATTTGATTACACTTATGAAATCAATAAACCGCGGAATTAAATTAGATAGATAAGTAACTAGAATGATAAATAGCAAAGAACAAGAGATACAAGAAACCACCCTGAAAACTTGTATTAAACTCTTTATAGAAGGAATACAAATGAAGAAACTTCTTTCTTCCACACCTCTCTCAGATGTACAGATCTCTCTCTAGATCTCTTTCCCTCAAGAGCTCTCTCTCTCAAGTACAATCAACTCCAAAAACTTGGAATGATTCACATGTACAATTATGTATTGTTCAACACTTAAAATACACTACTATGAGCTAAGAAGATCTATCCTAATATAAAATTAGGAAACTTGAGCATGCATTTACAACCAATAGTTAAGCCTCTTGAACAAGGGCTCTAAAAACAGTCTTACTAATAATAGAGACGTGGACTTAAGACTATGACTTAATCTCATCATGCAAACACTCAATTTTGTCCTCGAAAATAGCTCTCTAGACGCACAAGTAATCGATGTTGGTTCTTGCCTGCTTGCCTGTGACCGACGTCAGCTGATCCCTACCGACGCTGGCATCTTCTGAACTACTCTTGACCGACGTCGATCACTCCTGACTGATGCCGGTGACTATGTAACTGCTACAACTATCAAATGCACTCCTTTGGTGAAGCTTTTAGGCTCCACACCTTAACAATCTCCTACTTGGAGATAAACAGCTGCACCAGTACCTGTACAGCAACATCTTCTAGCTCCTCCATCTTCAACTCAATCATGAAGACCAACAAAAGTTGAATGAAGATTCAACTTCTCTTTTGTAACTGGCTTGTTTAACATATCAGCAGGATTCTTCTCTGTATGGATCTTCTCCAGCTTCAACTCACCATCTTCCAATACCTATCGTATGAAGTGGTACCTTAGCTGTATGTGCTTTGTTATTGAATGAAAGGCTGAATTCTTAGCCAAATGAATTGCACTCTGACTGTCACTATACAATCTGCAACTCTCTTTCTCCTTTTCAAGCTCTTCCATGAACCGTGTCATCCATATCATCTCTTTTCTAGCCTCTGTGACTGCAATATACTCTGCTTCAGTAGTTGACAAGGCAACAACCTTCTGCAACTTTGATATCCAGCTAACCACCGTTCCACCAACAGTGAAAACATATCCTGTGGTGCTCCTTCTGCCATCCAAATCACCTGCTATATCTGAATCTACATAACCATGTAGAGAAGTATCTGAACCTCCATAGCATAAATGCCTACTGCTGGTTCCTCTCAGATATCTAAGGATCCACTGAACTGCTTTTCAATGTTCCTTTCCTGGATTGGCCATATACTTACAACTCCCACTGCTTGGGCAATATCCAGTCTAGTACAAACCATTGCATACATTAAACTCCCTACTACAGAAGAATATGGAACTTTACTCATGTACTCTACCTCATCATGTGAATTAGGACATTGTTCTTTACTCAACTTAAAATGTCCAGCCAAAGGTGTGCTTACCGGTTTTGCATCCTACATGTTGAACCGTTTCAAAACCTTGTTCACATAATCCTCTTGGGACAAAATCAACCTGTGATTTTTCCTGTCTCTCTTAATGCTCATGCCAAGGATTTTCTTTGCTACTCCCAAATCCTTCATGGCAAATGTTTGAGCTAATTTCACCTTAAGCTCAGAGATATCCTGCATGTGTGATCCTCTAACCAGCATATCATCTACATACAACAACAGAATAATATTTCTACCATTATTCAATCTCTTAAAATACACACAATGGTCAGATTGACACCTACTATAGCCATGCTCAGTCATAAACCTGTCAAATCTCAAATACCACTGTCTAGGAGCTTGCTTGAGGCCATACAAGCTTTTCTTCAATCTGCACACTAACTTCTCCTTACCTTTGACCTCAAATCCTTTCGGCTGTTCCATATATATTTCCTCATCCAAATCTCCATGAAGAAATGTTGTCTTAACATCAAGCTGCTCAAGATGCAAATCCTCAATAGCAACTAAAGACAATACAGTCCGTATAGAAGTCATTTTAACAATAAGAGAAAAAATCTCACCAAAATCAATACCTAGCTTTTGTGCAAATCCTTTCACTACCAACCTGGCCTTATATCTCATTTGTCCATTTTCACCTTCCTTCAATCTGTAGGTCCATCTATTCTTCAGTGTTCTCTTACCAACTGGCAACTCAACCAAATCCCATGTTTGGTTCTCTTTCAAGGACTCCATCTCCTCAACCATACCACGCTCCCACTGACTCTTGGACTCCACCTGTATTGCTTCTTCAAAACTCTCTGGTTCTCTAACGTCGGTTAGCAATAAATAAAATAATGAAGGAGAATATCAAATTGGAGGTTTACTTACCCTTTCTGACCTTCTGATGGGCGTCTGAGACTTGTTCATAACATGCTGTCCACCCAAATTCTCTGACAGTGACCGACCTCGGTCACTTCTAGGCCTGTAACTGGCCGACGTCGGTTTTGCCTGACCAACGTCGGTGCCTATTTTGCTGACATCAATTTCTGTATGACCGACATCGGTTTCTATCCTACCGACATCGGTTCCTGCCCTATCGACGTCAGTCTCTGTGTTTTCCTGCAAGTGATTATTTCTTCTTCCTGTGAGCTCATTTTGGACCGTCACCTCATCTAATTCTCCATTGCTCTGCCCAGATTGATTAAGCATCTTTAGCTGATCACTATACATCACTTTTTCATTGAAAACAACATCACGGCTCCTAATTATCTTGTTAGTTCCTAAATTCCAAAATCTAAAACTGAAATCATCTGAGACAGCCAATAAATGTGCACCTCATAGACTTAGCATCCAGCTTCTTTCTATTTTCCTTATCAACGTGCATAAAGGCTTCACAACCAAAAACTTTGAGGAATGAGAGATCTACCTTTTTACCTATCCATGCCTCTTCTAGAATTCCACCATCCAAAGTTATAGAGGGTCCTCTGTTAATCAAGTACACTACAGTATCAATAGCTTCTACCCAAAACTCTAAGGGCAAGCCAACATGCAATCTCATACACCTTGCACGCTCCATGATTGTTCTGTTCATCCTTTCAGCAATTCCATTCTATTGAGGTGTCCTTGGAACCATCCTTTGCCTGTGGATTCCATGCATATAACAATACCAATTGAACGTATAGCTGCAAAACTCACCACCATTGTCAGATCTTATGCACTTCAATCTTTTGCCTGTTTCATTCTCAACCATAGCTTTCCAAATCTTAAAAGTCTCAAATACATCAGATTTCTTCTTAATACAATAGATCCATACCTTTCTTGTAGCATCATCTATGAACGAAACATAGTACTGTGATCCTCCAATAGAAGCAACCTGAGCCGGTCCCCACACGTCTGTATGAATAAGCTGCAACTTATGCTTCTTCTTTGTTGACCCAGTCTTGAGAAAACTCACTCTCTTCTGTTTTCCAAAAACACAGTGCTCACAAAAATCTAGATCCATGCTTTTCAAATCTGAAAGCTTACCTTTAGACTTAAGAATTGACATTCCCTTCTCACTCATGTGGCCAAGCCTTGAGTGCCACAATTTTGCATCCACATCTGAAGTAGATAATACAGAAGGAGAATTGTTAGTAATACAATTACATAAATAGAGAGTACCTACTCTCTTACCTCTAGCCATAACAAGTGCACCCTTGGTCACCTTCCAAGATTCAGCTGTGAGAGTTACTGTACAACCCTCATCCCCTAACTTTCCTACAGAAATCAAATTCCTCTTCAAGCTAGGAACATGCATAACATTTCTCAACACCCATGTGTTGCCATTCTGCATTTTCAGCTGCACTTTACCTTTGCCAATAATTTTACAAGGCTCATCATCCCCTAAATACACTATTCCAAAATCTCCATGGATATAGTCACTAAAATATTCTCTATTAGGGGTAGCATGAAAAGATGCACCAGAATCTAAAACCCAAGATTCTATATTATTATGCAAAGAGAATATTAAAGCATCTTGTGCAATACCTACAACCTTTGCTTCTTCTTTTCCTTCGTGCTGATTGTCCTCCTTAGGTTTCGACCAGCAATCTCTGCTTTTGTGCCTCATCTTTCCACAATTCCAGCATTGTGGCTTCCTGCCATTTCTGGATTTGGATCTTCCTCTCACCTTAGACTTAGATCTTGATCTCCCTTTCTTGCTCTTCTCTTTTTGCCTTCCCCTGCTCTCAAAACTTAAAGCATTCCCTGATGTTTCCTTTGTGCTTTTCCTACGAATTTCCTCATTCAAAATAACACTAACAACATCCTCTACTTTTAAAATATTTGAAGCAGATGCAGTATTACTAACTGCCATTACTAAGCTATGCCAGCTTTCAGGCAAAGAACATAATATTAAAAGAGCTTTAATTTCATCATCAAACACTATTTTGAATGAACTTAATTGATTTACAATTCCATGGAAATCATTCAAGTGATTAGATACAGATCCACCTTCTTGCATACGCAAATTAAATAACTACTTCATAAGATATACCTTATTAGAAGCTGAGGGTTTTTCATACAAATTTGCTAAAGTAGTCATCAACTCTACCGTTGTTTTTGCCTGTGATAAATTAGATATCACAGTAGATGCTAGACTCAGTCTTATAGGCCCTAGAGCCTTTCTATCAAGGACTTCCCATTCTTCATCATCCATGTCTATGGGCTTCTTTGCAATCCCACCTAACGGTAAGCATAGATCTTTCTGATACAGATAATCCTCTATTTGCATTCTCCAATGTTGATAATTTTTGCCATTGAACTTCTCCATTCTCAATTTACTTTCTTCTGCCATTGCTTCTCCCACTCAAACAAAAATCCCTGCAGAAACCCCTGTGAGTAACCTATAATCAATACACACTACACAGATCTGAACCACCTGTTACTGAACCTGAGCTCTGATACCACTATTGGATATCATGCTCTAAACCTATAACCAAGATTTAATACCACTTGTTGGTATCAAGCTATGAGCCAACAACCTTGCTCTGATACCACTTGTTGGGGATCAACCAACAATTTGATTACACTTATGAAAGCAATAAATCGTAAAATTAAATCAGATAGATAAGTAACTAGAATGATAAATAGCAAAGAATAAGAGATACAAGAAACCACTCTGAAAACTTGTATTAAACTCTTTACAGAAGGAATACAAATGAAGAAACTTCTTTCTTCCACACCTCTCTCAGATGTACAGATCTCTCTCTAGATCTCTTTCCCTCAAGAGCTCTCTCTCTCAAGTACAATCAACTCCAATAACCTGGAATGATTCACATGTACAATTATGTACTGTTCAAAACTTATAATACACTACTATGAGCTAAGAAGATCTATCCTAATATAGAATTAGGAAACTTGAGCATGCATTTACAACCAACAGTTAAGCCTCTTGAACAAGGGCTCTAAAAATAGTCTTACTAATAATAGAGATGTGGACTTAAGACTATGACTTAATCTCATCATGCAAACACTCAGTTCTGTCCTCAAAAATAGCTCTCTAAACGCATAGGTAACCGACGTCGGTTCCTACCTGCTTGCCTGTGACCAACGTCGACCGATCCCTGCCAACACCGGCATCTTTTGAACTGCTCCTGACTGACGTCGGTCACTCTTGATCGACACCGGTGACTATGTAACTGCTGCAACTATCAAATGCGCTCCTTTGGTGAAGCTTTTAGGCTCCACACCTTAACAAATACAATCGGTGGCTTATTAGACAAAGTGAAACATCAAGCCAATCTAAAGTGTCATAAAGAGTTGTACGTTATACCCTATAGTTATAATAAAGTATATATTAGTGAAACTAGGCATGTCATCCAAACTAGAATTAAAGAGTATTACATCAACCTCTCACACAAACATTTTCAAAATTTTGCATTAATAGAGAACTCATATAACACTAGGCAATGCATTTGCATGCATAAAGTGAAATTTATTTCTAAGGAAGATTATTACATAAAAATAATGGTTCATGGAGCCATTAAAATATAAATAATAGATGATTTGAAGCTGAGTAATACATGGAAATCTCTCATACGTTTATTAAAAGAAAACAATCTTTAAATCTCTTTTTGGTTTTTATGCATGGCCGAATAGATTTATGGTATTATTGTAAAAGTATTTATGGTGGATTTTTGGTGTCCTCCTCTTGGATGTCTCCTCCTAATGATGGGCCTAGAAAAGGCTTGAAACATCGAGTTTCAAATAATTAAAATGTATTTTTTAATGCAAATAATAATGTTATCATCTCTTCTCCTTTACAAATAGTGGATATTGAGCCTAAATGTCATAACTCTCCTCTATTGTCAACCCATGGGGATGAACCTTCTTCCTCTTCCCTTAGCACATCATAAGTTATATTTGAAAGAAATGCTACCCCTTCTACCACATCTTATGATGTTGCTCCTACTTTATCCTCATTTTTATCTTCACATGATGTTACTCTTGCACCACAATGTCATATTATTGTCATAGAGTCATCACATGATGCCAATGCATCTATTATGAATGATATTTATTTTAATATTTTAGATCAACAAGAAAAAACTAATTATTGCATAATTAATGAATATATTAATCTAAAAGAAGAGCACATCCTTCCTTCTCCCACACCTCCTCTAAGTTTTTTTCTCTTCAATAAAATATACGAAAGTCTTATGATTGAAGGCCGTAAAGATCAAGTCACCACTATGAAAAAGTCAATCAAAGAGTTATAAAATCAAAATTAGTATTTAAGTATAAAAACCACATCTCTTAAAAATAGCAACAAGTTTACTACAAATCCACAATATGTTAGTGTTAATCATATATCTACATCTTCATCTAGTTATCATGTGTCTCATAAGCAACTTACTTCTACAATTAATGTTTCAATAAGTATATAAAAGGCTAATAAAAGTCCAACTGAACTTCTAAGAGAAATGATTCAAAATAAATTGATTGCATTACTTTATAGGCCTCCTCTATACATATAAAAATATTATTGTGCATATCATAAAATACATGGGCATCACACAGATAGTTGTTGGGATATAAAGACTAAAATATAAATTATCATTGATAACAGTGCTCCTAAAGAAGATAACATATTAAGCAACCCACTCATATTGCATATCGTAAAATACACGTGCAAAAAGAACACAAAAATCAAATATGGATACTAAAAGATAATTCAAAACAAGAAAAGATTCTAAAAATAAACCTAAAGGAAGCAAGATTACCAAAAGAACAAGATGGAAAAATGAAATTGTAAAAAACACAATTATCGACATTAAAGTTGATAGAACAAATTCAAGATAATTAAAAATCCCCCTTTATACATGAATTTATCACATATGTCAAGAAAATAGATAAGTTCAAAACTACAAAAGCTATAATTACATATCCAAATCAAGAATTCAAAGTAAAAATCCCTTCTCTTCCTAATGTTAAACCAATCATACACAATCCTTCTCTAATTCAATATAAGATGCAAGCCCTTAACAATGATGCACATACAAAAAATAATCAAAATTCCATTTCACAATCTCAAATGCAACACAAGAAGTTAACTTTTTCCTATGATAATGATTACATAAATGGTTATGTTCCTGATTCCACAGAATATTGGTATGATCCTAATGATCTTGATTAGAAAAAATATCAATATGGAAATGTAATTAAGGGTTATAATAAATATGATATAGGACCTATACATAGGCATTCCCTTGATGATATTCTTGGCCTATAATAGCCCTTAATTTTGCAAAGATTCTTTTTTAATCATCTTTTATTGCTTATTACTATACACCCAATCCAACTTCTTCTATCCCTTGGATTTATCTTTTCATTGTCGGGCACGTTCTCCCTTATTTATTTTAACTCCATTTCAATAACCCAAAACAACCATCTTAGTAAGATTTAAATAAGCATATCCTTCATGGAAACTCATTTTCTTAATATTGCACATCTATATATGTTCTAATCTCTCATATGTCCTATCATACTCATATAACTAATTTTACATGATTTTACATGGCCATGATTGTCATATTTACAACACTACATTTACATTGAGGGCATCTCACATGCCTTCCTCCTTGCTATGCTTTGATTCAACACTTTGTTGAGGGTTGTTTGAATATTCCCCCTCTTCTTATACTTTTGAAACCATGTTTATTTATTTTTATTTTGTGTAGCTTTGTAAAATTTTCAATTATGCATGCTTATCTTTTCAAATATGCAAAAACATTTATAAATGTTGGAAATACCATAAATTTTAGAAAAAAAAAAATAGGACTTACAAGCATCTTTTCATGTTGTTAGATATGTCTTTGCTTATGTTATTTATCTTTATGTTTTAGTACATAGCATATTTTAAATACTTAATGTTTCTAACAAGGTATCTAAGTGTGAAAAATGATAAATTTCATAGTGCAAAACAATCTTCATACACAACAAAATACTTCTTGGTCAAATTTTTTTATAAACAGTCAACATGGATAAAGTTGTAGTAGGAAGACAACAATGAATTGTGCAAATGTCCCTATTTATTTTTTTATATTTATTTTCAAATCCAATATAGTCACAAAGACTTCTTATACAATTTTTGCATACATAACAAAATTCGCATTCAAGAATCAGTCAAGTTTTAAATCTAAGGCATACTTTTACATGGTTTTGATGTTGGTCAAGCCTTTCACCCAACATCCTTGATTAGTTTGGGGCATCTCATTGTTATATATCTTACTCCATAGCCTAATAGGTTGTCTTTATCCACAACCTTTTTTTCCATGTTGAGCTATAAATGAAAATACATGTTGTAATATTTCATTCTATCTTTTCATAAGCCTTGGCAAATATGTTACTTGATAATTTGAAACATAGATACACATTCTTAACCTATTCTAAATTCATTTGTTGTATGTTGTTTTCATATGCTTATTTTAGTTTCACAACATGATTCAAATTTGTTTGCTTATTGTGTGTGGCCCTTGGAATTATATATGTTCAACATACAACTTACTTATATGGCACAACCATGTCTTATGTGTATGGTCATTTGGCCATCTATGCTTTTGTGACATTTTCATGTTCCTTACATTCATCCTTTGGGCTCAATGTGTGACATATATGCAAATCCTTTTTACACTTTTTGCAACATTTTACATGTCCCTTCCATGTGGCCTCTAGGCCTTCTTATATGAAAATGGTGTAACTTTGCTTACATATTTGTTATTTGACTATTATGGTACCTATTGTAAGCTACAATTATACCCTTTGTGGGTGAGTTCTCTCACTCCTAGCTACAAGCATTGAGATAACCTCAGGTTGTGGGTATCTTGTAGTGACGTTGAACCTCTGGAGAAGGCCAACTTCCTCTTGGTAGATCACCTAAAACTAAAGTTAAACTAATGCTTCACAGGGAAAAGGGTTAGAAAGGGGATAAGGGCTCCTAATAAAGCTAACTAGGTGATGCACCAAAATAAAATGGGAAACTCCCATAAGTTTGAACCCACACTAATTCTGTAGAGGACAATACTAACTTACACAACCTCAAGATCAAGTTGGTTACATTAATGTTTCATGGAAGAGGTTCAAATAGAAATGAATACAAATAAAGAGGATTTCTAACACTCACTAAAAATTCACATCAATGGTGGAAAGAGCACTCAACCAGACTTACAAATAACATTGAAAAGCTCCCTAAATAAGGTTAGAAAGGAGGACCATGGATTAGGAAGATTCTCCTTCACACAATGCCATAGTGCGCAACTCAATAGACATAAATCCAAAGCAAGAGATAGGCAAAGAAAATCCTTTATTGCATCAAGAGGTAGTTCTTACAAATGCTTGACAGGGTCAATCCTAATCAAGCTGAGCATATTTTACAATATCTCTAAGAGTGTCCCATCTCCCAGGGAGATAGAAAAGTTTTAAAAATTGGGAACTCCTAAAAATGGAAAAACATCATATATATATAGAGAAAAGGGCCTAGAGAAATAAAAGGGCTCATGGGAGAAAGGAAAACTGAGATAAGAGGTTATCGATGACTAGGACCCCTACTATTGTACTCGAGCTCTCTTGCATTCAAAGCATGAAACTACCTTGACCATGAAATGAACTGTCCAAGATCATTATAAATCTCCTCGAGCACCTCATGCATTCAAGTCCCTTTTTTGGAACTAATAGAGCCATGTCAAAGGTAGTTATATGTCCTTTCCAAGTGTAAATGGTTTGGTATTTAAATTTAAAAATTGATGTGCTCCTTGACTTTATAGGTCTTTTACTCTACCTGGATGCATCTATTCTTAGTTTAACAACTTTACATATTCTTACTATGAGCTGTAGACCATGTCATCAAAGTTGAAAGATAAATCTTCATCCTTTTCTATTGATTGTCCATCAAAATCCCACTAGGATTCTTTTAAAAACTTGACTTTTCCTATCCATTAAATCTGCTACATGAGATGTTGCCATGCATCATCTTTGTGTTTGACTGGTGACCCCCTTTGATTATTTTCAAACACCAACGACTATTTGACAAGACTCATCTTTGACATCTATGAAAAATATCTCGGGCCCTTTCAAATTCAAATGACTACTTATTGGGGGTTAGATTTTGACATTTATAGGCCTGTCATGGGATATTTGTATCCCAACAGTCATTTTACGAGCTTAAACTTTGATGTCTTTTCAAACGTCTCAATCCTTTTGAGTCATTTCCTTTGGTCACTTTCATGTAGGTTTTTTCCTTAAGTTCTTTGGCTTGCTTGAAATGTCCCTTTGAATGTCTTGAAAACATCCTTACTAAATAAAAAATACCCTTCAACATTTTTGAAAGTACCTTTCCAAAGGGAAAGTATCTCCCAATATTCTTGAAAATGCCCTTCAACATTTGAGGAATGGTCTTTCATATTTCTGTAAATATCTTTTTCAAAGGGAAAGCACCCTTTGAGTTTTTTGCAATGGACTTTTCTAAAAGGAAATTACCCTTCATATTTTTTATAAAGAACCCTTTTGCCTTTGGAAGTGACCTTCAAAAAAATACAAATGGCTTTCGACTTTTTGGTTTTGGCACTTCTCCCCGAAGGAATTCCTTTGGGTTTCTTAAAGATGGTCCTTTCCCTTGAGAAAAATACTTTTAGGGATTTCAAAAAGACCATTTCTTCAAAACCTTTTCCCAAAAAACCAATTCCTTCAGAATTTTTAAATGGACCATTCAAAAAAAAAACCAAGGGCACCTTTGCTTCTAAAAGAACTTTTCAAAACTTTCATAAAGGATCATTTCTTTAAAAAAGTACCCTTCGATAAAAGTGTATAGAACATTTTTTTGTAGAATAATTCTTTTAGGAATTTCAAAAAGGATCATTTCATCAAAGAGTTACACTTCAAGAAAATTATCTTAGATAATTTTCCCAAAAGAGAGGTCTTTATCTTTTTCTACAAATGTTTTGTTCAAAAGAAATATCCCCTCAGAAACTTTGGCTTAGAAAACTTGTCCGAAAGAATTCAACACTTAGTCAAAAATGGTCCCAAAAGAAAAGAAACACTTAGTCCCTACAAAGTTTGAAAGAATGATCAACTAAAGACCTAGCTGAACAAGAGATTTTTCAATTAGCTTTTTGGCTTCCAGGCTTATCTTTGGACATTGTTGCTGACCCTTGAAAAACTTTGCTTGAATCCTTCTCCTAGCCTTTGATCCAATGCCTCATCAAACCATGTAAGAGCTTTAGTATGTGGGTCAAAAATGGCCAACATTTTTGGTGACTCATAGGGAAGCATGCCTACTATGCCTGAGAACCTAGACCACTTGCCTTGTCTAGTACATTGGGCATGAAGTCATTAGCCTCTACAACTAAGCTGGTTTGAAATTGGATACAAGGCTGACCCTTTTTGGAACTTCCCCTTGAAGCAATAAGGACAACAAGAATAAAATAAACACCATGCCCAAGGCACTTATTGAAAGGAAACTAGCCTATAAAAAAATAAAGATAACAAACAAATGTGCTTGAAATAGCACTTGGAGGAATTTGAACAAAACTAATCTAATATATACACCCTAAAACTATGTGTAATATTTCCTCTTGTATCAAAAGGAAAGTTTGATACTTTTCTTGCATCATGAGATAAGGGATTGAATAAGGCATGCATCTTCTTGACCCTTGGTCTTGATGCCTAATTTTTCTTTGTTGTAACTATCAGCTTCTTTGTCATTATGCTCAATGAGAATTAGGCAGCTCCAACTAGATCAACTATGTGAATCCAAACAGTCTCAAATTCTTCATATGGATCTTTAACTATAACCTCCAATGGTGGCTTAATAAATCATACCTCTTTGATTTATAAGGTGTCCTCAGTAGGATTAGGCTTCTTCTTTATTTCATGTTTTTTAGGTTCTTCAAGGAGCTGATGGCCCATTTCGAAGACCTAAAACAAGTCCATGCCTATAATGAACTCTTGAGCTGGCACAGTTCAAATAATACCCACTCCACCCCCTTTAATCTACATGATAAGGTTGCCCTCTTTGGATGCAATGAGACCATAGTTGCCTTGGAGAATAAAATATCTAGCTCTCAAGATCTATAACAAGTCCTCAAATGAACCTTTTGACTGATTGGTAACCTCTGGTTGCTCCATACATTCATCAGTTTGATTAGCTATTTCATTTAGTTCCTCATCCTTTTTATAACATGGTAGTTCATCCAAGGAATTAACAACCCCGACCCCCTTATTCTTAACATAAAGTGATAGCTTTGCATCGTCAATAGTGTAGCCTATTTCATGCATAACTACAAAAGAGTTTTCAATATGTTCCCCTTCATTCAATAAGGTTGAGTTAATCTTTTGTTTATCAAGGGGGGCCTATGGTGATTTCTTCCTCATAGTTACTCATGACATCCTCTTCTTCAACCTCTTTGGATGCATCTTCTTGGATTTCCTCATAGAGGAGAGGCTTTTTCTCAAAGAGTGGCATAATAGATTCTTTAAAACACTCAACAAGGTGAGAAAGGTTCAGGGAACCTACCATAAGTTCCTGATTGTGTTCCCAAAGTTGCTCTAATTACATCACATTCACCTCCTCTTCTTGATTCTTTGCCTCTTGAAAGGCTCTCCATGAAGGAAAGGATCTAGGATTTTGAGGGGAAAGGAGTGGAGGCTACAAGGTCTCTTGTCTGACTTCAGAAATCACCACCTTTTCCTTCTTTTACCCACTGTTCTAAATGGATTTCCAAGATGGGAAAGATAGAGGCTCTCCTTTGACCATCTGATTCTACTTTTCCTCTTCTTTCCTTGTCTTCACTTCTAATTCTATGATTTTTTATTCTATGTTCTCCTAAAATAACTCCTCTTTAAGGTGGTTAGGAATAAAATAAGGCTCTTGAAGAGGGATGATGGAGGTTTGTATGGGTTCATATCCTTCTTTGTCTTGGACTCTTAATTCTAGATCTACCTTCTCTTGCCCACCCCATGACTTTACCACTTGGTTTCAGTTTGTAACCTTGAAGGATTTCATAAGGGGTTCTTGGGGAAGAATGGAGCCTTGGATCTTAGTAGTAGGTTGTTATACAACAAACTCTTTATTTTATTGATAGCTTCTTTGAATAAATTTCCAAGAAGGAAAGGTCTAAGGAATATATGAAGGACTTGGAGCATTCAAAGGAACACTTGAAATGGTCACTTATGGAGGAATGGATGGCATATAAGAAGGCTGAGGTGGTGTATATGTAGGCATAAAAGGTTGGTGACATTGGCCATGTTGTTCCTCAAGTCATTTTAGCTTGTCCTCAATGTTCTGAATATAACTACCTATATCCATCATGTCACCTATGAGTCTATTCCAATTTTCTCTCTCAACAGGGGCCCATTCTACTTTTATTTTTACTAATGACCATCTCACATAATAGATCTAGTGAGTATGGACATTTTGACCATAAAATTTTTGTGAGGACAATTCTAGAGCATGCTTGTCAAGGCTTATTAGAGTCTACCTAAGTGTTGATATGGATGACACATGATGGGCTTGTTGTCCATAAGAGGGATCAAGGTAATATTCTTACATATATGGATCATGAGGAACTTTCCACGATTCATCATAGCCTTGATAGGGGTCTTGATAGGGTAGATAGGTATTATATGGATTGTGATGACCAAATTAGGACTGTTGATAAGGAGGCAGATAATAGGGATATTCACCTTAGCTATTCATATTAGCCTCATATGTCAAGTGAGATGTAGGAGCTGATTAAAATCTACAAAGAGACAAATCTAGTCTTCTCATAACTAGAAGCTTTGATTTGGAGCCACCATTAGTGTTAATTACCTGCTTCCAAAAGCTGATAGAGGAGAGACACACCAACAATCTTCCTCACCTTGGTCCCATCA
The DNA here is from genome assembly GCA_037957365.1 of Torreya grandis. Taxonomy (NCBI): domain Eukaryota; kingdom Viridiplantae; phylum Streptophyta; class Pinopsida; order Cupressales; family Taxaceae; genus Torreya; species Torreya grandis. Next base: position 2,348,517 of record JARHVA010002162.1, read on the forward strand.
AGCATGCTATAAACTATTGTAGGCTAGAATTATGCCCTTTATGGGAGAGTTTCTCAGGCTCTCTCACTCTTAGCTATAATCATTGGGACAACCTCAAGTTTTGGGTATCATGTAGTGAGATTGAACCTCTGGAGAAGGCCAAATTCCTCTTGGTAGATCACCTAAAATTAAATCTTAACTCATGCTCTATGGTGCAAAGGGTTAGAAAGAGGATAAGGGATCCTAATAAAGCTAACCAGGCTATGCACCAAAATAAAATGGTAAACTCCCATAAGCTTGAACCCACACTAATTCTTTAGAGGATAATACTAACTTACACAACTTCAAGATCAAGCTAGTTACATTAATGTTTCATGGAAGAGGTTCAGGAAGTAATGAATGCAAACAAAGAGGAGTTATAAGAGTCACTAAAAGTTCACATCAATGGTAGAAAGAGCACTCAACTAGACCTAAAAACAACAATGAAAAACTCCCTAAATAAGGTCAAAAAAGAGGACCATGGACGAGGAATATTCTCCTTCACACAATGCCATAGTGCACAACTCAATAGACATAAATCCAAGGCAAGAGATAGGCAAAGAAAATACTTTATTGCATCAATAGGTAGTTTTTACAAATGCTTGATAGGGTTGAGCCTAATCAAGTTGAGCATATTTTACAATATCTCTAAGTGTGTCTTGTCTCCTAGAGAGATAAAAAAGTCTAAAAAATTGGGAACTCCTAAAAATGGAAAAACTTTCGATATATATAGAGAAAAGGGCCCAGAGAAAGAAAAGGGCTTGTGGGAGCAAAGAGAAATAAGAGAAGAGGTCATCGATGATTAAGACCCCTACTATTATACTCAATCTCTCTTGTATTTAAAATGTGCAACTGCCTTGACCATGAAATGAACCATCCAAGATCATCACAAATCTCTTCGAGCCCCTCATGCATTCAAGTCCCTTTTTTGGAACTGATAGAGCCATGTTGAAGGCAGTTATATGTCATTTCCAAGTGCAAATGGTTTCATATTTACATTTAAACCTTAGTGTGCTCCTTGACTTTGCATGTGCACTGCTCCACTTGGATGCATCTATTCTTAGTTTGACCACTTTACATGTTCTAACTGTGAGCCGTAGACCACATCATCAGAAATGAAAGGAGAAATCCTTATCCTTTTTTGTTGATTGGCTATCAAAATCTCATTAAGATTCTTTTGAAAACTTGACTTTTCCTATCCATTAGATATGTTATATGAGATGCTACCATGCATCATCTTTATGTTTGGCCAGTGACCTCCTTTGACAGTTTTCAAATGCCAATGGCTATTTGATGAGACTCATCTTTGACATCTATGTAAAACATCTCAAGCCATTTCAAATTCAAATGGCTACTTACTGGGGGTTATATTTTGATGTTTGTGGGCCTGTCATCAGATATTTGAATCCTAATGGTCATTTTACGAGCTTAAACTTTGACGTCTTCATAACCATCTCAATCTTTTCGAGTCATTTCCTTCGGTCACTTTCCTACAAGTTTTTTAGCTTTCTTGAAATGTCCCTTTGGAAGTCTTGAAAACATCCTTCCCAAAGAAAAATACCCTTAGAAATTTTTGAAAAGTACCTTTACGAAGGGAAAGTATCTCTCGGTATTCTTGACAATGCCCTTCGGCATTTGAGGAATAGTCTTTCAATTTTTTGTAAATATCTTTTCCAAAGGGAAAGGACCCTTCAGATTTTTTGCAATGGATTTTTACAAAAGGAAAGTACCCTTCATATTTTCTATAAAGAAACCTTTTGCCTTTAGAAGTGCCCTTCAAAAAAATGCAAATGGCCTTCGACTTTTTGGTTTCAGCACTTCTTCCCAAAGGAATTCCTTTGGGGCTCTTGAAGATGGTCCTTTCCCTTAAGAAAAATACTTTCGAGGATTTTGAAAAGACCATTTCTTCAAAACCTTTTCCTGAAAGACCAATTCTTTCAAAATTTTGAAATGGACCATTCAAAAAAAAAACCAAGGGCACCTTTACTTCCAAAATAACTTTTTAGAACTTTCATAAAGGACCATTTCTTAAGAAAAGTACCCTTCAAGAAAATTGTATAGGACATTTTTTTGTAGAAGAATTCTTCCAGGAATTTTGAAAAGGATCATTTCATCGAAGAGTTGCCCTTCAAGAAAATTGTCTCGAACAATTTTCCTAAAAGAAAGGTCTTTGTCTTTTGCTTCGGACATTTTGTCTGAAATAAATATCACTTTGGAAACTTTGGCTCAAAAAACTTGTCTAAAATAATTCAACACTTAGTCAAAAAAGGTCCCAAAAGAAAAGAAACACTTAGTCCCCACAAAATCTGAAAGAATGATCAAGTAAAGACCTAGACGAACAAGAGATTTTGCACTTAGCTTTTTGTCTTGCAGGCTTATCTTTGGACACTATTGCTGACCCTTGAAAAACTTTGCTTGGATCCTTCTCCGAGCCTTTGATCCACTACTTCATCAAACCATGCAAGAGCTTTAGTATGTGGACCAAAAATGGCCAATAGTAACATGATTAATATCATGCACTACTATGTATATATTTATCTATATATGGTGCCATGATACATATCATGCACATATTATCTATGTGCTTCAATGCTTCACTTTTCAATATAATATGTTTGTAATACATATGCAACAATCACAAGTTTTACATGCTTCATTCATTACTACGATGTTATATCAAATTTACATTAAAAAAACAAATACACATTTTTTTCAAATATACGACTTCAACACAAAATTAATATATGAAAACATTGTTACATGTTTATATATCTTTCCCAAATGCTGTCACTTTTTCTTTTGAGACAAATGATTTGTAGGAATTATCCCTCGTCTCAAAAGGGGGAATCACAATGAGATTTCAGAAGCCATAAATTTTCAGATATGAAAGTTTACGATGTGAAAATTTTAGAAAGTTTATATTATAAGGGCATTAAGCTTGTTTATGTACTCCACTCATCTAGGTAATTAAGCATAAACACACTTTTCTAAAGAGACTTATATTGCTTCAAACAATTTTCAAAAGATCACATTTAGCACTTTATATAGTAAAGGGGCATGATATGCATTCATGACCTAGATAATACTTTGAAAAGACCACATTTTATCTTTTTCAAATCAAAAATTAAGTTTTCAATAATTTATAGTTCAAATCTATATCCGTCTGCAATGGTGGCATTCGCATTTTATAATCAAAACATGTTTAAGCTTAGTGATTCTCCACATCTTGGTTGCACTTTAGTGATACATCTATTAGATACCATCTCTTCTCTTTTAGTTCAGCAAGTGGACCACATGATAGGTTAGTGATGGTCAATGTTTTGGTTACACTTTAGCGAACCACTTTGTTATTTCTCATCTCTTCACACATTATAGAGTAATATATGAGGGTGGGAGCATATATCTTTACAACTCAAACATCTACATTGATTCTTTAAATTGAGTCTTGATAATTCTCAATTCAACAATTATCTACATGCCTTAACAAGGGGGCATGCACATTTCCATGACAAAGACAAAGTGTGTATGCACACTCAGGTTCACATCTACTTTACTCTAAAAATTTCACTTCATGCATCACTAGCATAAAATGGGGGGGAAATGTAGACACCTAAATTTGGTATAATAATTGTTTTTAGTGTCTTTTTAACTAATTTATTTACGTAGGTATTATAAAATAATAAAATAATTAATGGTGCCTTTTTCTTATATTTTTCCATTTTAACTTATGACTTATATTCTCCACCTTTTACTTTATAATTTTATTATATTTCCCCTTTTATTTTATGATCCATTATACTTGATAAAACCACTTTTTAAATTCGCTTGAGTCCTCTTAAGTTTTTAAGTTTATTTTTAATTGTTTTGAGTCCCATCTTAAGTCTTTAAGTTTCCATTTAATTATTTTTAAGTCTCATCTTAAGTCTTTTCAGTCCCTTTTAAGTTATTTTGGGTCTCTTGTGTGCACTGCTAAGTTCTTAATTTAAACTCTAAGAATCCCTATATAAACAAAGTTATTAGAAGGAAATTGAAAACAAGTACTCTCCGGTTTTAGAAATCACTCTCACATTCAAGAGTTATTTTTACATTAATAATACTCAATTTATAGAGTTATATTTAGAAGTACTATTACATTTGCATGATTATGCCAAAGGTGTTCATAGGCAAAAGAGCATCTAGTATTGAATCTATGATTACACACACATCTAAGAGGGATAAATACATTAGTCTAAGTCCCATTTGGGTTATGTAGGCAACACTTAGTTACATAGGGTTTTTTGAGGCCAACTCAGTTATTCCCTTGACCCTACATCCCCATTTTTGCATTTAATGTCCACTTGGTTATTATATAAGAATTAAAAGTGTGTATTTGTAGGTCATATTCATATGAAATTAGTATGTATGCAAAGATAAATTTCATATAGGCAGGGTCAAATTGATCCATATCTTTATATCACATGCATTGCTAGTAGGACAAAGTCGTATTACACAGACACCAACACATTATGCTCTTATCACTTACTACGATCATGTCCATGTATACTTTGGCTCATTATTTTTAATAGAGATGCATTCACATAGATTATTTACTTAACATCATATTTCAGATCAACTTGTCTACTTTATAGAAAGTAAGATTATGAGTTAAGTATCCATTTCCTTTGTAATTTAATTTTAGCTTGCTTTCAATTGTGCACCTTAGTGTATTTTATCATAGATTATTGTATATCAATTTGTATAGTTTATGCCCATTTAAATGATTAATTCTAATTAATTATAGGGTAAATAGTTTCCATAAAATGTAATACTCTAAGTTCTTTCAATTCCTTCCTTCCATACTATTTTTTTAGGTATTCATCCACTAAATCACCTTGTCAAAGGTCTCTACCCCCTATAATTCCTACCATATCATTCCATACTGATTTATAAAAAGAACATAAAAAAAATGATATTATCAATAGTTTCTTCATTGTCCTTGCACATAACACATATTCTTGACCCCTAAGAGCTTCTCATCTACAATAGATTCCAAGTAGGAACATTGGTTTTGATTTACATCCATATATATCCTCATCTTCATTTATGCCTTTACCTTCCATAGTGGCTTCCACCAGCAACAATTAATACATTGTAGCTATATAAACATGGATTTATAACCCATTGCAGTCAAATATTCTCCTAATAGTGGGTTCTTAGACCAAATTAAATTTTCCTACTCATCTCTTAATCTGATATGACCATGTTTTCACCTTACCACAAATTTTGACAACTCCCCAATTCCATCTCCTTCCAAACCCAAATAATCTGCACTCTTTTGTCCCTGGTTCCAAAAGGATGTAAGAATAGGTTTTGTTGCTTGATTTAAGGTAAAAATGTCCCTTCAATGTAATTTACCTATTAGATATTAATATTCTAAAATAATCCCACATCCATTCCATGGGTTAAAACCCATGCTTAGTTTCTTCCCATTTCCATTATTTCATGTAATCTAGTTTCCAACTAAGGGAAAAGAAAGACCCATAGCCTTTTAAAAGATAGAAACCTTATCGATGGGTTTATTACTACTTATTATATAGTCTTATAAAGAGAGAGGATTTATATATTTGTGATAGATACTCTTTTTCCACAACCCCTCCTAGGAAAGTATCCTCCACATGCATTTAGGAGCTAAAGCTTTGTAAAAAAAGATATATTTTAAACCCCCACCTTCCTATTTCCTTAGGTTTGGAAATTATTTTTTATTTAACCCATGAATCCCATATTTTTCCTTATTTCCAATCCATACAAATTTTTATAATCTTCTCCAACTCTCCTTAAGGATTGAAGGCTATAGAATGCAAAAAGACAAGTATTGCTTCTTACATAAATTTAAAAAATGTTAGTCTTCCTCCTATGGAGAGACATATATTACACCACATAGTAATTATATTCTCTATATTATTAAAAACCAATCCCAATATTTGATGTCATAGTCATTAGGCTTTAGAAATAACCCTAAATATTTGATACCTTCTTGAAAGTATAACTGTTGAAAATGGAAGCCTTGAAGGAGGACCCTCTCTTAGTCTTCCTCAATCCCATCAAAGGATATCGAATATATTTGTAAATTTATATCCAAATCATAATTTTTATATTAAGTAATTTAAATCTTCATCATCCTTCTCCATCCATTATGTAACCATCACAAAACAAAAGGACATCATAAACAAAAAGTAGATGAATTAGATTTAAAGCCCTACCTATCTTTATACCCCTAATGACCCAAATAATTATTATAAATTCCATAATTTCCATACTTTATCCCTCAGCTATTATTAGAATTATTAATGGAGAAAATAAGCATCCTTGTCTTAACCCATGAGGAGTAAAGAATATCAAAACTAAGCCATTAATTAATACTGCAAAAGAAATAGTATATAAATGCCCCATAATACAGTTAACCACTGATACCCCAAATCCAACATGAATGAATATTAATATCATATATATCCAACTTGATTTATCATATGCCTTGGATAAATATAATTTGAGAATCATTTCTATAATTTTCTTCAATTTTATGGAATGTAACCCTTCCCATGCAATCCATATAACATCATGAATTTGTCTACTATGCAAAAGATCAAACTGCTCTTGAGCAATAACATCAAAAAACATTTTCTTCACCCTAGTTTCTATCACTTTGGAAATTATGTTATAAATATAGTTTAATAAGGTAATTGGGATAAATTCATCAAAGGAGATAGGTTTGTTCTTTTGGGGGATAAGTGCTACAAAATTGGAATTAAAATCCCCAACTTTTTTCTAGTAACTATAAATTCCTCCACCACCCTTAGGAGGTCTTCCTAAAAAAATCATAAAATCCAATGAAAAATTTCATGGTCCAGTTGTTAGGCCCAAGACTCTTATCATTCTGAAAGGAGGCTAAAACTGATTTTATCTCTTTTTTAGAAATCTCTTCCCTTAGTATTTCATTTTCTTCTTCATTGACAAACCAAGGAAAAAAAGGTCATTGTATTAATAATTTTTTCTATGTTTTCCCTTTCTAGTTCGTTATATAAATATGGAAATATGTAACCCCTAAATCAATAATTTCCTTGAACTTATTGGTTTTGATTTTTTCCTAAGATCACATCTCCTAAATGGTGTTTATGATTTTCTTATGATTTGTAAATTTATAAAATAACTTGATATTGACATCTCCCTTAGCCAACCAAATAGTCATGTTTTTAATCCTCCATAGTGATTATTTCTTGGCCAACAAATTTCATTTTTCCTACTCTAAGACCTCCAATCTAACCTATGTTTCCTTTTTAAAAATTCCTTCAATGTCCTACTTGTATACCTCTGCAATTTGACTTTCAACATACTTTAACCCTTGATCAAAGTTCTTAAGCTTATTATATGCACATGAAGATAAAGTTGATTTCAAATTTTTAAGACTAACTGCAATTTGATAACCTATAGAATCCTTTGGATCCCTATCATATCTTTTCCAACCTTTCTTGACCAATTCTAAAAACTTCTCATCCTCCAACCAAGAAGTATTGAACTTAAAAGGAATATGAGGCTTATTATCCTCTTTTTTAATTTGAATTATGATTAGGAGATGGTAAAAATAGCCTCTATATTCCACCTAAGAAAACTTTTTCTCATAGTTTGCCATAATATCTTCATCAACAAGAAATCTATCTAACCTTTTATAAACCCCTTCCTTTCCATTTTTATGATTCCTCCTTGTTGGCCCTAGCTTTATAGGCTCCATATATACAAGCCTAGATTTTGAAAAAATCATCCAGTGGATCACTTATTTCTAAAAATCCCCATATATTTTCCATTTTGAAAATAAATTTTAAGTCTCCCCTATAATTAGCCTATCCTCCTTTACAAAATCTTGTGATAAAAATTCGTCCCAATGTGAAACCCTCCTTTAATATAGGTCATAAACATTAGCCATTGAAAAATACTTCCCAAGTTCCAAAGATAAAATCTAATCGAAATGAAATATATACTCATGCAAATGTATGATCTCTCCTACACACCATTACCACAATGAATCCATCATTTCCCAATAACAATAATCAAACAATGAATATGCACATTAGTCTCTTCATTATTATCTCATAACGAATATACAATCCATAGCTTGTCTTTCTACTACACCACCAATGAGAAGCACAAGGAGTGACTAATAAATAGGATAATGAGTTGGTTTCACAAAAAATGTTGGGTTGTTGTGATCCACTCAAAATAACTTAGTTTCCTAAATAGGTGCACACCAAAAATTATGCATTCACACAACAATCCAAAAACTATAAAAAACTTTAAATCAAGTTTAACTCTTATAGTGAGTGTGAACATGGATAACACAAAACTAATTGTAAATAACCCAAACCATTAGCCAATGTGAACACCACCACTCCAACACCCTCCCTTAAGTGCAAAATAGGGAGTGAGAAAAGAGAAAGCAAAGAAATTGATGATTCCCAAAAACTAGGACTAATCAAGTACCCATGTACAAAATCATAGTGAAATACTTAGTGTCCCTATGGTAATCAATCCATCTTACTAAAATGCATAGATGTTGATTCACTATAACCACAAATTTAAATATGAACTAGTACTCTACATGAGGCTCAAATAGTAAAAAACATTGATAAAAAAAAACTAGAAAAAAGTGTTACCATGTATGAAATGTGTCACTGCAAGGTACCCAAAAACCAGTAGAACCACAACGAAAGTGGAAAAGAGAACTTATGCTCCAAGGCATTCCAAGAATCATGACTCAAAAATATCAACACAATGTTAAAGTATAAAATAGGTCCCATCTAATAAAATACAATACCAAGTGATGCAAGAAACTCCATAATGCAATCAATCTATAGAAGATGTTATCTATGAAATTAGAGATGCATATTCCAAAAAAAAAATTCCTAACAATGAGCTCAAACAACCAAGGAGCATAAAAAGGTAGGGAGGCATGTGTAGTTGAAGAAGTCAAATAGTGGAGGAACTATGTTTGTAGTGTCCTCACCAAGAATGTTTTTGACACCACCAAGGACAATCAAAAATCCACCCTATATGAATACAAATTATAAATGAAGATACATGTATATGAGTGGGTGCAAAGTCCACAATAAAATAATGCAAGGTAACATCCAAAAAAGTGTTAAGTTGATCATGTCTAACCATTGTAATCTCAGGTTTCTTAGACCCAAGTGAAGGTGTAGTAGAGATCATATGTAGCTCAAGTTCCTCACAAAGATTGGATCAAACAGAAGATGGAGTTATGTCTCAAATGATACCATTGAAGATGAAACACCTGTTGAATAGAAAATTCCACGTTAAGAAATTCACTTAATAGGATGGATAGGGGTAGTAATGTCTTGTAAATGCTTACTAATGATCATAATTCTAATAGTATGACCCATGGAACGAAGCATGAAAGATCCAAATGTAGTGGTATACTTCTCAAAATAAGAAGGCATGTATGTAGGTAGAACTAGAGTGGGTTTTACAGAGTGTGTAAAAATAGTAGGCCTAGAATCATCAACTATAATAACACAAACAATAAGAATAGTGGGTTGTTATGGATCTGGTTGGTCACAATGTAAAAGTGCATCAAGTGGATGTGTGCTATATTCAAGATTACATGATAGACTAAAAATAGGGGAGTGAGTGTCCACAATATCATGGTGATGTTGCATGATATCAATTTAGTTCTATAGGGAGTGAATGAGGGAAACCTTGTTATGAATGAAGAAGCATAAAATGAAATTATGCTTCACTAATTTCTTGTTCACTTCATGTAATGATAGAAAAGATGTCTTTATAGAAGGCATAGTAGAAATAAGAATCACATTAACAGAATATACATCAATATGAGTAGTATAAGGAGGTGTATGTGCCTCTTCTATGTCATCAACAAAATATGGTGTAATTATATCCTAATGAGAAAATTCCTCACTGACAAATGAAGGAGGAGAAGGAGATGCCCAAGGTTAATTATGCATATCGCAGTCAAGAATCACATTCTCAAAAATAAGAGAAGATGGTGGAGGAACATCAACAATGTCACCAACAATAAAATCATCACTAAGAGAAGGAGGAGAAAGAAGAGGAATTGTTAGAGGTGAAGTAACCTCCCAAAACAATGTTGAAATAATGTCCCAAGCTTCCTGAGGTGATGTGGCATGTATAAGTGAGAATATAAACTATCTAAATCATGGAGCTAAATGAAACATAGTGTCTCATCTTGAAATACAAGCCACAAAATCTTCCTCATTTGTAAAGTTTGGGAAGTCACCAAGAACAAATTTCCATAAGCCTTTCATCTATAATTGCATCCGTATTTTGATTTTCCATGTGGTGTATTTAGATGAGATGAGAGATTCAAACATACATGAATCCATACTCAGAGACAAGAAAAACCAATAATGGTGAAAAATATCCAAATGAGAACAAATTTGAGCTCCCAAAATGGACATCAATTACCATTGAAAATGTGTTAGTGAGTACAATAAGTGGCACAATAAATATAATGCATATTAGAAAATGGGATGTCAAACTCTGTTGAAAATGCATTTGTGCATTTGCAAAGTGAAATGATAAGTACAAGAATGTGAGCCAAGAGGGTAAAAATGTATAAAAAGTGACCTTTAAGAATGAAGGTGAGAATGAAAAACAAGTTTGTTGTCCCTATTAGGGAGTTTGACTTTCTACCAGATTAAACCTCACCCTTCGATTTTTGACTAATGAGAGTAAAGGAATGTGGGTGAAAAAAAACCTTTAAAAAAACTCATTAAAATATATATTCTCATTTAAATAATTGTTATATATATATATATATATATTGCCTCTCTCTTGAAAGATCCGTTTACAAAGAATAAAATTACAATGCTTTAAAAGTTAGAGTCCCCCTTTCAATAATTAACTTCCACTTTTACAAAGCCTCCTTATATGATAATATAAGCCCCTTAATTTTTTATTTTATTTTTAATAAATATCGATAAAAAAAATCATTGGGTGTGTTTTTGAACCCAAATTTTGATCAAAAAATCAATGGGCATGATGTAGGGGTTCAACCACTAGTTCTCTGGTCACCTTGATGCCTTTAATCAAGGCATATCACCAATCAACCTAAAATCCATATTCAAAACAAGTTACTTCAAAGGAAGTTTTGAAATAAAAAAATAATTAAACCACACCTTTTATATCTTATGATGGGAGTCCATTTGGGCGATTGTTGAGGATAAAGTCATGGTCGTAGATTGAGAGCTAAACCATGTGTTCAATGGTTTTGATAGACTTATTTAAGTCATTTGTTGAATAGCAGGTGACATAACCAAAAATGAGGTCATTAAATTTAATAGAGATAGGAGAGCGACAGGAAAAATCTAAATGTGCAGTCAAACCAATACTAAACTCAACCAAATTAGGATTCAATATTTTTACAAACAATACTCTAATGGTGGATATGTTATCTTTAATATAGATTTGATTTTTTGGAGCTTTAGGATAAGATGAAGGATGGCACAATATGTTACCAACTATAGGTAATTTCACCAATCCACACCTAATTCAAAATAACACAACTAGTGAATAACACTTATGCCCTACATAAATTGGATTCAAACCAAGCACACAAAAAAATTCCAAATTGTTGAATAGTATGGATTGGAGATAATTTCTAGTTATGCAAATAAAATTTGATTAGAATTATTATGTCCTGTTATAGAAAAAACAAGCAATATAACCAACTTAAATTCCTGAATATGTCATATGATATGATAAAGACAACAAATCATAACCAAGGTGTAGTATGACCTGGGTGTATGGCCTGCTTGATCTAAAGTATTGATAAATGTTATAATCCACCAAAGAGATAATAATACCACTTTAAAAATTTATCAAAAAACAACACAAGTGTTTGAAACAATGTTGGGTAATGGTCATCAAGGCCTGCTCTGATACTATATCATAATGCAATATACACTCATGCACACCATTACCACATTGAAGCTATCATTTCCCAAACATAATAATCAAATAATGAATATGAAAAATAATCTCTTCATTATTGCCTCAAAATGAATATGCAATCTATAGCTTCTCTCTCTATTATACCACCAAGGAAAAGCATAAGGAGTGTCTAATAAATAGGTTAATGAGTTGGTTTCACAACAACCACTTGGTGGTTATGATCTACTGAAAATAGTTTGGATTGCATAAATAGGTGCACACCAAATATTGTCCAGGTGTAAATGATAATCCAACAACTATAAAAAATTCCAATTCAAGTTTATCTCCTATAATGGGTGTGAAACTGGCTAATACAAAATTGGCTTGTAAATAACATAAACCACTAACTAGTGTGAACACAACTAATCTAATGAATCTTTGATTCTATATGTAAGTCAAATAGTAAAACAATCATAAAAATAAAATTTTGCTTCTTCATTAAAATATTAGGCCCCCAAATCTACCTACAAAATCAAGATAAATGAATTTTGAATCTTTTAATATTTGGAAATAGCTCCTAATAATTTCTCCCCTTCTCCTATTGTTTCCTAAATTAGAATCAAATTAGGGATATGAATTCCCACCAACCTATCTAAGGCATTATTTTTAGATGGATTTCCAAACCTCCTAATGTTTATGGATGAACAAATCAATGTAGAGCCCTCCCTTAGGGTTCCTCCACTTTAAGAGCCCTGACTACTGTTTGTTGTTCCCCACTTGAATCTCCCTTATGGCTTTGTCTTGAGCATAAGAAAGGAACGTCTTCCTCCCCAATTGTGATGAAGATCCTTCCCTTCCTACTACACATCCTAATCTTTCCTAGATCTTAAATGGTACCTATGTTTTTTTGGACCAACTATACTTATTTTAGATGAGGAAATTAATATTGTGAGATGTACGTAAAAGAGTTATTTCATATACTAAAATGTCAAAAAAGAAGCTATATGGACATTTTATTTTTTTATTTTTAAACCCCGAAAGTGCCTAAACCACACCCTTCAAACCTAAAGTCCCCCCACTTTATAATTTTTAGAGGAATTTGTAAGGCTCTTCCCCACCACTAACCAATATTATGACATCAAATCTAGAGAGTTCCTTTCTACAATCACATCTCAAGGATGACAAGAAATAAATGACTTTCCCAAATGTTGAGAAACTTGGAACTGGTCCAAAACCATTTCCATAACATCCATACCAATTACACTCCTAGTTTACTCCACTTCAAAATAATTTATTTGAAAACAAGCATGTTTACAACATCTCTACCTCTTATTCTATTATTTTTTAAACCAAATCCTAAGTTAACCCAAATGAATTATCATCACAATTCCCCACTAGGGCCTCTTTCCCATAGGAATGACATCTATCAAAATGAGGGGAACCTTTATGTAATCTAAACAATATGAATATTATTAGAGTATCTTATTACTCATGCTTGTTAGGTTTGCCCTATGTGGGGATTTATCCCACATTACCTAGTTTAGCTTGCTTTTTATTTTGCCTTGCCTATATAAGCAAGTGCTCTACTTTGTAATATGCATGCTTTTATGACGTTTCTCAGATATCCTTTAGGAATAACAATTATTTTATGTTTAATTAGTTTATTCTCTTATTTATGTTGAAGCATGAATGGCTTTAGTAATGACTCATTGGAGAGATCTTCACTGAAGATTTTTTAGAACTCTTTCATGGTAATCAGAGCCATATCCAAGCTATCATTGCTCAGTCTTTCATCTCTAATTATATTTTCTCTTGTGTTGTATCTTGTGACTTTCTTAGTATGGCTTCTTTGTTGTGACTCGATCTTGTCTTAGTTTTTCAATCCTAAGTCCTTGTCAATTAGCATAGTCATATTTTTATGCATTTAAGATGTAAATAATAGAGTCTATCTCACAGATCTAGTTGGAGCACTTGTGGGTTTGGATAATGCTATTTGGATTTTCTAACTAGCTTACCTAGCTACTAACCCATGACTTTTATACTGGTTTACTTAGTTCCTATCAACTTGGTTGCACCTCACTGCTCTTTTTTGGCATATTGCAAAGTCTTGATTATAGAGTAAATTAATTTTTTGGATAGATCTTATTGTTTTGGTTCGTCTTGATCTCCAAGATGCTTGGTGAGCAGATCTCCATGTAGATCTAGCAGACTCATCATTCCCCCTACTCAGACCATGCTTAGAAGGTGAGCCATAGAAAATATTATCACTCTTTTTCATGAGGTCAATATTAATGCTGGAAAAGGGATAGATTTTGTAGTGTAGAGTGTAGTTGCTCAAGAAGATCTGAACACTGACCCTTTCATTATAGCAACAAAACAATTTATCGATACCCTTATCTAGACACTTGGCATAATCCTCCTTAGACATATCTCTCCAACACATCTCCATCCCATACATGGTCAGATTGGAAGAAATAATAGTGGTTCTGAGAGTAAACTCAATTTCATTGGTAGGTGCCTTTGTAGACAAATCCACCATTAGACTACGAATGGAAATATTAAATTGCTTATCCTTGTTGTTATTGATGTTGTCGTGCATGGTGGTATCTAATGACTGAGTTCACTATAGTAGAAGGGCATAGTGGGATGCTTGACTTGATCACTCAATGAATCCTCCTACATACTGGTAATCTACACCACAGTTAGAATGTGGGCAGACAACAGACAACAGGTCTGTAGATGAGTAATTGCATGGGGGAAACATAGTGGTGGAAGTGTGGTGGTAGAGGTAAAGAGCATGGGTTTTGGAGGGACACATCTCTTCATATGATAATGCCCACCTCTTCATTTCCTTGCTAAAAGCAATAACTAATTTGGCCCTAACAGCTATTTTTTAATTCACTGAGCCCTAAAACAATTAAATCTATTTTAATTTAAATTGAAATAGCTTTATTAGGATTTTTTTAATCAGATGTGTATTTACATCTTAAACTGAAGCTATTTGTTGTTTCAGAGCTTATAGGGCTATCTAGGGGAATTTTTTTTGCCTTTAGTTGGCTTGAAGAGTTCATGGATCTGTGTCAGTTCCAAAGAGTGGTTGGAAGGCTAGGTTCACCTTATTCAAAATACCTTTTTTAAATTTTTAGGGAAAAATTTTATTAAATAGGCCTCATTTATGAGAAATTGGTTATTTAATAACTTTTGATCAGTAGCTTAAAATTGAGTGTCATATTTTTCAAAAGTTCATATTTTTTCATTTCCCACGTATTGGTCATATATTATCACATTTTAGGGGGTTCTCTTTGCATTGGATGTGCTACCTTATGTTTACCACTTGTGGTGACATTTTAGTGGTGATGCATTTGATACGTTGTGAGCATTTGTTGAGGGAATATTTCTTATTTTTCATGTACCTTATCCCTTTCATTTGTCAAATATCAGAGGGTGAGGTATGGTCTAGCAAAAGGTCAGACCCCCTCACAAGCAATAAAAATTTCCTTTTTGCTTCTTATAGATTGCATTGTCATCATTTGTTGCACTCATGGATGCATTTTTGACTGAGTTTGATGTCCTATTCTTGAGTGTGCATTATCACTACTAGTGGTTTCATGTGATATGGGCCATATATTGTATTTCATGTATGCACTATCTCAATGCATTTTTAGTTGAGTCTGACTTGCTTTCATGTGCTTTATAGGTTGTTATTTTTTGGTTGTTGATATTTTTTAGTGTGTTTAAATACATTATGGCTCTTTTTGCCATTTACCACACTATTACATTATCCCATAACATGCATTAGTACTTTCACACATTGGTATTTGTGTCATGTCTCTTTGAGGCCCCTTTCTTATCACCTCACCTTCTTCTATGGAGACACATTTTTTCTCTCTTTCTTTTGAATGCCTCTATTGATGGCTTATTCGATAAGTCCATAGTCTCCTCATTTGGAGTTATTTTGGTGATGCCTAGTGTCTTCCTTATTTACATTTGGTTTTTTTGGTGTATGGGTTATATTGTACTTGCACTAATTTATAAAGTGACATGGGGGTTTGTTGAATCAATGTTGTCTAGCTTCATGCATTTGTGCACTCTATTTTATGCACCCTTTCACTTCGGTAGTTGTTTTCTCTTCCATCACCACCATGGGCCATCATCTTGGAGAAGCTTTTTGTATTTTTGACACCAACTTTTTTGATTGTTGACAGTCTTCCATGGATTGAATTATAGCTATTTTGGTGAATCCTAGTGTCATCATGTCTTTTTTGATAGTTCGATAGTCCTTTTCAGCATGGCATAGATTTATTCTAATGTATACAGTGTTAAATTGTTTGGTGTTTAAGTAGTGGATTTAGATCACTTGTGCAGACCTTTTTCCTCCTATCCATCTAGTTAACAATATGGGAGGGGTGTGTACATTCTACTTTTTGATGTTGAGCATTCCTTGTACATATAATACTCTTTTGTACTTTCATCACCACTGACAGTCTTATTGATTGAAACTATTCTGGTGAAGCCCAGTGTCAGTTATTTTTATGATCGAGTAGTGGATTTAGACCACTCATGTAGATTGAGTTATATTGACTTGAGTATTTCAAGTGTAGACTACTTTAGCATCATCTTTAGGGGGCCTTTTGAGCTCTCTTCTTATTTTCTCTCTTTTGGGGGGAGTTATTCCTATGAATTTCCTTTGTTTTTCTCCACTTTATGAGAGTTATATGTATATGTTACACTCTTTTGAGTGTTTTCTAGATTTCTCCTTTACACATGGGTATCTTATTCATGTACTTTATTTGACAGAACCCATATGAGGACTTGTTACTTTACTTGATGACCTTTTTGGTGATTCTTATAGTGAGACCAGTGTGGTATCCCCACCAGTGACACCATTATGATATCCCAATATTATTTATGCTCACTTCTCACCATGTTGTTGGAGGGTGTTCAAGTAATGCTTCTTTAGGTTCATCATTGTACCTAGTACTTTGGAGTGCAGTGTTTGTATTCAGTGATCCTCATATTTAGCACCATTCCTACTTTGACTTGGTGATTATAGTGACTCAACATCCATGTACTCTGACAGATGGATTGGCATCCATAGGGACATGTGACTTCACATTGCATCCTTTATTGTTACCCCCTAGCTTCACTTGAGTGGAGGTGTTAGAGTATCTTATTACTCATGCTTGTTAGGTTTGTCCTATGTGCGGATTTGTCCCACATTTCCTAGTTTAGCTTGCTTTTTGTTTTGCCTTGCCTATATAATCAAGTGATCTAATTTGTAATATACATGCTTTTATGATCTTTCTTATATCTCCTTTGTGAATAAAATTATTATGTGTTCAATTGGTTTATTCTCTTGTTTATGCTAAAGCATCAATGGATGTAGTAATGACTCATTGGAGAGATCTTAGCTAAAAAGTTTTGATAACTCTTTCAAATATTTCCATATTCCTGCCTTGAGAGAAATGACTTCCAATAAGCCATATTTAATGTTTGATTCAACCCAGAAGACAAGTGAAACTATCATCCATCTCTAAGGTGGTGTCAATTCTATCCTTGATCATTGTTAATATTTTTAAAGACTAGAGTTCAAAGGACAATCTTGGTAGCTTTTTTTCTCTCATATCAAAGCATGGTGATTATTTTTTCAAGTTTAGTGGTTACTATCCCAAAAGCCATTGGCCATTCAGGACTTTCACCACATCCTCCTCCACTCTGAAAGTGAAGGCTAACCATGCTCTAAGAAAAACATAATGAGTAGGTTCATAACTTAAGGAAGGGCTTCCAAACCCTGTTTATCTATTGACCAAGCATTTTCATCGAGAAGGACTTCCACATAACCTTCTAGTTAAAAATATATTCTATATTCTCTCTATTTATAATACATGATCCATCAATATATCTTCCTCTAAAGTATATTTAACCTTATTCTTACATTATATATACACATTCTACTCTTCTTAACATGCTCAAGCTTTAGGATTATATCTTCTCTAACTATTAATGGGACTTCATTCCATAACAACTCTCCATCAATATTAGAATCCACTGTGCCTTGCACCAATCCTACAACATCTAAATCTACCATAAATTTATGCATATCCTTATCATCCTAGGTTGTAAAATCTTTGTTCACCATACAACAGTAATCATCTATGCTCTACAGGACTGAGTGTTACCTATTCCCTTAAATGTCATTATTGGGTGACTAGATTTAGACTGACAAACAATATCAACTCTATCCTCTTGAAATTTATTTCCCTTATCATTACGCAAAGATACATTTATTGAATCCATAGATTTATTAGAAGAAATGACCATTTCCTTGGAGGATTTTCCAAGTGATTTATATGATTATGAAAACATAAGATCTAAACACCCATTTAAATCATATTTAATTATCCACCTTTGCATTGTAAACTCTATAAAATCAATGAAAACCCTCCTCTTAAAAATATTGATTATCCCTTAAATGGGTCTATTGAATAATAACCCTATTCTTCCTCATACTCCAATCCACTAAAAGCTACTTTTGATTGTGTTAAGGAATAATATGAGGATTTAATGTTTGTGGAGGACTTGGTTTGACATTTTGTTAAATAATTGACATGAAATGTATTTTTTTCTCTGTATTCTTTTTTTAAAGCACTTGAGTACAAGTCATATTCCTTGTAAGGTGCACTTATATAAATGTTTACCCCTGCACACACAATATTTTTTCATATAATGGATGATGTAGATAAAAGAACTCATGTAAAAAATCCAAAAGCACCTATTGAACCACTCACCCTCACTTAGATGCATTTCATCTCAAATATATGTATTGAGTTGTATTTATATGGTTCTTCTTTTTCCTTTCTCAAAATAAATCCATCCATTTCATTTTGTTCCTACACACAAATCCATTTTAGGAAGAAAATGAGGAATTAGGGCTGACAAGATTGCATTTAAGGAAGACTTGTTTGGACAAGGTCTTTAAAGATATCAAGAATATAAGTTCAACTAGTAATGTAGACCTAATATTTTGAGTCTCTAACTAAGGATATTTAGGTTTTCTTCTTTATATCTTGAGCTTCACCTAAAACTTCTCTTATAAATTTCCACTTGAGCCAAGGTGGATATTGATGCACCAACAAGTCAACCTAGGGTAAGTATTCTTAATCTTATCTTTCTTTATCACTTTAGTAGATATATTATGTTGGTATATTGTTATTACTATATTTTTATTGATATACTCTTTCTTCAATATTTATATTAGCTTCTGGTTGTTACATATTGTTATATTTGCATATTTTTTCCCTTTATTTACACCCCATAGGTACCATTTAATGACAACCTTACAACACTTAGATTAGATACCTAATGGTAACCACATAATGAAATTGTATTGCATTTTAATTTTTTAGTTTACACCTCTTGGTTATTGTCTTATGAAACTTTGGATCTAATTAGGTCTTTTTTTTCTCATTATAGCCATGTATTGCTTTGTCAAATGACGTATTTTATGTGTTTTGGATATAGTATGGTCTTATAATTTTTCTTATATTAGATGATTCTCATAGTTTTACCATATTTAACCTACATACAATACAATTATGGATTCTGCCAGAATGTTAAAAACAATATTAATGGCCTTTTTGGTTTTCTATCCTTGTGTTATGAGCATAGTAGTATACTTCGAATTGACCATGAGCATAATAGTACACTCTCAGTTATTAAGAAGCATACCACTATGCTCTTGGTTTATTCTTATTATGGATTCATTTTGCACTTTCCTCCATTTCTTTGGTCTTTTTGTCATATTTTGTCAGCTTTCCCAACCTTTGAGTGTTTGCTTGTGTGTCAAAAGGATTGTGATTTATATTTGAGAATTTTATATATATACACACACACACATAGATATATTTATATATATATACACACATATGTATGTATGTATGTGTGTGTATATGTTTGTGTGTGTGTGTGTGTGTGTATATATGTATGTATGTGTGTATGCATGTATGTGTGTGTGTGCATGTATGTATGTGTGTATATGTATATATATATGTATATGTATGTATATATATATATATATATATATATTATGTATGTATGTGTGTATATGTGTGTGTGTATATGTATATGTATGTATGTATGTGTGTGTGTATGTGTTTCTATGCTAAATCGCTTTCTACATTCAAAAGATAGAAATGAGAAACTAAGAGATGGTCTAGGGTTAGAAGATACCCGGATATAGTCGTGCGCACCGAAATCAGACGTTGGAAGGTACTCCTCTTTGGCTGTGGAGGAATGACACCTATGAAGAAAAAGAGACTAAACACAAAAAATGTTAGAGAAGGAGATGGTGGGCTGTCAAGCAAACGCTTGATCCCTGAAGTACGAAGACTTCCTTAAGGGATATCAACCCACTAGTTAAAAACAAAATATTTAACGAAAGCAGAAATAATGAAAAGACAGAATGAAAGAAATAAAAAGACAAAAAATAAAATGCGTACCTGATATGCAGCAAACTATTCTACACAGTCGTCAGTGTCAGTCTCTGTGCCGGCGTCGGTCAGGGGAAGATGCTGACGTCGGTTAAAGTGCCGACGTTGGTTGGGGTAATGACCGGCATCAATCGGGGAAATAGTTTTGGACAGGGTCTAGTCGGGTCCAGACAGGGTCTTAGGATTTGCAGAAAGGTCTGATGTTTTTGTCTGAGGGTTCAGGAAGTCGATTTAGGAGTCAGAGGGATTGGTTTGAGGGTTTGTACAGGGATCTGGGCAGAGTTATAGACTGACAGAGGGTGGATAGAGGTGATACAGGTGGAAGGAAGGTCGGGGTTGTGGTCTGAAAAGATCTAGATAATGATATTAAAATAAAAAAGTAACAGAGCAGAATAAAAACACAGAACAAAACTTACCTGTTAAGCACCGAAGATGAAAGTCGAAGACATGATTGGTGTTGTCGCTGTGTCGTAGAAGTTCAGTGTAGCAGAATACCTGTGTTGGAGAGACAGAATGCGAGAGATCGAGTGCAAATTAGTTAGATGTAAGGATTGATTGATTGCCTGAGTTGATTGATTGCCAGAGATGATTAAGGTTGATTGATACGAAGGATGGTTCGGTAACCGATCGGGAAACTGATTGGCAACTGAATAACGAAGTACCAAATAACAGATAATGGATCCTGCATTTGGGTTGAGAATGCAATGTTAAGGATGACTAATGCCAGCAGGACTGTCGACGTCAGCTGATTAAGTGACCGTCATCGGTGACGTCGGTCGAGTAGTGATCGTCGTCGACAGATGCAGAATGGGGACAGAGGCTAGTTTTAGCTCTCTGCTCATTTTTACATGCTGCCAGGGTTAAGGCTTATGGGAAAATGGTCGACAGGGGTTAGATAAGCGTGAGAGAATAAAATGGGGGATAGAGGAAGAGGCCGACAGGGGTTAGACACAATTACGGTGTCTACATTTGCCCCTTTTTGTCTTGTTGGTTGTTTTGAACGAACTGCAAGACAAAAACAAGAGTTGGTTGCCCCAGGTGTGGGATAAGGTCAATTTCATCTTGTTGGTTGTTCGAATGAACTGTAAGACAAAAATAAGAGGTGGATTGCCTCAAAATGGATGAGGTATTCCCCCTCAAAGCAGGAGTCGAGGGAAGGGAACCAGGAATCAGGTGCTAATTTGACAAAGAGTGGATGAAAAAGGGGTGAGGGTGAATGCTGTAAAAGTCGTGATTGCATGCGTACCACTTCACGAGATGGTCAAGCAAAGTGTCGCAGGTCAAGGGTCGAGGAGTGCCAAAATTGAAGTAACTGGGCCCCAACATTTAGTCATCTACTGATCAGGTTATTCAATCGCAGTTGTAGCTCCAAATGGTCATCGTGTTCCAGGTATCCCAGGCTCAGGAAGTGCTCCTAGAAACACAAAAAAGTCACAAGTAGTACAGTTCAACCAGCTTGCGATCCTATACTTGTGAGGGTCCAAAAATAGTCTGTGCACAATTTGCTAACCAGTCGTGGGGTAGCATACATGCAAAAACAACCAAGGCAAAGTTTGTCTTGGAAGTGGTCGAAGTCAGAGGAGATAGGCATGATCTCCAATGGTCATTGGTCAAGGTGGATGGACGGGACAAAAGGACGTGGCCGAGCTAACCTCAAGAGACGTGTCATCTGAGTGCTGCCTACATAGCCCTTGTGTGAAGGGCCTCAGGCCAATGTAGTTCTCCCTAAAAGGGAGGAAGGGTCGAAGGGATGGAATTGGTTTTGGTTGAGGGCAAGGTCATGGTCAAAAGAAGGAAAGAAGGTTTGTCCATCAGAGAGACGAACAAATGAGGGTGGTCGAGCTAACCCCAAAGGATGTCATGTCCTCTGAGTGCTGCCTACATAGCCCTGGTCTTAGGGCCTCAGACTAATGTAGTTCAAATAGTTCGAACAAAGAGTCCGAGTGGTAGACAGGTGGTGAAAGTGGTCGATAGACTGGTCTGGGTCAAGGTGGAAATGATGAGGAGAAAAAAGATGTTACAGCCTTTTCCAAATGGTGTATTTTATAACATTGGTGATGTGGTCTTTCATCCCTAGCAATTTTCCATAGTCGTGATGGATGTATGCTAAAAATGAATTGAGGTCTATTTATGCTTCAGCAAGTATTGGTTTATGCTTAACATAAATTGTGTCTGGGTCGATAGTTTCCATGTGTATTGGTGTCCATGTTGAAAATGTTGGGTTGGCTTGGTTGGATTTGACAAGTGATGAAGTTGAATGTGACCAAAGTGAAGAAAAAGTGAAAGGCATATTGCTCTTTCATTGACAAGGACCAGAAATGACAGCATAGATAGGGGTTATTAGAACCAAGAGCCCTATTCATGCATGACGTCGTTGACCATATGTAGTATTAGAGCGGTAATCGAATCACTTTGACATTAAAGTGAGCTCGAAGTCCTTTGAGCAGGTGATAGGAGGAGGATAGGGTAACCCATTTTAGAGCAGAGATAATGTTGCCCTTTTTTTATAGGAGACCCTGAGACAACTACAAGCCAAGTCCATGACCCATTTTTTTTTTTTTTGGGTGCAGACTGATCAATGCGGGAAGTCTACATAGAGATGTCATTTGCATGGTGGTCATTTGTGAAGCTGATCAATGCGGGAAGTCTACATAGAGATGTCATTTGCATGGTGGTCATTTGTGAAGCTGATCAATGCGGGAAGCTTCTAAGAAAGATTTTTATTTGTAGCAAGAATTAGTCATAGCCATCCTTCGAGGGAGTGGTCTATATTTGCTTTATATTAAGGGCTTTGAATAGCTGTCCTTCAAGGGAGCAGTCTATTAGCTACAGCAATGATAGTACAGCTGTCCTTCGAGGGAGCAGTCTGCCTTTTGATTCTAGTTGGTGACCTAGATATTTTGAC
Organism: Torreya grandis; assembly: GCA_037957365.1. NCBI lineage: Eukaryota > Viridiplantae > Streptophyta > Pinopsida > Cupressales > Taxaceae > Torreya > Torreya grandis. The sequence goes on from JARHVA010002162.1 coordinate 2,371,890, forward strand.
ATCTTGATTTGTTTTGACATAAATGTGAGTCATGGACAAGACTATAGAAGGTCAAGGGCTCCCTTTTATTAGGACAAAGCATCCATACTGTATAAAAGGGGTGTATAGGATTTGTTAAGGGGAGTAGGGTTGAAAGGAATGAGGACTAAAAGGACGAGGATTGCTCAAGGGATGAGCTCAAGATAAATGTCAAGTGGACGAGTACTTGACTAACAGAAGAATGGTCACAGATGCAATGCATTAAGAGGCTCAGGTTCTGGTCGTCCATCGAGAGAAGACAAACGATACGTCCCTGATCCATACTTGTGCGTGATGATGAAAGGTCTGAGCCAATTAGGGGAAAACTTGCCTCTTTTACTTCGCTCCATATTGGTCACGTGTTGATTCTCTTTGAGGACGAGGTCTCCGATATTGAAATCTCGTTCTCGCAGATTTTTGTCATAGGCTCGCTTGATACAATGTTGATAGACATGAAGATGATTAAGGGCAGCAAGACGGTGCTCGTCAAGTAACTCAAGTTGAGCTAAGAAATCTTGACAAAAGTCATCATTAGAAAGAATGTCATGTAGAGAGATGCGGAGAGATGAGATCTGTACTTCGAGAGGTAGGACAGCCTCTATTCCGTACACGAGAGAGAAAGGGGTAGCACCCATGGAGGTTCGAATGCTAGTGCGGTAGGCCCACAAAGCGAAGGGAATATGAATGTGCCAATCCCTTCCTGTGTCGTTGACCACCTTCATGAGAATTTTAGTTAAGATTTTGTTGGAAGCCTCGGCCTGCCCATTTGCTTGTGGGTAGTAAGGCGAAGAGAAACTGAGCTTGATGCCAAATGAGTCGCAGAGTTTTTGGACAGTCTTGTTTTTGAAGGACTTGCCATTGTCGGTGATAATTTTGTGAGGGACATCAAAGCGGCAGATGATGTGGCTACTAATGAAGTCGATAATCTTGTCAGCTTTTGTGGCGATGAGAGGAATGGCTTCCACCCACTTGGTGAAATACTTAGTGGCAGTGATGATGGATTGATGACGAAGAGACGAATGAGGGTTAATCTCACCGATGAGATATAAGCCCCACTGAGAAAAAGGCCAAAAATCCTAAGCGACTTGTAAGGCGTGACTAGGAAGATGAAGCAAGTTAGAGTGCTGCTGACACTTGATGCAACGCTGAACATAGTCGCTACAGTCTTGATGAAGAGTGGGCCAATAATAGCCCAAATGAAGGATGCGCTTGGCAACCGAATTCCCACTGAAATGTCCACTACAAATCCCGTCATGGACTTGCTTAATGGCCTGAGATGCTTTAGTGGAGGTGAGATAGCGAAGAAGGAGGCCGTCGAAGCCTTGCTTATAGAAAAGACCCCCTAGCATGGTATAGCGAATGGTACGCTTGATAAAAGCTCATCGCGCATTGCTAGAGAGGTTGGGAGGAATGACAAATAAAGACAAGAAGTCTACAAGTTGTTTATACCAAACATCTCATAGGCTAGAGCCTATGGTGTTGACATGATTAATGTTAGGAGAGATATATGAAGGCAACGGCACACGATGCACCGTGACAAATAGTCTAGATGCAGATGAGGAAGATGGGATATGGGAAGTGAGAGAAGCCATGGTGTCAGCAAACTTATTCGTGGATCGAGGAATAGTCTGCAGGAGGTAATGGTCGAAAGATGCAAGGAGGATGTCAGCACAATTTTTGTACCTTTGCAAAATTTCATTTTTATAGAGGTATGAACCGTTGACCTGATTGACGACGAGCTGCGAGTCACCGAAGATGTTGATGGACTTGATGCTGAGAGAGAGGGCGGTCTGAAGTCCCAAAATTAAGGCCTCATATTCAACCATATTATTGGTACAATTAAAGTCAAGCTTGAAAGACAAAGTCATGGGCTCACCATCGAGTGGGATGAGAATGACTCCCGCACACCCACCAAGTTGACATTTGGAGCCATCAAAAAACATGGTCATTTGATAGATAGTGTCATCGATGGAAAGCGTGGCGATAGACTCGTCAGGGAACTCGCACTGTGAAGGTCGATTGTTGGGAAGAGGGGCATCTGCTAGTTGATCAGCGATGGTTTGCCCCTTGATAGATTTCTGCTGGATGAATTCGAGATCAAACTCAGCAAGCAGCATAAGCCACCGAGCCATACGTTGATGTTGATATGGCTTGGAGTGCATAAACTTAAGAGGGTCGGTATGAGTGATGACAAAGGTTTTGTGATTAAGAAGATAATGGCGGAGCTTGGTAGCGGCAAAGACTAACGCCAAACAGAGTTTCTCGGTATGAGTATACCGAGTTTCATAGTCGACCAGTGTTCGACTGATATAGTAGACCACTTGCTCACGGTGGTGCTCGTCTCGGTGCGTGATCATATCACCTAACGAATGGCTGGTGATAGATATGTAAAGGTAGAAGGGTTGATCATCTTTAGGTGGAATGAGGACTGGTGGAGAGACCAGATAGCGTTTGAGGGCTTCAAAAGCTTCTTGACAGTCCTTATCCCATGTAAAAGAGATGTCCTTTTTAAGGAGGTGATGAAAAGGTTGGCAGCGGTCAGAAAGCTGCGAGATGAAATGGCGAATGGACTGGAGCTTCCCTTGTAGACTGTGAAGCTGCTTGAGATTGGTCAGGGGCGGCATTTTGAGGATAGCGCGGATCTTGGCGGGATCTATCTCGATGCCACGGAAAGAAACGATAAAGCCGAGAAGCTTATCGGAGAGGACCCCAAAGACACATTTCTTGGGGTTAAGGTGGACATTGTATTGAAGAAGGTGAGAGAAGATGATTTTGAGAATGGTCAAATGGTCACGACGAAGCTTGGACTTGTCGAGCAGGTCATCCACATAGTCCTCCATGATTTTGTGGAGGAGATCGTGGAAAATGTAAGTCATGGCGCACTGATAAGTGGCGCTTGCATTCTTCAAGCTGAAAGGCATGACTCGATAGCAGAAAGTCCCCCATGGGGTAATGAAAGTGGTCTTGTGCTGATCTTTTAGAGCAATCAGGATTTGATTGTATCCTGAAAACCCATCCATGAGAGATAGCATCTCATGGCCGACCGTGAGATCAACAAGCTGGTCAATGTTAGGAAGAGGAAAGTCGTCTTTAGGACAAGCTAGGTTAAGGTTGCGATAGTCTGTGCAGATCTGGATCCCCCCAGTCGCTTTGGTGATAGGGACGATGTTAGAGACCCACTGCAGATAATCAATGGGCTGGATGAAGGAGACAGAAAGGAGGCACTGAAGCTCCTCTTTGAAAAGGAGGGCAACGCGAGGATGCATCTTTCAAAGCTTTTGCCTAACAGGCTTAGCCTCTGGTTTGGTGACAATGTTATGGGTAGCGATGGTGGGGTCGATGCCAGGCATGTCACGGTAGGTCCAGGCAAAGGCCTTGCTATGGTCGAAGAGAAACTAGGTGTAGTCAAGCTGCTCCTGAGCGTCTAAAGATTGACCAATCTTTAAGACGTGGGGAACATCAGAAGAAGGGAGGTTAATGTCAATGGTTGATTCATTTAACATAACCTGGGTCTCAGAAGGGAGAGAGCACTGGATGAAAGAGTCATCGGTGCCCATGTAGGAAAGAATGGCGTCATCGTCAACGCAGTGGACAGTGTGAATGGTCGCCGACTCAGCTTCTACCATGCTGGAAAAAATGAGAGGGAGAGATTTGGACACCCCATTGAGCTGATAAGTTAGGGGTTCTAGGCAGATGGTGTTTATGGAAAAAAAAATAGGAGGGATGGAAACCACCGACTCCGTAGGTGAAGGAGGAGGGATGGGTGAGTCTGGAGGAGATTGGTCAAGGGTTGGTTTAGGACAAAGGTCTGCAGGGGTCTGAGTGGGGTCATGATATCCTAGGCCATACCGTTTCTTGACATCATCATCATTGAGTGACTTGATGGGCTAATGGGAGCCCTGCTCATAGCGTCTGAAGCCAAAACCCTTCCATGCACACCTATAAAGGTAAGTGTGTGCAAAGGTGGGGTTGCCAAGAAATGAGAAGTCGGATGTGAAAGGTTGAGGTGAAGAAAGAGGATTGCAATCAGTAGGAGCTTGATTGAGCCCCCCATAGCCAAGGTTGGTTCGGAGGTGAGGAGGACCATAAGGCACGATCATCCCAATTCGATGGTCGTAGCTAGGGCTGTGATGAAGGCATCCATACTCTTGTGGAGTTTGGAACATGTCTAAGGCCAGCAAGCAATACTCCCCCAATGAAAGTCTTTGGAAGATGTCTTTCATGGGGTCTGTGGTCGTCGCTTGAAGGGGAGGTGTGAGGGCGACCGCCTGTTGCGAACTAGTCGAAGCTTCTGCGGATGGAGGTGGTGTCGGGATTGATGGCTTGATAGGGATGAGGACATCATTTGGATGGTAGGTGGTGTTACAAATTTTGAAGGGTGAAGGGTCAGCGAGAATGATATGGACTTGCCCATCGTGTTTGAGTTTCACACAACGGTGCAGGGTGGAAGGGACACAGGCCATGGCATAGATTCAGGGTCGGCCTAGCAAGATGTTGTATTGAAACTCTCCTTCGATGATATAGAAGAGCTTCGGGACTGTGCATGGACCAATGCAGATGTGAAGGACGACTATGCCAATGGTCGTGGCAGTGGTGTCATTAAAGGAGCGCAAGATTGCGTCAATTTTGGAGACGCAATTCTTGGGAAGAGCCAACTATTCAAAGGCATGGGTGGAGATAATGTTGATGCTGGTGCCTCCATCGATCATAACGCGTTTAATGCGTGTCCGATCAACATAGGCAGTGATGAAGAGGGCAGCGTCCTGATCTTTCATGTTGGATGTGGGAATCTCAGAATCACTAAATGTGATGGAGGCAATAGGAGATAAAGAATGGACGAGGGCAGCAAGTGGCTGGGGGTCTTCGGGTTGGATCTCCACTGCCTGCAGGGCTCGAATGAGGGCTTGACGATGTTGGGGCGAGGTTTGAATGAGATCATAAAGGGACATCTTCATAGGCATCTGGTGAAGCTGTTTCAACATGGAGTCATGGATTGGTCTGAAAGAAGAAGAAGAAGAGGAGAGTTGAGGCGCGCCAAGGATAGAAATCTTGGGCTTGGGCGGTTGAGGTGGCTGGACGAAAGGGTAGGTCCAAGGAATGGTAGCTTTTTCCTTCGCCTTATCCTTTTGTGACCTGGTGGTTATGTGAATGGCATTGATTTCAAAGATAGGGGGTGAAGGAGATGGAGGGGTCGTGGTCTACTGATGAGATGTTGATGGGTTTGAAAAGGTTAGAGGGTTACGAGAAGGAGTCAGGGGTCGGTTGAGAGTGTCCTCAAAGAGAAGAGTGTCTTTCTCCAGATGGTGGTGAATGACGGTCTTGAGAGCACAACAAGTCTCGGTATCGTGTTTTGGCATATGATGATATAGACAAATATTCGTGTCGTTGAACCAGGAGGGCTTAGACCTGAGAGGTTGGAAAGACCTGATGGGTGGAAGGGTTATGCTGGAAGTCTGCAAAAGTCAGTGCAAGATCAAAGAGTATGAGCCCACTAAAGGGTCCGTGCTCATCGATGTGTGCGATACTGGTGATTTTTGCTTGGGCGGAGTCGAAGGAGGCTTCCGTACCACCTTTTGGGTTGATGGTGCGGTGACAGGCAGAGACGGCACTTTCTTCATGAGAGGTACCGTATTTTTGGGAGAGGGTAGGCTAGCGGTAGGCAAAGGAAGCAAAGGAGGCAACTAGTTTTGATTAAAGGTCAGAGTGGGAAGGACTCTGGTCAGGGTCGAAGGATGGGGGCCCAAAATGGAAGGCAATGGTGACGGAGGAGGAGGTGTTCACCTCTATGGTTTAGCAGTCTTCTGTGACTTGGGTTGAAGACTACTGTTGGTTGAGGTCTGGTCTAGGTCCACCTTCACTTGCGGATGAGTGAGGTTGGAGACAGGGCAAACGCTAAGTGACTTGATAGGTTTAGATGGGGTAGATGCGAGTTTTGGTTTTGATGGGGTCGGTTGAGGTTTAGAAATGAGAGTCTAGTTTTTGTTTAGGGTCTTGGGAGATTTCACCATAGGAGGATTGGCTGCATGAGACGAGAGGGCACGGGCATGTTGAAGAGCTGTGAGGCGCTCCCACAATACCTGATGCTCCACTTTCCTTGAAGGGACAAGTTTGAGTTTCTCCACTAGTCGGAAAAATGGCTGAGAAGATGTGGGATGAGGTTTGGGATCTTGAGAAGATGTGGATGGTTGTGGGGTTGAAGATGAGACTGGTGTAGTGGTTTTAGACCCAAGGCATGATGGAGTTGCGACAAGTTCATCTGTGGTTGGAGATGAAGGAGAGGCAGGTTCTTCTCTAGGTGGAGAAGAAACTAGAGAAGGAGGCTCCTCAAGCGGGTAAAGAGCAGGGATGATGGTGCCCTCCACTTGCGGTCGAGGAGTAGGAAGGGTTAGGTCCTCCATGGGCAACAGGAAGGAGGTTGGTGAAACCGGCAGTGTTGGTAAGGTCGAGGCATCCTCCAAGATGAGAGAGGTTGACGGAGAACTAACCGGAGAAAGAGGTTCGTCCACATGTGATGGACTGATGGATGAACTCACCTCTTGAGGTTGGTCAAAAATGAAGGGCGAGACCGTATTGACTGTTCATATATTGTGTTCGTGAATATTGTTAGTCAAGGTCTAGACATTGTTTTGAGTTGGTGGATGATTGGGGAATGGTTGCTTAAAGATGTCGATGCCTTGATTAGGTGGTGCATTGGGATTGTCGAGGATGAGGTCACCCTTTTCAAGCATATCTTGGATGATGTTTTTAAGGGTTTTATAGTTGCCCGTGTCATGTCCCTTAACACGGTGGTAGTTACAGAAGTCGTTTTCCCTATACCACGCAGGGATGGCGCGTGAGGGATCAAATTGTGGTGGTGGTCGGATCTGAGGGAGATTGAAGACCCCCTGTTTGATGAGTTTTTCCAGCACAAACGCATATGATTCTCCAAGTGGAGTATACTGTCGCTGTATGTATCTCTGCTGGAAAAGGCAGGTGGCGCTCTGAGATGTGGATGGCTCAGGCTGGTTAGTTGAAGGCAAAGAGGAAGATATAACGACCATAGCATTTCCTGAAGCTTTAGATTTAGGATTGGATGAGGAAGGCTTAGAAGAGGGGTCATTGGTCCTGAAGTGGGGATTCTTGCTCTACAACTTGACTTTGTTCTCCTCAACGGCACGTAACTCAAGTTTATGGGCCATCGTGAAGGCTTCGTCAAAAGTGCGAAAGGTCTGAACCCTCAAGGTGGAAGAAATATGTCTGGCGCAGGCTTGGGAGAAGAGTTCAATAAGTTCAGGTTGGGGTAAAGAAAAGGAAAGTTGATTGATAAGGCCCCTCCAATGAGCAACGAAATCAGCAATGGATTCGTCCTCGAATTGGCAGATAGAATAGAGGTCTGTGATTGAGACCTTCTTGGTGATGTTGATGGAGAAATGGTCGAGGAAGAGCTGGGCCAGCTGAGTGAACGTAAAGAGGGAATGGCTGGCAAGGGAGCTGTACTAGTCAAGCGCAACACCTGAGAGAGACATAGGAAACGTGTGTAAAAGCAATGCATCATCGTGGGCGATAAGGTAACAGGCATGTCTGAATGCCCGTAAGTGTTGTTGTGGGTCTTCCTTGCTTTGAAAATGAGAAAACTTAGGAAGTTCCCACTGACTGGGATATGGTCAGATCGGGACCGAAGGATGGATAGGCTCGTTGTAAATTTTTTCATATGACAGAGTATTGCGTGAGCTAGAAATGGAGGTCTCTAGGCTGGACATCTTGTGCATCAGCATTTTGATGATATCTACTGACGGATTGGCGAGTGGAGTGGCCCCTAAATTTAAGGCACTTGAATGAGGCTAGAAGAGGCGTACGACGTAGTCAGTTGTACCAGTAAGGGCGCAACGTACGGATGACTAGTCGTAGGGATAAAAGAGGGGACTAAGGATGGTTGGGTAGAAGGCATGGCTAGGCTCGGTGTCGCCATGGGAGGTTGATTAGTGGTAACATGGGCCAATGGATAGGTATCCACCCTAGTGTTGATAGGGGTAAGGGTAGGCAAAATAGAGATGACCAGATTCTGAAAGGGGGTAGAAAGTGGTTGAGTGGGTTGAGGTTGATGGGGGGCCGAA